>CM034464.1:16780275-16799563 GCA_019925255.1 Litchi chinensis | reverse complement strand
ATCTACAGCTGCAGTGGACCCCTGCCTGCAAGAAAGGAATGGAGTTTACCTAATCAACTATGAATTAGAAACATGTTGCGGATATATAGTCACAAATGCAGCTAGTCCATGACCAGCCAACTTGCAGATTCATTTACATTAAAAAGAGATCTGGGTTGGTTTTAAGTCATTTTGAACGCATCAAAAGCAATGGATTTGAACACATAGATAGGGTTTTGCAGTTTTGGGTCAATATGAGTGATTCCAGTTTATATAGACCTAAAGCTAAATACCTATTTTAATTAAATAGTCACATTATATTGACATACTAAATTATTAAGAAACATTTCCAAAGGAAAAATTTTATATATATATATATATATATATATATATTCACCTTAACAAGAACTAGACTTTGGCAAACCGAGCTATCTTAGCAAGCAGCACTGTTCTTAAGCTTCGAATACCAGCTCCAGATTTTGAGCTTACCATCATCTGAATTAAAACCGAAGTAAAACAGTTGTTAGTCTGTTTCTAAAATATTGGGTAGACAAATAAGTTAAAAAGAATATATATCAATCAAATGTGATTTCTACTCCATACCACAGGTTCAACAATAGACTTATTTGCCTTGAGACTCTGCAAATTAAGATGGTATTAGAAAGCTGTTAGTCTCGAAGGTGGAGATGCAAATTCTAGAAAAGAGAATCATAGTGCAAGATTTACCTCTTCAATTTGCATAGCACGACGTGCCACATCCATTGCAAACACTGTATCTGTCTTTGTTAATACAATCTGGTATTTAGTTTGAGATCTGTGAAGTTCATAAGAAACACATTGTTAAACTATGGTACGTTCTAGTATGTCTGCCATTATTATATGCAAGGAAAGACAATATGCAGTTCCACAAATGCGGCAAACCTAGCAGCACGAAGTAAACATTTTTTGCTGACAAAATAATGATATCTCATAGTTACAAAAGGTTTTTCATACTAAGCAATGACAGTCTCGAAGACCTTTGATCCAATTTTAAGAAGCTTCATTCGTGCGAGGAAACATACACGTCACCATTTGACTTTTCTCAAAAGGTATTCATTCAACAGGGTGTGGATACGTACCTTTCCATCAAATTAATGAGTTCATGATCTCTTGGCTTCATGCCCCATTTTGTGTCAATTAGAAGGCAAACTCGTTTTAGACCAACTCTGGTTGAAACATACTCCTTTACCTAAAAGTTTATATAGTTTCCAGACTAGTAAGTCAACTGGCATATATGGTGATGTAGCATTTTAAGCAACTCACATTTGTAGAAGAACATCAAAAAAAGAGGATTATAAAACTTAATTAAATATCTGATCATATAATCACAGGAAGTGGAGGGTGGCAGATGACAGCATAAAACATCACAAATTCTTCATCTTCCATCAAAACCCCTAACTCACTTGGTCAATGCATATACTGATTGCAACAGCAATTCAAAGTCAATAAAATCATTAAATACTTGATAACATATTGTAACAAAATCAAAGACACCAAAAATTTTATATGTTACAGCCATTTTTTGATGCTTCAAACAGATGGAAGGTAAAAGGGACAGCAATGTACTACCAAAATAATTTGAGTTACAATTTCTTCTATCCAGCAGTAGTACATCGATAAAGGTTAAGGTAGAAGACAATATCCAAACAATATGTTATTTTGATAAAAAGTGATAGTATTGTGATAGTACTACCCAAAAGGTGACCAAAATATTATTTGTCCTATCGCTTAAACATTGAGCAACAGATAACCAATAGAGCCATCTTCTAATTTATTCCCATGGAAGTTGTATTTAATGAAATCTTGAAGTGACAAGTCAGAGGAACAAGATTATCTAATTGGTATAAAAAGACCTGGATATGAAAGCGGGCACATAACAAAAGTTATTGTCTGTGAGATATACTCACAAGTTCCTCCCACGCATCCTTAACTTCCTCTTTTGCATAAGCAAAGCCATATCCAGGCAAATCAACCAAGCTGAGTTTAGTTCCCAGCTTGAAGAAATTAATTGTCTGCAGAACAACCACTGTTGTTACTATAGAATTCCTAAACTGCAGTAATCAAAATTCGTAGGAAAGAGAAGCACCTGGGTGAGGCCTGGCTTGTCTGATGTCCGTACAACACCCCATTGTCTGGTTATTGCATTAAGCAGCGATGACTTCCCAACATTTGACCTCCCTAGAATATGAAATACACTCAAATGTTGTTGTAATTGTCTCACTTTCATAAAAGAATAAAACTAAAAATAAAAACTTTTAAATCAACGAAATCTACCATGTATGCAGCTATGCATACAATATGTTCGAAAGAATATTACTAAACTAGGACTGCCAGGGTGTGAACCAATCAACCGCAGACAACAAGATTTCACCTATAGAAGTTTCAACATGATTGGATGAACCAAAGAACTTAGAAATCCTGTTTTTATTCTAAGTGAAGCAGTTGTCTAGATTTAAGACAAAAAGAGCTTTAACATTTCCTAATACATCCAATTCTGAGAATGATGGAAGGGTTGATAAAGCTTTTTTCACTACTGCACTCAAATTGAATGTATAAAAAAATAAAAAATAAAAAAAACCTTGAAACAATAGGATCTTAAATCAAAACTAAATGAACTAGAAACAAATATTGGCTCAAAGAAAATATAAGGCGCAGAAGAAACATAAATGTGCCAACCAAAATTTCTACCTGCAAATGCAATTTCTGGAAGATCTGGAGGTGGAAATGACGATGAAACTTTTGCAGCAGCGAAAAATTCCAACTTGTTCCTAAATATCTGTGTGAAGTAGTAAGAAAAATGTAATGATTAAATGATACACCAAATAATTTTCACCTAATAGATAACCTTGAGCTTTTTACCTTCTATAAGTATTACAAGACTAATATAAATGAAAGAGTAAACCTACATTTTCTTCAATACGCTCTCTATCAGAGCTAGTTGAGAAGGGAATGTTATCTAATGAGGCAGAAAGCTCAATGTTATAGCCTGCCCTCCGGATCTCAATAGGGCGTCTTCGGCCCAACAACTGTCATTGAAAAAATCCAGAATCAATACAGAAAATGGAAGCACAAGATAGATATCAACTACAGCCCAAAAATCTCAAGGGCTGCTCGTACAAATTACATTATCTTCCACAAAGGAAAGGATTGAGTGACTAGGTTGTATCGCGCGAAATTGTGCATTATTTGACGTTTCAGCATTTTTCTCCACATCCCTTTTCTTCTCTTTAGCACTTTCTGAGAAGCAAGTGAGAAATGTAGCAAATGAAAAACAAAAAATATTTCCACAATAACCAGGGAGAAAATAAATTCAAATTGAAAACTCAAGACATCTTCAAACAATTAAAATGGAATATATGTTATTATATAAATAAACAACAAGTGACCAACAGCCAATTTGTTGTCCAAGTGATGTCCAAACAATTTCATAGCACAACGGTTCAAGTCAAAAGCATGTTAAGGCTAGGTAAGGTTTATTGTTATGATGTTCTTCGAAACTCGCTCCTTGCATCTTCAAACACACTCCCTTTCCCCACTAAGAACTTGAGAAAGCAATCAGTTAAAGTCTATATTGTAACAACAAACTAACATGGCATAGACAATCTGACATTTTTATGGGAAAGAACATGATAAAATTGGCATATAATTAATCAAGTATCCTATTGTGCAACAACTTCATGAAAAACGGCCAAAGCGTACAAAGACATAAGAGCAGACACACCAAAGAACGGTTGATCTAATCTTCAAGATTGTGGGAGAAAGTCACAATTCCTCCTCCCATTGCCGGGTATAAGATCAAGCTTCTATTGCTAATTTTGTTACAACTAAAACAACGAAAAATAATAACTTCCACCTTGCACAGGTTTTCTTTGCATTCGTAATATGTCTTTGATAGAGTGTTTTAAGGAGAAACAATTCCTCGACTGAAATTCAAGGAACAGCATAAGCAGCCCAAGACTCCTCTTATAGTCAGTCTTCCACTTCTTTGAATTGATATCCAGTAAGACAACATATAGACTTAAGATATATTACCAACACACAGACTCTGGATATTAGCAACTGCAACCAAAATTCATGCTACGCATACAACAACTGAAAGCATGTAGATACAATCAGAAACAGGACATATTGATAACACACCGACCATCAGTAACTAAGCCGTCATCTATCCGCTTATTTGAGATATCATATGGCTCTTTCCAGATCACCCGCCTTTTCTTCTTTGGATGTTCATCGTGAACCTCTGAATCATCTAAGCCTTTCTTGTCCCAAACTGTTTTGTTGAAGGATTTTGAAGGAGATACATCTGAGAACTTGTACTGAGTTGCATTTACATTCTTATTTGAGTCCAATTTGCTTTTCACATGTTTATTCAATGTAGTATTCAAACCACTATCTACTTTGCCTGACCGTTTCACTTTTCCCCTCCATTTTGTATTGGAACCTTCTGAACTCTCCTCTGCATCCTTAGGTTTATGAGAAGCATTTTTAGTTTTAGAAGCAGCATCCTTTGGCTTACTGGAAACCCAGATTGAACGCGGCTTATCACTTTTTTCTTTAACAGAATCACATTTAACTCGGTTATGTCCCTTCTTAAATAAATTTTTCTCATTACATGCCTCTGCAGCATCATACATATTCGCCTCTGCACCCACATCTTGTTCAGCATAAATTCTCTTCTTTTTCCTTTCAGCATTCATAGGTTTATGCCTTCCATTCCCACGCATGTCTTCTTCACTATCTGCTCGAACTTTACCACAATCTTTATCTTTTCTGCTTGATTTCATGTTCCTCTTCCCACCACTCTCTTTCTTATAGGATTTATAATCTTCCACACCAGATTGACTCTTTTTGTCATCTTCCTTATATTTCTTCAACTTCCCAGTTGAAATTTTGAGTCTTTTACTGAGCTTGTGTCCCAAATTTGCACCATCAGACATTTTTTCGCCTGTATTTATACCCATTTCAACATATACAACCACTCAATTCTCAAACCACAAAAACTAATATTTGACGTCCAAACAACCCTACTTGCATAAATTTTACTACCCAACCTGAAAAATATATATAAAAAAAAACAAATAAATAAAACTACAATATAAGCATCAATACTACACAATCAAAATTAAAAAAAAAAAAGACTGCTTGGTGAGAAAATAGCAGAAAAGGAAAATACAGTAAAACTCTTCAACTTTCTAGCATCAATTAAGTAACCATGTTTGCACTAAATAAAACAAATGAACCTCTTAACTATATATATACACAAACTTTTAGGCGCACGATCTCCACACGTTACTTTACATCACGTTTTTGCATCTATGACAAACCAACCATTTGGTAACAAAACAAAACTAGACAAGCCTTCTATATACACTAAAAATTTCACTTGGGCAATAAAACAAACACATTGCAAACTAGTTCAAAAGTACATAACAACACTTCATTGCTAAACATAAATGTTAAATTCTAACAACTGAGCATCAACAAAAAAACACTTGAACAGGAACAAAATATATATATATATATATACACATATAATGTAAAACTCTTGCGCAATAAAGCAAACACATAGCAACCAAGTCTAAATAAGTGCAAAAACGACACCATTAACGTGAGAACATGTTTCAAGTTTCTAGCAGTTAAACAAAAACCCAGAACACAAACCCAAGTGACCATTAAAGCAGCGCCTTTATTGTTTCAAAGCAGAGAGATTTTGTAGTGTCTTCCTGGCTGTTCCTGCCCTAGTGTTGCACACTAGGCCAAACTCAAGACTAGTTGGCGCTTAAACCCAATCCGTTAACCCAATTCAAAACCAACCCGACCCGATTGTCATTAGGTCTTGAAAATACCAAGTTTTGAAAATTATTTTATACAAAACTTTTTCATCCTTAACTTTTCAAAAATCTTTAAAAAATTCAAACTATCAGTCAACTAATGATCAATAATGACTTTAAATAATTTAAATTATAATTAATAACTTAATTTCAGAGAAATTTTAAATAATTTAACTTATAATTCATTGTTTTAAGAGAATACTTCAGTAATTTATGTATCACTATCAACATTAAAAGTAAAAATGTTTTTTAAAGTATTTTGTTAATATTGATCGTTAAATGATTGATGGTTTGAACCTTTTAAAAGTTAAGAATAAAAATAATTGTATTTAGAAGAGTTTTAAAATATAATATTTTTCAAAACTTCCGAAACTAAAATAAAATTTATTCAATATTTTCTACATTTTGGAAAATTTGGTTGATTGTACTATGATGCAACTATTTAAATTTAGATTATTGTGAAGTTAAATACGTTCGTAACCAGTGGGAGACCCAGAAAATTTGTTCAGGGGGGGCACATAAATAGAATAATAAAAATATCGAAATTAATAACATACTAAATATATAATGTTTTTATATATTAGAATGTTTGATAACACCATATAGTTTAAATAAAAAAAAACATATATTATATTTAAGCAAAACAAATAGTTTTATGCTAAAAAATCCTAATGAAATCAATAAAATAATAATAATAAAAAAATATAAATTACATAAAATTATAATTTTCCTCGACGAGACTTCATATCTTGAAATCGTTTCATGATAACTTATTTATCAATTTTGTCGAAAATATCTTTCTCTACATATGCAAGCAAGCTATCATTTAACCATTGATCTCCCATTCGATTGCGTAATTCAGTCTTCACAATATTCATAACAGAAAATGCTCTTTCAACAGTAGCAGTTGCAACAGGTAGTAATAATGCCAATGTCAAGAGTAAGTAAACTAATGGGAAAACTTTATCTTGTTTTTTCACAACCATCTTTTGTGCCAAATCTGTAAGACCATTTAATTATGAAAATTCAATATTAGAGCGCATGACTACAATATGATTCTCAAGTTGATCTTCAAGTGCCAAAAGGTCAGTAGAGAAGAAGTCTTTTGGATAAAATTGGGCAAGTTGAATAAGTTTTTGTTTGTCAAATGCATGAAATTGATCTCTTGGACTAAGACATGCAACACAAAGAAGTAACTCAGTATTTGTCTCCGGAAACCGATTATTTAGCTCTTGAATTTGCAAATCTAACACGGCATAAAACAAGTCTACTTGATAATGATGCATATTATTTATCTCCTGAGTTTTACGTCTTGATCTCCCTCGAGGCATAAACAAATCATCCATGTTAACAACTTCAATTTTATGCTTTTCACAAAAAGAGAAAACCTGCTTCAATAAGGAATCCCACCCATTTTCTCTCATTGTCTGAAGTCGTTCTTTACATGCTTTGACTAAAGTCATGACATTAACAATATCTTGATCTTTTTTCTGCAATGTAAGTGACAAATCATGTGTAACTCCTAATATTGTTCTCATCAAAAGAAGACCAAAAACAAAATCAAATGTTTCTATTGCATCCAATAAAAGCTTTGATTCATATTTTTGCTCCTGATTTGATCCATCATCTACTAACATATCAAGTATTTCTACAATAGAAGAGAACATGGAAATTATTCTGATTATAGTATTGTAATGTGAGCCCCAACGTGTATCACCTGGTCTCTTAAGACTAGTTTCTTGATTTAAACCTCATCCACTTGAAAGCTCATTATTCTCTAGTGCTTCAAAAACTTTAGCTACTTGTTTTTCTCGAAGAATATCACAACGTTTAGCGGATGCTCCAATAATGTTTACCACTTGAGTAATCCAATAAAAAAGACCAGTAATATTTGTGTGACTTTTCGCCACAGCAACAAGAGCTAATTGAAGTTGATGGGCAAAACAATGCACATAAAAAGCACTCTCATTCTCTTTTAAAATAAGTGCCTTAAGTCCATTAAATTCACCTCGCATATTACTTGCTCCATCATAACCTTGTCCTCGTAATCTAGAAATACTTAATCCAGATCTAGAAAAAAAGGAATCAATTGCTGCTTTAAGTGAGAGTGCAGATGTATCAGTAACATGCTCAATGCCAACAAAATGCTCTATCACATTACCATTCTTATCTACATATCTCAATACAATAGCCATCTGCTCTTTTGAAGATATATCACGAGATTCATCCACAATAAGTGAAAACAATGAATTGTCAATATCTTTAATAATTGCATTAATAATTTCACTTGAAATAGCATTTACTATGTCCCTTTGAATCTTGGGTGCTGTCATTTTCAAGTTTTCAGGAGCACTTTTGAATGTCACAGCTTTTACGTTTTCATTTTGAGCACATAACCAATGTAAAAGTTCAAGAAAATTACCTTTATTGCTAGAATTTTCTGATTCATCGTGTCCTCGAAACGGAAGCCCTTGCCTTAAAAGAAAACAACTACAATCAATTGAAGCACGTAAGCGAGTTCAATACTCAATTCGAGCTTGATCTGACTGTTTGTTTATAGTTGACTCAATATGTTGATTCTGATTTAATAGATCCTCACATTTGCTCCAAGCATCTTTATGAGAATTACTTTTAGCATGCTGCCTTAATGAATCTGTCTTCTTCCAATTTGTAAACCCTTCACCAACAAAAGAGTCACCACCCACTTGTTTTCCAATATCTGGTTTGAAAAGATAACAACTTAGACAATAGGCTGCATCTTTTGCTATACTATACTCCAACCAAGTTGAATGTTCAGTAAACCAAACAACGTTGAATCGTCTAGACTTTTGTCCAAAAGGTCTCATAGGAAAATTGTGTTCTCGAGGTTGACAAAGACCTTTTAGCAGATATGCTCTCCGAACTTGCTCACGAACATTAGGATCATAGTCCCATATTTTAGTTCGAAGCCCTGGATCGACGGGGAGATTTGACAAATTGACTTCGACACAATTTTTTTTTGAAGAAGATGATTCCAACTCAAGTGATGATTTCCTTTTCATATATTTCTCCATAACTGTTTCACAACGAATAAAAACATAATTAATTTTTTTTTTAAAAAATATAATAATTTATTGATTCTAAATAAAATAAAACTATAAAGTAAACCATATTTTTTATATATATAAAATTGAATTATGACAAAACATTATACATATATAATTTAAATGTAATAATTTATTGTTTAAGATTTTAAGGTTTATTGATGTAATGTATATTAAATTCAAATTATTAAAAATAAATAAATTTAAAAAGTAATTAATTTAGGAGACTAACCTGATAAGTCGTCAGAGTGAAAATAGAGAGAAATCAAATAAAGATGAAGAGAAAAAAAAAAAAAAAAACTTATTCACTAAACTTGCAAATTGTCAATGAATTTTATATAACATATAAAAAGTAAAAGTAAATAGAATTTATATAGGAAAGAACTAAAAGAGTAAAATTGAAAAAGGAAATTATTAATTAATTAGGAATAGGAAAAATATTAGAAATAGGAAAACTAGATTTTATAAGAGTAATAAATAAGAAAGGAAGTTAATTCTATTAAAAGTAGGAAAATTAAATAATTGACTAAAAATGTAATAAATAATTAAAAAGAAAGAAAGAAATAAAACACGGAATTTGAGTTAAAAGTGCCGTGTACTGTGTGTAAAAAATATTTAAAAGTTATAAAAATAAAATTTTAAATAAAATAATAAAATAATAATAATAATAGCAATTAAAAATAAAAAAATAATTGAAATGACAGCTGTTGATTGCTGTGCAATCAACAGCTGACGTCCACTGTTGCACGTCTGCAGTGCAGACTGCAGACGTGCAACAGTTCAGATTAGTTTTAGTTTTAGTTTTTTTTTTTTTTTTTTATTGTATAGCAAATTAAACAATTTTTTTTCAGATTTCAGGGGGGGCACGTGTCCCCCCTGGCCCAGGCGTGGGTCCGCCCCTGTTCGTAACAGTACTCATATTTGGATCCAATTTATGTGGATAGCAAGCAAATATCATGTTACTATATAGGAAAATCCTATAAAATCTTTGTCGTATAAAAAAATGTAGATATTACAATTCATAATTTTATTTTTATTCAAGATATCAATTAACATTAATATAAATTATCAAAATACCTTTACAAGGCATATGAAAAAATAACAATACCCTTAATAATCATGGATTTCCTTAGATTTATAAGGCTCACCGATTGACTCACAAGAAAAAGGAAAAACCAATGAGAAATTCATTAAAATAATATAAATTAAACTATAAAAAAATTATTTAAAAATAAAAATAAAATATAAATAAGCTCAACCAGTGAGTCAACGTCCGCCTACATGCCCTCTCTCACTCTTTCGAGTGTTCTCTCTTTGGCTCCATCCCTCTCTGTGTCTCTCTCTCTTGAGCGATAATGGAGGAGACAGTACAAGCGACGACCATTGCCATTGTCACCATGCAGCGCTGTCCAGGACACCGTTTTCAACAGAGACGACGGGCGGAGCCACCAAGAGAGGCGACCAAGGCCGGAAGAGTGAGTCGGATGATTTTCACGGTGGCGGAAGAGGAGGAGGAAGAGAAAGATCCTTGTTGGACCGGTCAGGAGCTGGGCAACGCCGATCACTCCCTCCGACAACCATGTGTGCCGAGTTAGAATCTCTCGACTCAGTGGGCGACCAAGTTCCGCAGGTTGGTCTTTTTTTTTTTTAAATTGTGTTGATCTGGGTTCATGGTTCAAAATCTGAGTTTTTTGTTTTTTCGTAAATGAAATTGCTGGCCAAAAATCTGGCCTCATGGTCGGAAACCCAATTTGGGTTCATCGTTGGAAATCCTTTTTTTTTTTTTTTTTTAAATTATATTAACGAAATTGGTGGCCAAAACCCGGGTTCATGTCTCGTGACCGTTCTTTTTTCTGTTAAAAAATTTATTAGTTTATTTATTTTTTAATTTAATGTGTTGATTTTCATCATCTATCTATTATATTTTTATTAATTAAAAATTATTTATTTTAAAATATTATTTATTTTTAGCTATTTTTATCAATTTTTATTTTTTATTTTTTAATTTAGTATGTTCATCTCGATCATCTGAATGGACGGTGGAGATTGATTTTTATTAATTTATAATTTTTTTAAAAAAATGTTATTTTATGATTATTATATTTTCTTAATAAAAATCTTAAAGTTAAAAATATCTTTATAATTTTTGTCAAATTTTTATGTTAAATTATAACGGTTGTGGCATTTTAGAAAAAAAGAAATAATGGGTAATAAAATAAAATTATTTCATATATTAGATGGATTTTTAGAATTTTTCCTACAATATATTTGGTAATTATAATTATTGTTCCGGTTGAAATAGAAGTGTTTTGATACCACATCAGAATTATTGTGTATGTTTTTATTAATCAATTAACTATTTTTTAAGCTAAAAGTATCATAAGAATATTGATTGAATCTTCCTCCAACATATAATTTTGAAATTGAAATAGATTGAAGTCAATTTAGTAGTTAATCGAGATCTCTGCAGATATGATATTACTATTGTAATCTAGTTAACTACTCTTAACACTTATTATTATTATTATTATTTATATAAATAAAGTGAAACTCAAATTTCATTGCTAATACAACGTGAGAGATAGATAACTAGTGAATTAAGAATAAATGTGCTTGTTTCCTGAAAATCGAGGTGTAAAATATTAATCTAAACTCCTTATTTTTCTTGGAAAACAATCTAACCAAATGAGTTATTTGTCTTAACTATGATTCTTTTAGTATAATGCATTTGAAAAGACTTTTGCATCATAAAAATACGTTTCTTAAATAATTCTAAACATTTTATGTCTATCTGATGTACAGTTAATAACATATTTAAGTAGTTTTAGAATTGAGTAAAAAAAAAGCACTTTTTTTTTTACAACAAAAAATAAGTACTTTTAGTTGTCAGAAAAATATGTATTAGGTACTTCTCGCATAAAATGCATGCTCAAAACTCTGCATTTACTTCATGGATTGAGAAATGAGAATAGAAAATGAGATTGATTGATAGTGTTTACTTGCTTAAAATTCATTCTGTAATGAGAATAAAAGTGTGGGTCCCACATCAATTTGAGGTTGTGGAATGAGAATCTCATTCCCCCAACCCACTTGGGAATCCCATTCCCATTCCTTTTATCAAAATAAAAAGTCTTTTATACTATTTTTAAAAAATATATTCAAAAAAACCTATTTTATTTGATATTAAAAAAAAAAACTGCATATTACAATAAAAAACTATATATCATTGATTTTTTTATCACCAATTTCTTAATTATAATAGTAGACTATTAAAACAATATATAGTTTTTTTTTAATTATAATATGTAGTTTTTATTTGATATTAAAAAAACTGCATATTATAATAAAAAATTACACATTAAGTTAGTGGACTATTAAAATAATATGCAGTTTTTTTATTGTAATATATAATTTTTATTTGATATTAAAAAATGCATATTATAATAAAAAACTTCATACTATTATAATTAATTCATAATTTTAATTAAGGACATTTTTATAATTTATAATTAATCCATTCTGATTCCAAGACAAAGTAAACAATTTAATGAGAATACTGTTGATTCCGATTCCGATTCCGATTCCTGTAGTTGAAGTAAACAATTTATTCTGATTCCGATACATCATTCCGATTTCAGATTATTCCGATTTCTATTTCGATTCCTCCAAATGAAGTAAACACACCATCAATATTGGTAAAACATTGGACCAGCTGATGTAAATGGACCTAACCATGAAACCAATTCAAACTAGCCCAAATTTATTGGATTTTTTGTTTTTTGCGTGGATTTTAGGTCTTCTCCAATGTTAAGCACTAAATTTGACATAATTTTTTGTTAACACTAATTTTTTTTTTACTCCAATGTGTTGACACCAAATTGGTGTAAAAGGTATCTTCAAAGAATATTCCATATATAATTCTTTAACCAATATTAATTAATTTATTTCATATAAAATTTTATTCTCAAATAATTACTCACAATATATTAAAAAATTATTAAAACACACAATTTTTTTTTAAATTTTTTTTATCATTCTCATTATATTTCCACCTAATTTTTTATCCATTTCATTTTTCCAACTAATTTTTTATCCAACTATTTTATTATCCACCCCATTATAAAATCTTATTCTCAAATAAATTACACATAATATATAAAAAAAAGTTATTAATTTCTCACATAATTTTTTAAATTTATTATAAAATATTATTATCATTAATAAAGTATATTTGTTTTACCAAAAAAAAGATGATGGTTTTATCCTAATCATTATTATTATTTTTTTAATCATGTATGTTTACTTTAAGGTAATGATAATGATAATGTTATTGTTAATTAAAACATTATTGAGTTTTTGCATTAAAAATATTACCAATTCTATCAAATAATTATTAAAATAATATTTTATATGTACATTACATAATTTAATTCATTTTATATTAATATATTACTTATAATATATATTAAAAACTTAAAAATATATTAAAACATATTCAATATTAGACTCAATTTAAAGATTTCAATAAAATATTTTCAATGGTATAACTTTTTTTATAATAATTTAATTTTTATTTATAATTATTAATCAAATTATATAAATACATTAATTGTGGTAAAGGGTATAAATACCCAAAAAATTGTTGTAGTTATTCCATAAGGGATATTGTTGGAAATTTGAGAAAATAAAAAGCTTCACGTGAGTTCCAAGAGAAATTTGATATTGTCTACAGTTGAATTATAGCTCCAACACCAAAAAAAACTTTGAATTTCGTGCACCAATACCAAATTTGTGCAACCTTGACTTGTTTTGATCACCAAATTGGTGTTTTACACCATTTTGGTGCTCCATTGGAGAAGGTCTTATAATGTGGCTGAGACAGGGTGCTGTATGCAGTATGGACCTCACTTGTACGATTACGGTCAACATAAAAGAATCCTATCATTGCACATTGAACATGATGGTATTAATTTATGAAATAGGCGGGGTGTATTCAAAATGACTAACTCCCTCTTTAAGCTTTTTTGTTCCTTTTCTCTCTCTGAACTATGTCAATAATTATACAAATTTCTCCTAACATGCCACATATTATTTCTTCTCAAACAACACACAAATACTTATTTAGGTCATTATTTTGGTAGGATTCTTTTGCATTTGAGCGTAAACATAACAAAGATTAAGAAGAAGACGGGCATAGATTAAGAGAGGATTCAACCAATAATTTATTTTAAATTGAAATATTGTTAGTTTTTCATCACCCCAATTCAATGGTGGACTCAAAAACTTATACTAGAGAGGGCGCTTTAATTATTACATGAGTGGTGATATTTCCACCCTTTAAAATTATATATACACCCCTAAGGACAATTATTTTTAAAATCTCAACATTATCCTTGATAATATTATTGAAAAACTACGATTTCATTTGCATTATTGTTGTTGTTTCTGCTGCTATGATTTAATGGCCCATTAACATCTACTCAAAAATTCCAAGGGTTGCGAAAGAAGGCACCATTGTTTTCGTAATCACTTTCTGTGACAACAGAAGCCTTGTCCAAGAAACGATAACACGAAGCTCAAAGGGGAATAGTTATAAAATAAACATTTAAACAAAACTAGCAATGCTTCGGAGTTTGTAAAAGAATTATTTTGCTTATCGGAATTGATTTGTGTGTTGGATTCTCATGGCTTCGGGGTAATCCTCATACAAGGTGGTTGTGCTAGAAGGTAGTTCAATCTTCCTCATACTAGGGCAGACCTAGTATTGGACCAGCCAGGGCACGTGCCTCCCCTGAAATTCTGTAAATATTTATTAGGTTTTATGCTGCCAATGCATCCACAAAATGTGGAAACGCATTGATGGTTGGAGGCGTGTATACTTTTCACCTAGTTCCCATGTTCGAATTGATACTAACACATTCAGGTTTTACCTTTTTTCATAACATTTCTTTTGCACTTTTTTATAACATTTGCTTCTCAATCCCTTCCTTTTTATACATATTTACTTTTCAACCCCTTCTTTGTACATTTACTTCTTACATTTTATACACATTTATTATTCAACCCCTCATTTACACATTTACATTTTTATATATTTTACTACATATTACTTATTAATCGGGTAAGCCTTCAAACTTAATATATTTTGAGTTTATAAAAGTTTATATCCTATCACTAACTATGAAAAAAAAATCCTAAAACCTTCAAATTTAATATATTTTGAGTTTATAAAAATGTATATCCTATCACTAACAATGAAAAAATCCTAAAATCTTAATATACATCCATCAATTAATTCTAAAATTTTAAACTTTAAGTTATTGAATTAAAATTTTCCATTTATTATCATGATTTGACCTTTTTTTTTATATATAGTTTTTACTTTTTACTTTTACATTATTTAGAATCAATAAAAATTAGAAGTTCAAAAAAATTTAGAACATAATTTATAATTCATTGTTAAACTTATTGTTGTTCATTATAGATACAATTTTATTTTTCATAAAATTAGACTAAAATTATTTTCCAATAAGTACATATGGTTTGTGTCTTATTTAAATTAATAATTTTTATTTTTTATTTTTATTTATTTTAATGATTTTGTTATGATTTATATTTACTTTGCTTTAATACTATATATATTTATTTTATTTAATCTATATTATATTATCGAACTTTACTATACCAAAAAAATATATATATTTAATATGAATATCAATACTTATATTTCTTTATTCACGTGCCCCCCCTAAATAATTTTTCTGGGTCCGTCACTGCTCATACAATATGTTGTTGTTTATGTTGCTATGATATTGATGCTCCCAAAAAAGGCTTTGTGGTTTATTGGTATTATTAATGAGGCAGAGAGCTCTACACATAGAAAATTGTTTGTTGTTTGGATGATTTTAAATAGAAACTATGTGTACTATTTTTTCAAATGGAAATTTTGATAGAAAATATGATGATAATGATAGTGGAGATTAGAAAGAAGAAAATGATATATCAGTAATTTGTGAAATATGATCACAAACTTTTAATATTTCAAAAAAAATTAATTGGGTGAACATGCAAAAAGGGATGCGCATACAATATTTTGGGGGTGTTAATATCACCACTTGTATCACATTTAACTTCTCTCAAAAGATGATAATATCTCAACTCTCCTTTATATATATATATATATATATATATATATAAAATTATGGTTTCTCTTAACTTGTACTAAAGGGTATATATCAAGAATTCGAATTTTTAATTTAGAAATTTATTTTTATTCTTTCAATGCCTTAATATTAATACACATTTTCATGTATTTTTATAATATAATAAAAATGATTATGTAGTTTTTGAAATGTTCATGTAAGACATGAATGCAATGCTTATAATATTTTTCTATAGTTTGAAAAAAATTATTATCATTTACAAATTGGCAATATAAATTTTGATTATAAAATTTATGTTAAAGGGCATATATTAATAATTCAAAATTTTAATTAAAAAGCTCAATCTTGTTCTTTCAATACCTCAATATTAACACACACTCTCTTGTATTTTTATAACATAATAACAAAATTATTATATAATTTTGAAATGTTTATGTAAGACATTAATACAATGCTTATAATATTTTTCTATAGTTTGGAAAATTTTATTATCATTTACAAATGAACAATAAATTTTAATTATAGAATTTATATTTTATATTAAATTAATATCAAGATGTGACAAATTTACATATTACCAAGTCGATAAAATTGTTTTATAAATTTGTGCCTGACTTTTATTTTTCTTTTAATTCTTTTTAATTTTTTTATTGACATTTAAATGGATAAAAACTATAAAACTAGGAGAGATAAAATCATTTATTAATTATACTTTACAATTTTGATTTAACAAATTAAATTATATAAAGTTAAGTCATTAATTAAAGTGGAAAAACCCATAGTTATTCAATTAAAAAACTAAACTAAACAAGTAAAAGTTAAAAGCAAGTAGGAGAGATATATAATCCGGAAGACCGAGAATTAAAATTGTTGAGAAATGAAGATCACAAAACAAAACAACAAAACTTAATTGTGGTGGCATTTTGATAATTGTTTTTAAAACCTATGAAGGTCTTCAAAACTTGGGGAAATTGTACAAACCTCGCATGAGGTTTAGTGAAATTACACAGATATGACGATGTTTAGAAAACTCACACTACCTTCCCATGAGGTTTCTGAAACTCAACACAAACCTCCGCTATCAATAACTTGTCGTTAATGAACAGACATTAAGTGGTATGGGGTAGGGGTAAAATGGTCAAATAACATTAATGATATATAAAATATCTAGAAAAAATAAAAATAAAATTCAAAACTCCTCTCACCACTCCCCCTCTCTATCTCTCTTTCTCTCTTTTTATCACCTCACCCCTTTCTTTGCTCCCCTTAACCCTCTATCTTCTTCTTCTCGACTTCTTCAGAGCTCCGGTGAAAGCAACACGAAAATGGAGATCTGCTAGGTCTTTATCGAGATCAAGATGCTGACCTCCATCGACCCAGGTGGAAACCGACCACCTGGGTCTCCAGTCTCCATCGGAGACCATCTCGGTCTTGATGGAGACTCAATCGGGGCCACCATCAACCCAGGTGGTCATGGTGACCACCTGGGTCTCCAACAATTAAGACTCGGTTTCGAGTCTCCATCATGGAGACCCAAAACCAATTGATTCTGGGTCTCCAGGATGGAGACCTAAAACTGGGTCTCCTACTGGTGGAGACCTAATGCTTTTTTTTTTTCCCAACTTCCTTTTGTTGTTGTTGTTGTTGTTGTTGAATTTGTGGTTAAATTTGTTTGTGGGTATGATTTAATTCCCCTTGAGTTTTTTGGATATCTATTTTGAATTTTCTTGTGAATTTTCAATAAGATTTTATGGATGTTGGATAGTGTTTGGTTGGTGACAAAATGTGGGCTACAGGGGGTCTTTTTTTTTTTTGGTTGAAGATTAGGGTTATGAGGATGATTAAAGATGAATGTTAGAAAAATTTATGTTGATGATGAACACTGGTGAGGATGAATAAGTGATTAAATTTTTTTTTTAAATATGTAAATTTATTTAGGTTTAAATTGGTGATGAATTAATTGGATAAAAATTGATGATGAATTGATGATGGTGATGAATTAATTGGATAAAATTGATGATGAATTGATGTATGAAAATTGAATAAGAAAGTTTGATGAAAATTGATGAAAAATTTGAAAGAGGTGATGCTGATGATAAGATATTTTTTAAACTGTTTTTTAATTATTTTATATTTTATATTTTAAATTAAATTAACAATATATTAATTTATTTTAGGGCATTTTGGTACTTTTGTTCAAATTGACTTTGACCGTTTGTCTTAAATAATAGCTCACTCATGGTAGGGGGGTTTGTGTTGAGTTTCAAAAGGCTAGGGGAGGGTAGTGTGAATTTCTCAAATATTGTCTTATTTGTGTCATTTTATCAAACCTTAGGGGAGGTTTATGCAATTTACCCTCAAAACTTTGAAGGGAGGCATGTGCCTCTTGTACTTGGGTCCACGTCTGCGCCAACTGATTGTAGATGCATGGCATCACATTTTTGCGGCATCAATATACTTTCTTTGAGATTTAGTGTAGGTGAAATAGTTTATTCATTGGTTAAAAATATATATATTTTTAATTATTTTTAGTTCCCAAAGTTCTTTTTCACTTTTTTTGTTTTTGATATCGTTTGATTGTTATTTTAGTAGAGTTTTTTGACAATTAAAAAAATTAAAATATATCTATTTGGATAAGTTTAAATTTTGAGTCTTTCCAATTAAATCTTTTTGAGTTTCTTAAAAAAAAAAAGAAAAGAATTTCATATGTCAAATATAACCCTATTATATTTTGTTAATATCACTATATTCTTAAAACTCTAATATACTTTCTCCAACCTATCTTGAAAACTTTTGTCAGAGACTTATACAGTACAAAAATTATTTAGCTGAAACACACTCTAGTTTTACATCACAATTGCAACTAAATAATGAGCATAAAACAAATTATAAAAATTATAAAAAAACTGAAAATACAAAATTACAAGAATTAGAAGTAGTTGAGGCCTGTAATCACTACGGTGTTCTTAAAATAGATTCACCCTCCATCATTTGTGTTGTGTGTCCGTCTCCCAGGACACAACAACTTGACCTAGAAATCGTTTGGCGAGCTAAATTATACCTGAATATCTACCACTTGTGGAATCCTAGACTAGAATAGAAAAATGCCAAAAACCTAATGTAAAAGATGAAATTGAAATAAAAAATCATCTCTCTTCTAGTAACCTCACTCTTCATGATTAGAAGTCAA
>CM034464.1:16713963-16779775 GCA_019925255.1 Litchi chinensis | reverse complement strand
TTTCTTTAAAACAATTTATTTCTAAAAACTTGGGTTTTATAAATTCATTTTAAAGTTCTAAAAGCTTTCATAAAATGCTAAAATATTTTCATAGTTTTTTAAAATGTTTCTAAAACGTTTTTCTTTCTAAAATTCACTTTCAATGGTATGCTTCTCTTTTTAAAAATTGTATTAATGGGGAACCTAAGAGAAGTTACAACCACATGAGCGGCCAGACTAGCTTCGCTCAGTGTGGGGGGTCACGTGGCGTAAAAGCTAGCATTGCACACCGTGACAAATCTACAAAGACATCCTACTACTACGTGGTGGAACTACCATCGCACATCATATAACGAGATAATACCCCACAAGCGTAGAGGGACGATAGACTCGATCCCCCTGATGTTAGTAAGACTAGTCCTCCCAACACTTGCCATACACTGCGGGGTATACCAGCCGGGTCCAAAGCTATAAGGTCTATCTATCTATAAACTTAGGTTCCACTAGTCTTTGAAAATCTTTTCTTTCTATAATTCAAATTAAATTCTTTTTCATAAAATGTGCTAATAATTTGCAAACCATATAAACTATTTTCTCATTATGCTATTGTATAAGTTTGTCGATAAACTAAAATGAACGAGTAATAAAAAATATATTAGAAGCTTGCAAAATAAATTTAAAAATATTTCAAAAATATTTTCATACTCACAGTTCGCTGCCTAACTCACCAACAACTACTCCTTCAGCGTCCTTCATCAGCTCGTTGGTCACCTATATTTACACATAATAGCGACCTCTCTTAGAACATGCATCCATGATACATACTTCAAGTCTTAGTCCCTTCTATTATCACTGCCATTTATTTATTCATCTCAGCTATAACGAACTGTAGCACTGTCTAGTCCAGATCGAGCTGTGAGCTCAGGCCAGCTTATGCTGCGAGCTCCCACCAGCTCGACCCACTCCCACTTTTCTACGAGCTGCTACCTTCTTCCAGCTCGGCTCGTTCCTCAACACCTCTCAGCTCGCCCTTGCGAGCTACTGCCTTAGACCAACTTGGCCAGGCACCCCTAATGGACTGCGACCTCACTTAGCTTCCTTTGCGAGCTGTCACTCTAATCCAGTTTGAACAGGTGCAATAAAAGGGGAACAAGTATTGCTTAGCTCATTATTTGTGAGCTCACACTCCAGACCAGCTTACTGCTACTCATACGTCCTTCATACTATCGTTTCATTTCAAGTTTTACTCTTATAAAATTATCAATACGCTACGGTCTCACCGACTTTCTTTTTCTTATATCTTTAGCGAGCTGCTCTAAAACCAAGGTAAAACCATAAAGAATCTGAATCCTAGATCCTTGTCCAAATTCACATACACGTACACTAACATTTTATCCATTTCTTTATATCAATCAGGTTGCTTTTCAAACTTCTTACTCAGCGAGCTAATTTCAATCTATGAAATTTCGTAGTTATCTTATTTACTCCAGACTTAATATTTCCATTTCACAAGAAAAGAAGTGAGATCGCGTACTAACCTAGTTAAGTTAGCTGATCGCGAGCTCTCTTCTTTGCCGAGCTCCTCCCTCTTCAGCCACACTCCTTTCATTGGCACACTCTAGATTGGCCACTGCTCCTTCCGTTTTTCTATCGACAATTCTTTCTCTCCCTCTTTGTCAATTCTCTCTTTTTAACCCCCTTAATGCTTTCTGCTGACAACCCCTTTATATAGACCTCCCTAAAGTTAGTGGATTCCATGTGTCCACCTCTCATTGCCCTATTTGATTTCACATGGATTGTGCTTTCTCATGAGATCTCCTTTCATGTGATACTCACACCAATCTCTGGTATGGTAACTATGTAAAATATCTCTTTGTCCCCTCAAAATTTCAAAATTTCATTTTAACCCATAAAATCTTCGAAATATTTTAGAGTCATTAAAATTTCAAATTTACTACGAAATACTCCAATTGAGCAATTTATCCCCAAATTCCAATAAAAGAAAGTCTTTTATTTCCATACATAAGAGTACACTTAACACATTTTCTCTACAGTACTGAGTTCAGGAAAGGGTGTTACAATACATATATGTATGTATGTATGTATATGAAAATTAGTATGAAAAAAGTTGTTTGAAATTGTTACCATATTAATCAAATTTTTATTTCCATATGATATTCTTCTTACTTTTATTATTTCCATATTGTACCATTTTCTGTCTTGTTTAAGAGATTTGATTCTCTTTTCTGTTTAAAAGATTTGATTCTGTTTTATAGCCTATAAATAGGCTCTATTTTGTGCTTTATAAATTACAGTGAAATATAGAGTTTATTCATATTTATCATTGTATTAAAGTCTATGGTTTTGCAAGTTTTTCTTTTCACTATCCTGTTAAATCACTGCCTTATTTCGCTTTCCTGCATTTGTTCTCAGCCGCTCTATTAACTCTATTCTCAATTGCGATTTCTGTCTCATTGCGTGCAGCCTCTGTTCTATTGCCACATTGCGTGCAATCTCTATTCTACTGTCATGATCTCTATCTCACTATGTGCAGTCTTTGTTTTACTACGTTTTGCTATCCACTATCTCTATTCTATTGTCGTGGTCTCTATCTCAGTTCTACTATCATATCGCTATTGCTCAATAACTGTTCTATTTTTAGTTGTGGTCTCTATGTCTATTTTGCTGTTTTATTTGCTTGCGGTTTTTGGCAGCATGTTTATCAAGGTACAACTAAACTTCACTCGATCTCTTCCATTGATCAACTAGTTGATATTTTTACTAAAGCTCATTATCTTATACGTTTTCGTGACTTGGTCTTCAAACTGAAGCTTGCATCGATCTCGCCATCTTGAGTGTGCAGAGGGATATTATCATATTAATCAAATTCTTATTTCCATATTATATTCTTTCCTGTTTATATTATTTCATATCATACTATTTACTGTTTATATTATTTTCATATCGTTTTCATTATTGTTTCTTGTTTAGGAGATTTGATTCTCCTTTATAGTCTATAAATAAACTTTAGTTTGTACATTGTAAATTATAGTGGAACATACTTTTTATTCATATTAATAAGAAATAACTACACCTTAACTCGTGAAGTTTTGTGGGTATGGATATTTTGAGTCTAACTGCACCTAAACCTGCAAAGTTTTATGGGCATGGATATGTACGTTGATGCAATATTAGCCGCTACTATTTCTATAAGTTAAAAGATTTTTTTTTTTAAAATAAGTTAAAAGTACTTATTATAGTTTATCGAATGATAATTTACCAAAAATCAATGTTTATCGATATTTCAAAGGAAAAAATCGATGTTTATCTTGTTCTAATATTAAATTAAGCTATGTCCCTATCATTAAATCCATTTTTTTTTTATTACTAGGATTGACCCAGGAAACAATTGGGACTAAGTAGGATTGGGCATTGGTAGCATGGCTTGGGGAGTGGCTCCCATATGAGAGGGAATAACTCACACATAGAAGGGGAACAACCTACACAAGAATGGAAGAGCAGCCCACATGAAGGTAGGAGAAATGCCAACTTAGGGATGGGGGTGTATTGATCCATGGTCTCATAGGAGACCATGGTAGGTAGTAGTGCTTTAACCAAGGGTGTTACTACCCAAGTGACCAATAAATCCATGTTCTATATACAAATGTAATATATCTACATACATGAACGAAGATAGCAAGATATAATCACACAATTTTATATAATGAGTTACAAGAGATCTTGAACTTCCTTAATATCTATATATATTAACCATATATCCCATGTTAAATCATTATTTTTGAGCTAATCCAAAAATGTTTACCAAAATCAATGTTTATCCATATTTCAAAGGAAAAAGCTATGTTTATCTTATTCCAATATTAAATTAAGCTATGTCCCTATCATTAAATCTTTCTTTCTTTTTTTTTTATTGGGATTGTTGGTTAATTTTTTTAATAAACCAATTTATTAAAACCTTGCAAGTTTACAAATCGTTTATCTAGTATAGTGGATAGGTAAAGGTCGATCCGATTGTGAATTTTAACTTATTTTAATTTTAGGTTTATTTAAAACCTAAACTACGAACAAGTAAATTAAATAAAAGGGTTTTGAAATTAAAATTGAAAATTAAACCGTAGTAGGAAATTAAATTAATTAAATCAATAAAGAAAAACTTAGTTAAGATATCCTATTCACTACTAAACAATCTCTCAATTTGTTATAAAGATTAATAAAGCTAATTCATGTTAATGCATGACAAAGACATTTTCAACAAGGTAATGACCATACTGCATGTCATATTAATTATTTCTTAGATTGTATGTAAATCACATGACGTCTTTGTAGATATCTGTATTCCTAATTATAACCTAACATGACATCTACTTAAGTTTAATAATTGGAACCCATTAAAAACTAGAAGAATATGAATGTCACACAAATCCTAGAACATAACATCTATCCTAAGGTATCTATGAATTAATATCCCTAAATTAGTTCGCAGACAATTGATTGTTGCAAACTAAGAATATACTTGTTTGGTGTGCGTTTATATTCTTACAATATAATCCTAAAAATATGCTTTAAAGTGATCAATCAAAGAAACATAATAAATAGAGACATTAATTTCATCATGCAAAACATAAAATTTTATTGAAAAGATAAACAAATTGAGTTTATGTCTAAGGCTTCAATTCTGCCCTAACTAATAAATTAATTACATAAACATAAAAATAAACCAAATTGGCCTTCTTGCTCATAGTTACAACTCCACACCCTTTAAATGAATGTCAATTTTTACATAAACTTAGGTATTTATAGGCACACAAGCCTAGTTAAACTCTAATCCATCTCTTGATTTGGATGAAACTCTGTTATCTTTATCTCTTATTGTTCTAATCTCATCCAAATATGTTTGACTAATTAGTTTAAGATCTGACAATGCTTAGGATATTGATTAGGATTGAAAAACGAAGAGTTTCAATTGAATTAAAACTGTCCTGCCTCTGTCAGGTCTCATGACAGTTTGACTTCAGGTACTTAATTGGTCATAACTTATTCTAAAAAATTTCGATTCACAAACCATCAACGACTATGTAAACTAGGTATTTGAGACTTTAATTTGATAGGCTATAACTTATATAACTCAAAGTGTGCACTTCGTACGAGTTCCTACAACTCACGTCCCTTTTCTGCTAAAAAAATTCTGCAATTTTCTTCTAGAAACTTTTTAAATCTGATTTCAAATTTAATCCCAATTTGATTTTCTTATAGCACAATTTTCAAATCCTTATTTAGTTCTTCCTCAGTTCTCTAAATTCCTCTTGATCTTGTTCCCCAATTTGAATTATTGTACCAAAAGAAATATGAATTACATTGGATTCTTGTTTCCTTTTTTCGAATTAGATTTGAATGACAATTTGTAGAATTGTCCCCTTGAATTTCTTCAATTTCTCAAAGCTACATTAATCTTCAAAAATCTTTTGATTCTATCATCTTTCTTCTCAAAATCTAATTTAAACACTAAAACACTAAACACATTAAAAGTAATAGTTCTACTAAAAAAGACACAACATAAATAATAGGTAAATTGGGTATAAAATAATGATAATAAATGACCTAACATCAGGAAATAACCGAGACCAAGTAGAATCAGACATTGATAGTGTGGTTTAGGGAACGGTTTCCATACGGGAGGAAGGAACCCATATATAGATGGAAGAACGAACCACACAAGGGTGGAAGAGTAGCTCACACGAAAGTGGGAGAAACACCAACTTACGGGTGAAGGGTGTCAAACCATGGTCTCATAGGAGACCATGGTAGGTAGTAGTGCTTTAACTAAGGGTGTTACGACCCAAGTGACCATTAAATCCATATTCTATATACAAATGTAATATATCTACATACAATGAAAGAAGATAGCAAAATATAATCACACAATTTTATATAATAAGTTACAAGAGATTTTGAATTTCCTCAATATCTATATATATTAACCATATATCCCATGTTAAATCATTATTTTTTGAACTAAAACGAAAATGTTTACCAAAATCAATGTTTATTCATATTTCAAAGGAAAAGTAATGTTTATCTTGTTCCAATATTAAATTGAGCTATGTTCCTATTACTAAATCCATATTACATTTGTAAATCCATATTCTATGTACAAATCTAATATATCTACATAAATTGAACGAAGATAGATCAATTACCGAAGATAGGAAAATATAATCACACAATTTTATATAATGAGTTACAAGAAATCTTGAACTTCCTCAATATCTATATACATATTAACCATGTATCCCATGATCAAAGTATCCATGTAGTTTTGCCCTTCTATGTTAACGGTCAAACATTGATTTTCAAAATCAATTTCGATGATAAAGAGTTTTTTTAGATATTTTTATTAATTACAAAGAATATTTGATCTATTTTATAAGTCGAAAAAGAAAATTAGTGATTTTTAAAAATACTGAAAAATTTTGGCGTTATGTCAAATCACAAGAGGGAAAATAAAAATTTCCCAAAAAAGCAGCTCAAAAATATATTTTCCTTTTCTGTTGTACATAGATCCACATTGTACTTTTGATTTTCTATTTTCGATTCAATAAAAAACAAAAAAGTAACGATATTTACACCCCTTAAAAAATTGTATGTACACCCCAACATAATCTATTTTTAAAAAAAATCCAATATTATCTTTAAAGAAAATTACTAAAAGGGTAAATGATTTGGAATTGCACCCACAAATATTAATCTCTTCCTCATGTATATGACAAAACCTTTTTAAGGAAATAAATTAATTGCAAAATATTGAGAATAAATCAAAATCATGATAATATTATTGTATTTAGTTAAAAGAGAAAAATAAAAAGGACATGTTTGAAAGAAAAAATAAGAACATATATCAAGAAGTTTGTTTTATTCCAAATACTTAATAGGGAATCACCGATCATTTCGAACTTTTTTTCTTCATAGTATAATATATCCGTCGAATCGAGATAAAAAATTACACATTGATCAAATATCAAGTAACTTGTTTGAATACTATCATATAACTCCAAAAATTAAACCCAATAACAAATTAAACCAAGATAAAACTCCCTATGCCTTTCCAAATTTTAACTTCTTTAAATTAACTTTTTTTTTTTTCCCTTAAATATCAAATTTCTTAATAGGCTTCAAATTTTTTGATACAAAAATTACTCTCAAGGGATTACATCAATAGTAATATTAATATTTCAATTAAAATACAAAGTAAAAACTGATTTCCTAGTAGATCCCTTGATGACTTAGGGGATTTGGCCCTTGAGACTGCTGATTTTGGGTAAGGGATCTCACCTCTTGGGGTTGACTCACTTTTTTCTTCTTTCTATTGATTTCTCCTTTGATTCTTTCTAGAAAAGAAGTAAGAAGTTAGAGGTTACTGATGCTTCACTGACGAAAACCCTTTGATGATCAAGTTAATTGGATTTCGTAGGGAAGCTCTTATTGGTTAAGAACTAAGGGGTATTTTTAAAGGAGTGATAGAGGAAAGAAGTTATTCAACACTTAATAGGCTTAGAACTAGTTCTAGTATTTTTGAAGATCCTACCTAAGGGAGGTTTCTTGCACACCAATTTGTTCTCTACCCATTTTCCCAAAAATCTACCTCTTTGATAAACAATTACCTCTTTATATACTGTGTCGCTCATGCTCTAGGGACTTGATGGTTGTTTTCCCTTTTCCTAATGCGGTTGAGCTCCTGCCAGCCTCATCTTGTTGCATCTCTGTCTTCAGTTACTTGCTCCTCCCTTTGTCTTGATGCCTTCCATTAATTAGTAAACAATATTGAAGCACTTGTCACCACAGTGCATAACTAACTTAATTAGTAAACAATATTCAAACAAAACACAAGCTTTAACTGATTATGTGACAAGTCAAGTGAATCGAGCAAATTTAAACTACTGATTTTATAGTGATTGCTCCATTCAAACTATTTTTTGATAGGTTCAAAGATCTTAATCCTTCAAAACTTGATGAATTTCCCTAATAAATTTATTACTTGAAAGATCAATGATTTATATGTCCTAAATTCTCTTTGTACATCCATTCCTTTCTAGACTAGTATTGTTGTGTTTAATATATTGTTGCATAACCACTCGAGGAAGTAGAATATTATGTATATACATGAGATGTTGATGGTCAAATCTAAACTTAACTTTTAAATCATCGCAATTTAGTTGTTGAGATACTTTGGTATTGTCCCCATGATGTTGTTTAGAGAGAAATACACAAACTGGAGGTATGATAATTTACATGGTTGTAGTGGTATGCTTCTATTGAATCGATTGGATCACAGAGCAAGAACAATCAAATACATATATATAAATATATATAACTTGTGATTGCATTCTATAACACATGATAATAATTTATTATATCTTATTATAATTAAACATGAGTGATTACAATTAGTAAATGTGATCACATTTACTGATTGTAATCACACGTGTTTAGTTGTAATCACAAATAACAAATTACAATAATATATTAAAGAATGACATACATAAATATACATGTATATAACATGTGATTGCATTCTATAACGCATGATAATAATTTATTATATCTTATTATAATTAAACATGAGTGATTATAATTAGTAAATGTAATCACATTTACTGATTGTAATCACACGTGTTTAGTTTTAATCACAAATAGCAAATTACAATAATATATTATAGAAGGTAATCAAACATTTTTTTGTCAAGTGTATGCATATCCCGGATGTACCCAATGAGACCCTACATATATGTACATACATACATAAATATAGGAGTCTCCTTGGATACATCTAGGATATGCATACACTCGACAAAAAAATACGTGATTACACATTTTAAAATATGTGATTGCAGTTTATATATATGATTATAACTAAATATTTGTGATTATAATTAGTAAATGTGATCACAATCAGTATATGTGATTAATATGATTATATATACTGAATGTGATCACATATGTTTAGTTGTAATCACATATAATAAATTACAATCATGCATTTTTTTTTTTGTCAAGTGTATGCATACCCCATTTGTATACTAGAATGTGCTAATATGTGTGTGTATGTGTTATGAATATATGAACTTGATATTACTTTCATTTTGAAAATATTCTTTACCTTATTTGTTATCATTCCATTATGGAATAACCAATTTTATTGTCATTTCATTATAGAAATTATTCTCTCAATTTACCTATAAATAGGCCTATATTGTAATTACTCAAGAATAGACCAATTGAGTTCTACTTACTATTTCTCTCTTGTTTTCTCTCTTTCTGTATTGTTATGTTTAGTGCTCTAAATTCATTATTTTTAGGTTTTATTTCATAACACATGATCAATATGAATCTGGTATGAGAGATGTCAGTCATATGATTTACTCCTTACTGTTTGATTCAAATAATCTTATTAATATATATGTTTCATATAAATATCAATGTTATGCTAACGAATGTTATATTAGATCTAAAATAACTTTTTCTTTAAGTTTAAATGATTTATATCTTTTTGCTATTCTGGTTTATATGTTTACTTAAATATATGCAATATGGATTTATTTGAAAGTATATATTGAGAGCTTTAAATCCATATATTATTTACATGATTCGATTAATTATGTAAAAAGAAAAGAAAAAATGTTATATGAAACTTTTCTTTGGTGCATGGAGAGAGAAAAGAAAAAAAAATTATTCTTTTTCTTTATTTGTTGTACCATGTGGAATATATATATATATATATACACACACTCTTTGTGAGATATCAATGCTCATTGTATTTGTTTAAATTATTTTATGAATATTGATATATGAGAATGACTATTTTTTTAATATCCTACACTCGAATGTAAGTTTGGATCTTATTTGAAAGTAAGTTTAAAATCATTGAAAATATACGTTGATACCTTATTTTATATGATCTTCTTTCTAACTTTCTTATTTGTAACTTGAAGTTTACAAGCAAAAAACCTAAAAGTTTTGAATTTCAAATAGAACCAGAACTTCTTTCTATTTAATTAGAATTAGAAGTTCTAAATTTTCAATTTAATTAGAACCAGAAGTTCAAAATAGTCAATTAAATTAGAATCAAAAGTTAGATATTCTAAATTTGTTTAGAATCAGAAGTTCTACACTCGTAGTTTAATTAGAATTAGCAATTCTGATATTCAATTTATTTATTAGAACTAGAAGTTCTATAGCTCTATTTTATTTGAAATAAGAAATTCTAATTAAATTCCAATTAAATTTGATTGACTTTCATGCATAATGTAGGCAATTGTATACGTCAAATAATGTAGCTGTTTGAAGAAACATAATTGACCCTTACCTATTGTCATAGTAAAAGTGTGCTTTAGACCATGTATCTAAACATTAAAGGCAATAAAATACATTAGATTGTGCTTTATGTTTGAAGCCAATATTATGCATATATGTATACACATAAAGCAATGTCGCTCTTGGATTATGAAAAATTAAATAAACCAAGATTGAACAAATTTGGTCTCATGATGTTATGTTCTTGCTTTTTGCATATGATATAATGATTCCATCAAATTCACTTTAATTGATTGGATTCTTGATGAACGGTTTGAATTAAACTTTTTGTGTTTTATTTTAAAATTGGAACTAGAAGTTCTAGATTCTTAATAAATTTATTCTCAATTTAAATTGGATCTCAAAACCAGAAATTTTGGATCCTTACTATAGTTTTAGATTACAATTTATATAGATTTTGGAATCAAAAGTTTCAAAATTGTAAATGAAAAAGATTGATAAAAATACATCAATTCAAATTTGATACGAAAAGATCTTGAACTGAAGTTTGTAGATTTGGAAACATATCTCCTGATCGAGGGTAAGTAGAGACTTGAAGACCTTTTATACTAATGTTTGTTCATGATTTCAAGATATATAAATTGTGAAATTTAGGTTCGTAGCTACATTAAAGTATTCAATTTTCTATTTCTGGATTTTAACACATCAAGGTATATATTTTCATACTTAAATATTTAATACGGATTACTTGATCGAGTATATATATAAAATTTAAAAATTGGTATTAGAGTCATAACATATGTTGTTGCATGAGTTGGATATATATTATGATTGTTTTTGGTCTGATAATAGAATTCTTAGAATTAGATAATGGGCATGCTATTAAAAAATAGTGTATTAAAACAAATTGAAAATTGATGTGAGTAGTTTTACGAACATCCATCATTAGGATTACATATCATATATTAATAATAAACTTAATTCATGAATCATTTATTGTGTTTTTAATTTACACCTTGAAATTGAAGTTTTGGCATTTTGTTGGCATGAGATCCACTTAGTCTATTAGATGACATTTAAGTGTTCAACAACTTATGTGGTAAATGCTAATGTTATTAATGAAACAAAAGAATTGATTTAATTGAAATCCGATAGGTGAGATTTATTAATCTCCATATTTATCATTAGTTGTAGTTGAACCCATATATTTTAATGTTAGCTCATCATGATCTAAAAAACAATTTTCGTTTACAATAAATCAGATATCATATAATTTAGATTTGCGCCATAGAAAAAACATGTGTTTAAAAAAGTCGTAGACCAATGCCTCGTGTTACACAGTTAAAATATGCTGATGTTATGGTTAAGTTGTCACCTTTCCAATGGCAACATGGGTCTGATACTAGCGTGGGTTGTTAGATATAAGAATTAGACAACGATGACTGTTGGGGTTATCAGATAGTGATTTTGTTTAGGGTATTTTAAAATATATCATAAAATTAAGGTATTACTATAATTTACTCAGAACGTAAAGTTTTAAAACTAATTACAGTATTGAAGTGATTTGGAAAAGAATTTCAATATCAATTCTAACAAAATCGGAAGTTTTGAGTTACTAGTGAAATTGGACATGTAATTATGAAACACAATCACATCATACCTTAAGGCTTTGGTTGTCTAAGAAGAACAACAAGATACAAAAACTAGGTACATGATATATATTTTCTTATGTCTTAATTGATTATTAAATATTCATTATAATTCATTATAATTGTATTTTGAAGAATTATTTATTAATTTACTGTAATCTATCTAAAGGATTACGATATGTATATCTTTTGATAAAAGTTCTCTTTATATTCTTTAAAAAAATATACATATACAGTGCTTTTATAATTAGTATTTTTTAATTTTAAAAAATTAAGATGAACCAATCAAATTCATCAATTGCATTCACTCTTCTAAAATAAATTCTCTCTCCTATTTAATTTAAATGTAATTGATGAATTTGATTGATTCGTCATATCTTTTTAAAGTTAGGAGGTACTAATCATAAAAGCACTATATATATACATATTTGATAATCAAATAAATGAAGTCAGATGACTGAAATAATTCATACTTCAAATTTGCTCCTATAGTTGCAATGTTAATGGTTGTGGAGTGAAAAACCATTTAGCTCACATGATTAAATTAATTAATATAATTCCTTGAAGCGAGTGTTAAATTATCTAATAGTCGTGATGATGATTATGATCAATAAAGCCTTAATGATCATAATAAATTTTAACCAACAAAAGTGGAATTCACACCAGCAAAGTAAGCAAAATGCTTACTATTAGTGGAACATGAAATTACAATAGTTATGTACTTGAATTATACATAAATATTATATTCATCTTTTACCAATATATAAAGATTCTAGAATACTTTAATAGATCCCGAAAGAATCTATTTGAATATACATTAAGAAAATTATATTGTGTTATTTATACAGTCATATGCAATAATCATATTTTTATGATTGAATCTATTATATGATCATAAATACAAAACGATCACAAATTGTGATGAATCAAAAGTTATTTTATCTAATAATACAAAGTAATTGTTGTTTGTTTTTAACACTTATCACTTAATGGGTCTGAATTGAATTCATCAAGTTATTTATTTAATTTTTTTAAGTGGTCAAACTGTTTAAAACTATCCAAACAGCACTAAAAAAAAAAAAGTTATAATTTTTTACTTTTATTTGAATACCAAATCACTTAATGATTTTTAAAATATATTATTCCAAATCTATCATCCTTAAAGTAATATATTTCCAAATTTGTCCTAATTTTATATTATACAGGTTCCTTTTAATGTTATAACGAAAATTGTTGACAAATAAAAACCCTAAACATCTCATCTTCATATTTTCTTAACAATTTAAACTTTCGTTGCATAAATAATTTAATTTAAAACCATTTTGTTTATTTATATATATAATTTACTTTACTATAATAATTAATCATACTTTAATTGTGAATAAAAGTATTATTAATATATACATAAAAGTGTTTTAGCTTTTGTTAAATAATTTATTTATAATTGTTTGTATCATATTAAATGAAATTACATAACAATTAATAGTAAGAGAGTACAAATGTTAAATTACTAATTTTTAGATAATTTTAACTTTTAAAAACAAGCAAGATTATTATATATTCAGAGGTAAGGAAAAAAAAAATCTAATATGTCATTTCACTTTCAAATTTTAGTCACTATTTAATCTTCAGTAACTTTCAAAATTATTCAGTCTTCAGACATAAAAATAGATCACCCCTAAATGATGCATGAAATTATTAAAAATAATATAGATATCCATCATAAAATTTAAATATTCTTACCTAGTAAGGGTGTGTTTACTTCATGGATTGGGAAATGAAAATCAGGAATGAGATTGATTGATGGTGTTTACTTGCTTAAAATTCATTCCGTAATGGGAATGAAAGTGTGGGTCCCACATCAATTTGGGGTTGAGGAATGAGAATCTCATTCCCCCCAACCCACTTGGGAATCTCATTCCCATTCCCTTTGTCAAGCTAAAATGTCCCTTATACCTTTATTTAAAAAATGTGTTATAAGTTTATTCCCTTTGTTTTATATTTATAAATATAAATATTTACATATGCTATAAGTTTTCATAAAAAAATGTGTTAGTGCAAAATGTCATATTTTATAAGAAATAATTTACAGTTAGCACTAAAATTTTGAGTTCAATTGAAGAATATTACAATAATACGGTTAAGAAAATTTAGGTAATATTTTATATATAATTAAAAAAAATGATTTGATATATCATATAAATACATAATATCTTCTTCTAAAAATAAAATAATAAATACACAAAATGCTTACAATGATATTGTCAAATTATTAAGAATTTTTTTTTTTTTTAGCTTATTATGACGAATTACAAGATAAAAAGATAACACTAACATTTTAAACAAAATTTTGTACATTGTAATTAATCCATAATTTTAATTAAGGACATTTTTGTAACTTATAATTAATCCATTCCAATTCCAAAGTAAAGTAAACAGTTTAATGGGAATACTGCTGATTCCGATTCCGATTGTTACAGTTGAAGTAAACAACTTATTCTGATTCCGATACTTCATTCCGATTTCAAGTCATTCCGATTTCAGATCACTCCGATTCCCATTCCGATTCCTCCAAGTGAAGTAAACGCACCATAAATGTCCTCGAAGGACAATATTTGATATTTCAATTGGGTCTCTGAAGGACACTATGTAATATTTTAGTCGATGAATAATAGTATGATAGTCTAATATATTCCTAAAAGATAGTAAGATAATATAAATCAGTCTTAGAAAGACATTATGATGATGCAAATAAGTCCATGAAGGATAATGAATTAAGCCCAATAAATTTGCTCATCATTAGGGGGAGAACAATAATAACATTGAAAACTTAACGATGTGAAATTACAATTAGCATGCATCATCTTTACATTATGATGATCATCTTATAAGTCATGCAAACTTAAAGTTTGAAGGATTGTTCACTTGAAAATTATATATCCGAATGATTTTATACTCATTGTCAATATATTAACCTGAGTGATTGTTCCTAAAGAACAATTTATATAAATGACAACAAATAAATCATATTACAAATACAAGTGTGAAAAGTAAATCTTATTGTAAAGTCATTATTCTTTGAAGTGAATAATGAAATACCATGATCATTTTAAAGATTATGCTCAAGCTATGTGTAATCTTCATCATATAAATAATGACTCCTTAAGACTTAAATATTTTTGAAGAGGTAGAATTCTTTGAACAAAAAAACAAAGTTATGTAATCTCTTCCTATGAGACTCAAAGGGGAATGCAAATGGAAATAAGCATATGCTTAAACTACAAATATTATAGTTTGCCCTAAAAATAAATAAAAGTTTACAGTAGCCATTGAAGAGACATATACTAAAAACTTAAAGGAAATTAAGATATCATATTTTATTACTCTGTATATTACAAATGATGAGGATATTGAAGAACAAATTATAGATAAATTTTGACATAAAAATTATTAATTAAAACAAAAGCAAAGCTATACTTAGTAGTTTAATTGGACTTGTTATATTGACGCTTGAAGACATCATATATTTGGTCAAAATAACTACTTATATGAAAATTGAGACAGTGAGAATATAATTGTATCTCGGTTTACTGCAGAAACCTAATATTGACAATGTAACAATAAATTGGCTCATTATTAATTTTCTTATGATGGAAGTAATCATTAAAGGATTTAAAATATCATAAGCATATTATTCAAATTCTCGTAACTTGTATTCAATAAAGTTATAACTATCATTATATGGGAAAAAGCAATTCGGATGAATGCAGTGTAATCGTCACAGTTAATACCTCATAAAGGAATGATATATTAATGATACTATATCCCTATGTGTATTCAAATCAAAATATGGATTTACAATTATAGTAGTATATATCGATGACATAAATTTAATTAGAACTCCCAAGGAGCTCTTAAAAATTGCTAAATATTTGAAAAGAAAATTTGAGATGAAAGATGTTAGGAAAATAATATTATCTCAGCTTGCAGATCAAACACAAATGAGAGAGAATATTAGTCAATCAATCAATTCATGTTAAAAAGATTCCAAAAAAATTCAACATGTGTAAGGATCATTTCTTAAGTACTCCTATGATTGTCCAGTCTTTGAACATAAAGAAAATGCATTTAAGGGAAAAGATAATGGTAAAAGATACTTGGTCAAGAAGTACCATATCTTAATGTCACTACTACTCTATTATACTTAGCACAATATACATATTTCATTTTCAGTAAATCTTTTGGCAAGGTTTAGTTCTGCACCAACTCGAAGACATTGGAATGGAATTAAACATATTTTTCAATATCTTTGAGGAACTACAATTCTAATAGTTGTATATTTTTTGGGAGGAGAATATTTAGCCTATTTGTTGTTATTCCATTATGGAATAATCAAATTTTATTGTTCTATCATTATGGAAATTATTCTCCTAATTTTCCTATAAACAAGCTTATATTATAATCACTCATAAACACATCAATTGAATTTTATTCACTATTTTTCTCTTATTTTATCTCTATCTCCATTAGTGTGTTTAGTGCTCTAAATTCATTTTTTAAGGCTTTATTTCACAACAATATATATATATATATATATATATATATCACATTCTAGCATACACATGAATATGCATACACTTGAGCAAAAAAAAGTGATTGTATTATAAAATTGTTTATTGTAATTTATTATATCTTATTATAATTAAACATACATGATTACAATAAGAAAATATGATACTATCGATCACATTTACTTAGTGCAACTAGACACGTTTAATTGTAATCAGATATAATAAAATGTAATAAATTACAGTCAAAAATTTTGGAATGTAATCACTTAATTTTTTTATCAAGTGTATGCATATCCCATGTGTATCCAAGGGAACCCCATATATATATAGGGACTCCATCCCCTTAGATACACCTGGGGTGTATATATATGTATATATATATGGGGTTTCCCTGGGTACATTTGGGATATGTTGTAGCACCCTATGTCTCATTTTCTTGAAAAATAATTTTTTTAGTGAATAGTATCTTGTGAATAGTGATTTTTCGAAAAACGGACCTCGAAAACCAAAAGTTTTAGAATAGGTATTAGAGTTATTAAAAACTGAAACGGATCGAAAATAAGTTTATTTGAATAAGTTTTAAGAGATCCGAAAGTAATTTACGAAAACACCCTTTTCGGAGAATCGTAGGAATTGATGATTTTTATGCTCACTAGAATTTTTTTTAAAGTATGAGAATGAGGGTTAAGATACCTAATTAGAGTATTACATGGTCAATTTGATGATAGGATGATCATGAAATATTTTTGGAATTTATTGGAGTGTGAATGACAATTAATTTCATTAAGGGCAAAATGACCATTTCAAGCTCAATCAATACATTGATTTGGTGTGAGCATTGCATGGAAATAATTTGAGCAAGAAGCACAATCCATGTCTTATGAAATGAACCAATGGAAGAATTACACATCAAATTAAATTATGGAATTAATGGAAATTAGTTGGTAAGCATAAACAAATTTATGATATTTTGTTAACCAAGTTACCAAATTGCCCATCAACTAATTAATTGAATGTGAGATTTAAATAAGGGTATTGTGGTAATTATAATTGGAGGATTTAATGGTCATTTGATGAATTGAAGGGGCATTTTAGTGAATTACATGGAGCACTATATAAAGTGGAGTGTCTTGAACTTGTGAGTGTGTGTGTGTGACGGCAAGAAGGAAAATTTGAGAGGAAGAGTGCAGGCTGTTCCGGCAGCAAGGGGAAGAGGAAGATAAGGAGATTTGACCTAAGTTTTCTTGTCAAAAATTCATCAAATAAGTGTTAGGGAAGAAGATTGATCAAGAAGGTGAAGAAAAATAGGTATGTAAGGTGGATTTTTATGATATCTTTGATGGATTTTCATGGATGTGTGATGGTTTGATGAATTGATGATGTTTTTGGTGTATTTTGAAGTAGAAATTCTTGGGATTGAGCTTGGAATCGAAAGAGAACACAAAGGAAGCAAGTTGACAAGAAAACTAGAAGGTAAGAGTTGGGGTTTTATGCAAGATGTTATGAAATTTAATTGATTTTGATTTTAAGGCTTTAATGGATCATTTGATGATTAATTGATGCAATTGGGTATGATTATCGAGCTTGAAATGAAGAGAATAGATAGGTTATGTTATATACTAGCATGTGGCCAACATGGGGCAATTGATGTAATTGAATGACTTTTGATATATTGATGAGTTTATATGAGATTTTATGTTAAATTGAGATGAATTATGGAAGGAAAAGCAAGTGAATGAATGGATGGGCATGCATGCTAGTGTATGGCCAAGTTATGTTTATTCATGTGTTTGTGTTGATTTCAATGCTTGAATGGGTTGTATGATGTTTTGGTATGGAATTGAGTTGATTGGTATCAAAAGAATGGAAGAAAAATTTAAATGGAGAACTTGGGTGTTAAATTCAGCTAAAACCAAGAATGGGTGTGCAATTTGCTATTCAATTCTCTTAATGTGTTTTAATGATGTTTAGTATGTGTTTGAGTGCAATTGTGCAAAAGAAATTAAAAATGAATGGATGTTAGAATATTAGTTGGAAATATGGTAAGGTTGTGAAATTGTTGAGCATATATATTGAATTAAAATTAAGTTGTTAGTTGGTGCATAATATGTTGAAAGTTAATTGAGTGAATTGTTGGAAATTCGAATGGATATTGGATGAGTTTAATGTGTTGATGTATGCAATTGAGTAAGTTCTAAATGATGATTTTGTTATACTAAGTGTAGGAGTAGTTCGGATTTAAAGAAAAACTAAAGAAGGGCTCGGATGAGTGGTGTTATAGTTCAAGAAAGTAATAAGTGTGGTTAAATTTTAAAGTTTTTACAAGTTCATAAATCGATTTTAGATATTTGCACTTGCTTATTTTATTATACAAATTACTATATTGATTGAGTATTTTATCATGTCTTTATTTTAAATTCATATTATGAATGTTTACACACATTAGAAATGAAGCAATTTATTTATATTCACTTACATGCCAATAACAAATGTAACATGCTCTCTCGACATCCAGGTAACCCATTGAACTTTATCCCTATTTACAGAATAATAAAGCTATTAAAATAGTCGAATTTGGATAAGTAATTAAAATTTGAAAAATTTTCAGATGGGTCCACAGAAGGTTTATGATTTTAAAATCCCAAAATTAATTACAACGAATGGACTCGGATAATCAGTCAAATACTAACAAAGTTTTCGAATTTGAAATTGGACTTTAATAAAATTTTCAGATGGATCCGAGATGATTCCGAATACAAGAAGCGCATTCTAGGAGCTCGAAATAACAAAATAATTCAAGTGGCAAGGAAATCATGCATAGATGACACTTGTAATATATGTGAATGAAATGGATGAAAATTGGATGAAGATTAAAGGGATGGAGTGACAAGTGTAAGGTATGAATTAAAGAATCAATTTATTATAAAGGTAAATTAAAAACATAAAATGCAAGAAAGAATCTCATCCACAAATTCGGTCAACTCACATCTCTCTCACACATTTTCATTTTTTCTCTCCATCTCTTGGTCTCATCTCTCATTTTTCTCTCATCCCACCCGAGCTCTCTCATCTCTCATTCTCTCATTTCCATCTCTCTTTCACGAGCTCTCTCACTCTCACTCACACCTTCCATTCAGTTCTCTCATCACTCATGAATTCAACTCTCTCATCCTATTTATCTCTCACGGTAATCTCACCCCTCTCAATCACCTCTCTCTCTCTCTGTTCTCCCTTCCCTCTAGCTCACGGTTTTCACTCTTTCTCTCACTCAATCTCTCGGTTTTAAAAGAAGCTATCAAGAATCCAAGAAGCTAGCATCAAAGCAAGATATTTGAAGTAAGAAATCAAGCAAAATGAGTGAAGCAAGTCAAAGACGAGTCATGACTAGAAAAGGGAAAGTGAAGGCCTAACCACATGCAAGGGTGGATGATGGTGTTCTTGAAGAAAAGAGACTCATTCAGGAGGGTGGAAGTCATTTAGAAGGTATTTCCAACAATTTTGGAAGGTAAGTTTTAATTTTCGAGAAATTTCGTTAAGTTTTCAGAAGGATTTTATGAAAGCATGTTTGGGTTATAAGATTTACAACCTTATTAGTGTGGAGGTTGATTTATGGATGAATTTGATGTGAGATTGATTTCGAAAATTGATATGCATATGAGTATAGGTTCGGTCATTAAGGGGTGTTGTGGTTTGATTGGATTTTTGATGGTTTTGCCATGTTTTGGATGTGTTTTGCATGAGTTTGGTGTGTTTTGAATGAGTTGAATGCTTTGGAATGATGATTTTTGGGTATGCATACATATTCGACCAAGAGGTATTTTGGTCATTTAAAAATTGTTTTGATTGGTTGATGTGATTTTAGGAAACTTTTGGATGTTAGAATTAGTATGAAAATCGAAAAAGAAATCGTTGAATATAAATTGATCACTTCGCGATTTAATGTATTGTAATCGCTCGAAAATGATATTTAATAGTGGTAAGTGAGATTTGTGCTGATTCTTGATGTGTTTGAATGTAAATTGATGTGAAAAAGTAAAAAGAATAATGATAAGATCATGTGTTGAATTCAACTAAGTAAGGAAGTGTTGGTTCGAAATCGTCATTTAAATTCGTTCGCATGAATTTAGTCTCGAATTGAAGTGTTTATAGCGTTTAAATAATTAGAATTGCGAATAAATGTTAAACGTGAGTAATCAGAGTTAAAATGGATTAAAATGGGGTGATTCAAAATGTTAGATTGATTGAGTGTTTCATTGGATTGATGCGTGAATCTATTTAGATGTGAATTATATTAATTAAGGCATAGTTTGAAAATAAATTATGAAAATATGTAGGTTATTCGAAGGCAAAAAGGAATATCCCATTGATTAGAATTAAATAGCAAGCTAAGAATTCAGATGAGTGTCCTAACGAAAATATTTCGAAATGTTATTATTTCTATTCATATTGAATTCGTATGTTAATATATATTCATATTGTGCGGATTCTAAATTGATTTTTATACGGTAAACGAATTTTTTGTACAAGAACCAAATTGCATGAATTTTTGAAGTTTGCATGAAATGTGAGTTTTAAAATGAAAAGCAAGTTTTTGAAATATTTTATAGTCTATGGTATGTCTCTTGTTATTTCCAGTATTGGTAGAGTACCTAAAAACGATGTATGATTCCGCTTGGGAGACGATGTAAGATTTTGCTCCTCATAGGGTACATTTTAAGTTAGCTTACTACCTGAGACGATGTAGGATTCCACTCCGTAGTGATGTAGGATTCCGTTACGTAATACCGAACACGTATGGCCTGAGACAATGTAGGATTCCACTCCACCATACATTTATTTTAGAATACCATATCGAATAAAATGACAGTGATAGGCCGTTTTATACAAAAACTTTTCAAAATTACAAATTGCCATCACTGATCTATTTTAATAACAAGAAAAGTGAATAAAAGTGTGTGAAATATTACATTACTCACATTTCGTTATTTGAAAGGCATTTCAACATAAATGTTGATATTAGAAAGATTTCTTTTCAAGCTATTATTTCAAATATAGTGTGAGATGCATAGATTGTTATAAATGATTATTCATGTTTTATATTATGTGTGGTTCTCGAAATGGTTATTAAAATCCTACGGTATGATTTTAGTTACAAAATAAATTTATTAAAATATTTTTAGGGAGGAAACTCTTGAATTGGTATGAATAGAAATACCTAACACTCACTGAGTCTATTTTGCTCACTCCTAGTTTTGTTGTTTTATAAATAAAAAATCTCCTAGGATGAAGTACAAGTGTAGATGCTCCAGTAGCATAGACTTCTTATCCGGAATAGATAAATTTCTGTCGAGTGTAGCTATGATCCCTTTTGTAATACATGTATTATGTTATGTTTTTAAATCATGCAAAATATTTTGTATGTAAATATATCCTACTTTTGATTTATGTATATATTCATGCATACCATGTCTTGGAACATGAAATTATTTCTAAAGTTGATGCATGTTTGTGGATGATTGTGATTTGTGGAAAAAGAGTCTGAGACCCAGTAGTTGAGAAATGATTGAATTAGAAGTGTGCAAATTTTTTTTTTATGTGATTTTACAAGATGAAATTTACAGAAAAACAGCCATTGTGCTGTCAAAATTTTTATAAAATTCTATTAATAAGTGTAAATTTTAAATTGAAAAAGTTCCCACCTATTTCTACTGAAAAATAAATTTTAAAAAGGGTTTCGAAAATATATTTTCAGTAATTATAATAAAAAGGCTTAGTTTCACGGGAACTTTTTAGCCGAAAGGGATCCCAACTGGAAGTTTACCATGGGGTTGTTGGGCGGGTCGCCTTGAGAATAAGAGTTGGGGTCCGTCAATAGACATGCTATAGAATAATTTTTGAGATAAATCAATGTGTTCATGAGATAAAGAGAAAAGAAAGTTTTGAGTAGCTTGAAAAGATTTTTAAGGTAAGGTTTACCCTAATCCCTAGTATACTCGGTCGAAATACCCCAGCATGTACGACAAATTGGTTGAGAGAGTCACTAACTGGGGGGTTGGGTCATTGAGTCACCCTTTGCACATGTGGGGTAATGTAGATCTGCATGATATCAGGAGGGAATCATGACCTCAGAGTTTTCCACATCTACGACTACATATGGTAGCATTCTCGAGCTTTAGTGACGATGAGAAATTCTGTCACAATAGAGTTAAGTTTCCCTGGGTTGCCTTAGCTAGTTTCAAAAGAAAATGGCGTCCATAGATGCAAAGTTTAGAAATGCAAAAAGTTTAGAAAGTAAAGTTATAAATAATTATCTTTATTAGTTTTCAATTTTATAAGGATTAGTGAGAAATTATTAGTTTGCAAAAATTATTTTGGGAGGATATTATTATATTTAGAAAAGCAAATCATTGTTTGAAAAGTTTACCCATTCACTGAGTTATATACTCATAGCTCTGTTTTATGTTTTTAAAAAATCATCTCCAGGTGTAGGAACGAGCCAACAGTCAGACGTAGCTCCATCAAACGTGTAGGTGGACCGCGAACACAGAATTACTGCACTAGTGTAATTTTCTTGAAAATCTTGTACATGCATAATATTCCATGCACCCGATGAGTTTTTTTTTTTTGTTGAAATAATTCCTTTTAAATGTATATAAATTCTTTTGAGAATTATGTGTTGTAAATGAAATTTTTGGATGTATATTCTGAGTTATGTAAATGATTTTATTTTCAAGTTTCTTTCATATCGATAGTATGTCTGGGGTTTTGATTGAGACAATGAGGGTCTGAGACCCAGAAGTTGAGAAAGATATGTGTATAGAAGTGTTTTTCTTAAAATTTGTAGGGTGGCAGTTTCAAAAAACAATCGTTATGCTGTCGAAATTTTTATAACCCTGTTTTGGAACATACTTTAAAAGAAAAAGTTTTTATTTATATTCATCAGAAAAGAGTTTTAAAGTGAGTCTAGTACTTTACGGGACCCTTTCGAGCCAAAGCGAGAGTTCAATTAAGTTTCGTTGGGGTGCTTCATAGGGACCTCGTCGAGTTCAGTAGAGGAATCCAGGGCGGGTCCTTACATATATATACACTTGCTAAAAAATTGAGCGATTGCATTCTAAAATGTGTTATTATAATTTATTATATATGATTATAATTAAGGGAAAATTGAGAAAATGACTCATTTAGAAAGTCATGCCTCAAAACTAACCTTTTATAATTGATGGTACAAAAAGGTACAAAAAAAATGCATGAATGGACAAAAATACCCTTAATGAGTCATTTTTTGAAATCAATCCCAACCTATAGGTTGGGAATCCCAACCCCGAGGTTGGGAGTCCCAAATAGAAAAAAAAACATGAATGGACAAAAATGCCCTTAATGAGTATTTTTTGAAATCAATCCCAACCTATAGGTTGGGATCTCAACTCCGAGGTTGGGAATTCCAAATAGGATTGAATATCAAAGATTGGGATTCTGAACTTTTAGGTTGGGATCCCAACCTAAAGGTTGAGAATCCTAACCTTAGATGTTTATTCAAGTTTGGGATTCCCAACCTCAAGGTTGGGATTCCCATCCTTGAAGTTGAGATTTCAAATATGAATATTGAATCAAGGTTGGAACTCCCAACCTTTAGGTTGGGATTCCCAACTTGGAGGTTGAGAATGTCAACCTAAATGTTCAATTATATATATTTCGTAATTAAACAAATTTTTAGGATTGTTTCGTAATTATTAAATTTAGAATAGAGGGCGCTTCTTGGGTAAGAAGCGCCCTTAAAGATATTTTCTAAAATTAAAAAATTACACTTTTATTTTTTTGAATTATCAAACCTGACCTTATTATTATTTTTTGAACAAAATTACCCCTCCCATTTCTTCAATATCAAAATTCATAATCTCAACCTCAAGGTTAGGATTCCCTATTAATCCTAACTTTCAGGTTAGGAATCCCAACCTTGAGGTTGAGATTCCCAACCTTAATTGAAAAATCAGGGTAAAATTCATAATTAAACAAATTTTTGGGATTATTTCGTAATTATCAAATTTAGAATAGGTAAGAAGTGCCCTGAAATATATTTTTTAAAATTACAAAATTGACTTCTAGTTTTCTGAATTATCAAAACGGACCTTATTATTATTTTTTGAACAAAATTACCCCTCTCATTCCTTCAATATCAAAACCCATAATCTCCCACAATTCATCAACAACCACAATTCATCAATCCAATTAATCAACATCATCATCTCCCACAACAATAACAACAACATCAAATCATTCATAAACTCATTAATAAACAAAAAAAAAAAAAAATCTGGTTCTGGGTTCGCGACCCAGAACCAACTGGTTCTGGGTTCGCGAACCCAGAACCAGATTTGGTTCTGGGTCGCGAACCCAGAACCAGATCTGGTTCTGGGTCGCGAACCCAGAACCAGATGGTTCTGGTCGACGACGAACCCGGGTTCATCGCCGACCAGAATCATATGGTTCTGGTTCGCGACCAGATCCAACTCAGGAAAAAAAAAGAGAAAAAAAGGAAAGAAGAAGAAGAAGAAGAAGAAGAAAGGGAGGAGAGATGGGTTAGGGCACTTTAGAGAGAGAATGAGAGGAAAAAATTTGATGGGGTGGGAATTTTAGAGAGAGAATAAAAAATGGGGTGGGTCATTGGAGGGAAAAATCATGATAAGTGGTAATTAGCTGGACTATTAAGGGTATTTTGGACAAAAAAGAATCATGCTGCAGGGAATTAAAAAAAAAAGGTAATATCCCAAAGGGTTATCAAAAAAATGTTAGATTTGGTTAAAACCCTATAATTAAACATATTTAATTACAATCAATAAATTAATAAATGTGATCATATTTACTAATTGTAATAACTCATGTTTAATTATAAGCACATATAGCAAATTATAATTAGAATACAATCACATATATACATATATATTTTTTCCAAGTGTATGCATACCCCAGGAGTATGCTTGAATGTACATACATATATATAATGATTTTATCATCACTGTCTTTGACAGGACCCGATCGAGATTCCTTCTAACAAATCCAGCGATCCTGTCTGGCACCCTACGAAACCCTTCTGAAGTCTAACTAACAAGACCTAAAAGAACGCTATGAAACGAACCCGTAACTATTAATAATTTACTAATCATATTAATTATAAATTATTAAAATTTTATATCAACTTTATGAATAAAGTTTTCAAAACATAATTAAGAATATTTCAATAATTCATGGTGTCTAAAACATGCATGCGTCATTATAAAAAGTTTTACAAAATTTGTTCATAATAAAAAATTCGCACAAATATATAATTGATATCCAAATCACAATACTGATAAATGAGATTATGCAGCATCATCGATCGTCTTGACCCACCTGATCAGAATGAGGCAATCTAGTACCCTGGTCACCTATTCCTACACCCGAGAGGTTTTTATAACATAAAATAAAAATATTGTGAGCTACAAAGGCTCAGTGAGTGTGTATGCGTTTCTATTTAAACTACTCTTTATAAAATATTCCTCCCGAAAAATATTTAAGAAACACTTTTCCTTTTGAAAATAATTTTATTTCTAAAAACTTGTGTTCTAAAATCTTACTACTAAGTTTCAAAAGTTTGTATTAAAATTTAGTTCGTAAAAGGTTAAAATCTTTCATGAAATTCCCAAAGTGTGACTAAAACACTTTCTTTCTAAAATTTACTTTTAATGGTATGCTTTCTTTCTAAAAATACACTAATGTAAACCTAAGGGAAGCTACAACCACATGGGTGGCCAGACCAGCTCTGCTCAATGTGGAAGGTCACGTGACGTAAAAGCTAACATCGCACACCGTGACAAATCTACAAAGACATCCTGCTACTACGTGATGGAACTATCATCGCACATCGCATAGCAAATAATACCCCACAAGTGTAAAGGCCGACACGACAGACATGACAGACTCGATCCTTCCGATATTAGTAGGACCCTCCCAACACTTGTCATACATTGTGGGGTATACCGGTTGGGTCTGAAGCTATAAGGTTTATCTATAAACTTGGGCCGTCCACTAGCCTTTGAAGACTTTTTCTCCTTCTATATTTCAAATCAAATTCTTTTTCATTCTATAGATATAATGAGTTCTAAATATTTCATATCAAATTCATAAATATCTATTTCTTTTTATGCTAAAGCATAAATCATTTATAAGCTAATGAGAACAAGAAAGGAAAATCCATAAAAGGTTTGCAAAATAAATTGAAAAGTATTTAAAATATTTTCACACTCACAGCTTATTTCCAATCTACTCGTAATTACTTCTCCATTGACCTTTTTTAGCTCTCGTCTTCACTTACAATGAAAATCTTCGCTTAGAACATAGTCTTATCAAACACCTCAATTCCAAGTCCAATCTATTATCAATAACTTATGACTCTATTTAATAAGTAACGGACTGCACACTACCCAGTCTAGCTCGAGCTACGAGCTCACACCCCAGCTTGCCCAGCTCATCTCATACGAGCTCTTACTTTGCTTAACTCAGCCCGATTTGTGAGCTTGCTTGGCTCACCCTTTCAACGAGCTGCTACCTTTTAGCTCAGCTCGTTCTACAGGCACCTCTCAGCTCACCCCTTTGTGCGTTGTTGCGTAGGCCAGCTCAGTTGGGTGTTATAATGGGTTGAGACCTTACTCAGCTATTCTTGCGAGCTCCCGCTCTAACCCAGCTTGACCAACACCAAAAATGGGTTGCGAGCATTATCCAGGTCACACCTCGCGAACTCTCGTCCTAACTCACGCATACTCATTTCTAACACTTCTTTTTCAGGTCTTACACTTTTACAAGCATTAACCCGTCCCGACCTCAATTAGTTTTACATACATATACTCAACAACATTTCAGTAGCTTCAACCGATCAACCCAGGTCGCAACCACAACAGGTTGAGTGATGGACACTCAAACATCCTAAACGACAATCAAAGTATTTCCAATCCACATGATTTCTTAACTACTTCACTTACCAATTCCTCATCAGTCTCTTGCCTTGCTTTCCCCTTTGCTCGCAGCTTCAAATCTCCAGATCTATGTACATAATTCTCAAAAATGTCAGGTGCAGTTCATGGACTGCTTTGATAGACTTCTTACTAAAAGAACACCAGACGAACTAAATCTTACCACCTGATTTATACTATATCTGGCTTGAAAATCTTCTCAGATTTATTTCTTACCTCTTTATAACTTGAAATCTCTTCAAAAATAGCGAAAATCTGGCTGTTGCTCGTTGATCTGCCTCTTCTTCTTGCTTGCCGATAGCTTTCTCTTCCTTTTCTGTCTACAGCCCTTCTCTCTCCTCTCTAGATTTTCTTTTCTTCAACTCTCTCTCTCACTTTCACGACAACACACACCATACATCTATATTTATAAACGTGGGCCAAGCACCACCTTAACCCTTGAACTTCCCTAAATTTGCGATTTTATCATTTTCTAGAGAATTCTTTGTTTTCCCTATTTATCCTTGATATCTCTCCTTATTTACCATTTTACCACTCTCCTATAAAAATCTCTTATTCCACCAATTGCCCTTTAGATTTTATAATTCAAATTTACTTCCGATCCTTCCAGAAATTCTATAAAAAATTTAATTTCATCTTAAAATACTTTAAAATTCCTTTTATTATTTCAATAATGAGGGTATATTAGTACAACGCATCATTCCATATATATGTACAGTAACAAAATCAGGAGAGGGTATTATAATCTCTTAACTTTAAAAAGTTAAGATGAACCAATCAAGTTTATTTATTGCATTTGAATTAAATAGGAGCGAGAATTTTTTAGACGAATTTAATTGGTTTGTTCTAACTTTTTAAATTTAAAAAGCACTGATGGTAAAATCACTATATATATAAATACAACTCTCTTACATACGAGTTGGGGTAGGGTTGTGCTAAATAATTATTTATGTGACATTCAAATTTTTGTATAATACATTTCGTCCCTCTTTAAGTGTAATATTTTATTTGTTGGCCTCCATAAATATTCTTAAATGAGTTTTTCTAGCTTTGCCCTTATGTCTATGCCGTCTATTTTGTTTTCCTTTTTTTTAATGACATCTTATGTGTTTGTGTAAGATTTTTGTATAAATGCCAAGAAAAGTAAAATATACTTATAAAACCAATTATATATATTTTTTCAAGTTCGTTAATTATTTTTTCTAAATTCAATTTTGAACTAAAAACATTTGAAAAGTAGAGGAACAAAACAATAATTTGAAAAAAATAGTTCCCAAACTTGGAAACATATAAAATTGTTTTTTTAAAGATATTATATATTTCTTAGCATTCATATAAAATATCTCAAAAAAAAAAATTGAGTTTACACTTATCTCTCGAGAGAGATAGGTCCTTTTGGATACACTTGAAGTATGCATACAATTTGTAACGCCCACTCCACTCCTGAGTTTGTAATAAATTCATGGACAGAATGAGAAGATTTTGTCTATAAAATAATAAAAAGGAATTTTAAGGTGTTTTATGATGAAATTAAATTTTTATAGAGTTTCTGAAAGGATCGAGAGTAAAATTAAATATAAAAAGTGAAAAGGTAAATTAGTAAAAATAAAAGATTTTATAAAAAAAATGGCAAAATTGTAAATATGAAGAAAGAACAAGGACATTGGGGAAAAGTGAGGAATTCTCTAGAATTTGACAAAGTCATAATTTTGAGAAAGTTTAAGGATGAAAAACGAGCTTGACCCATGCCTATAAATGTAGGTGTGTGGAGAGCATGTTGGCAGATGAGAGAAAAAAATCTGAAAATGAGAGAGAATGAGAGAAAGTTGTCACTGGCAGAAGAAATGAGGGCAGATCTACAACTATTCTAGGTAGATTTCTGTCATTTTTAAAGAACATCAAGTCGATTAGAAGGTGAGGAGCCAAATCTGGTAAAATTTAAACGAAAAGAGCAAGTTTTATAGTTTTATATTGGTGAAAAGCTATCGAGAACAGCTTCTATTGTGCAAGTGATTAATGAAAATTTTTTATGTATAGATCTGGTGATTTGAAGCTGTAAGCGAGTGAGGAAGCAAGGCAAAAGACTGAGCAAGAGTTTGGTAAGTGAAATAACTGAGAAATGATATTAATTTATGGTGGTTTATTTATGTTTTAAGATGACTTAGTTCCCGTCGCTAAACCTGATGAGGTCGCGACCTGAGAGTTTAGTGAAGAATTGATGATATGTTGATTAAGTGTATGTATATAAAATGAGATCGAGTTGTGATAATGGTAGTATAAAATGTGAGATCTGGAAAACGAGATATTAGGAAATGATTTAAGTCAGGGCAGGAGCTCGCGAGGTACGAGTTGGAGGGGGGCCCTTAGTGCATTTCAGCTAGTCAATATGGTCGACTGGGAAACGAACTGGGCTATACCTATTGCTCTTCATCTCGCTTGTCTGGACTGAGTTGAAGTGTGAGCTCGCAAGAGGAGCTGAGTGAGGTCGCAGCCCATTAGGGATACCTGGCCAGGTTAGCCTAAGACAATAGCTCGCAAGGGAGAGCTGAGAGGGGTTGAGGAGCGACCTGAGCTAATGGAAGTTGGTAGCTCACTGAGAAAGTGAGCTTAGTGAGCTCGCTAAGACGAATGGCCTCAGTTCGGGCTGAGCTATGCAAGGTAGGAGCTCGTTGAAGGTGCGAGCTGGAGCGAGTTGAGGTGTAAGCTCTCAGCTCGAGCTGGATTAGCAGTGTTGCAGTTTCCAGCAGCTCGTATGTAATTTGAAGATTAAAGAAAATAGTTCAGTTAGCTAAGTGAATATTTCATTTGTGATAAAATATAGGCGATCAGGCGAGCTAAAGAGGTCGCTGAAGCAGTGGTGCAAGTGAATAGTATAACAAGCAGTGAGTGTGAAAAGATTTTCTTTATGTTAAATATTTTTCAGATTTTTCTGCAAGTATTATATAGATTTTCATAAATTATTTTTTAGGTTATCAATAGTTCATGTTTAGCATGAAAGATTAGCTTATTTGAAATATAGAAAGAGTAACAAAAAAAAAAAGTAAAGATTTTCAAGGACTAATGGAACGACCCAAGCTTATTGATAAACAGACCTTCTAGCATTAGACCCGGCCGATATACCCACAGTGTAAGGCGAGTGTTGGAAGGGTTAGTCCTGCTAACATCGAGAGGATAGAGTTTGTCATGTCGTTGAGTCGCCCTCTACACTCGTGGAGTATTGTCTCGCTTGCGGTGTGCGATGATAGTTCCATCACGCAGTAGCGGGATGTCTTTATAGCTTTATCATGGTGTGCGATGGTAGCTATTCCGCCACGTGACCCCTCACACTTAGCGGAGCTGGTCTATCCATTCATGTGGTTGTAGCTCTCCTTGGCCCATTAGTATAGATTTTAGAAAGAGTTGCATATCTTGAAAAGTAGGTTTTAGAAAGAAAAGCTTTTGAAAGTATTTCAGAAAAAGTTTTTGAAATCCTAAAGATAATTTATAAAACCCAAGATTTCAGAAAATAAATCATCTTTAAGAAAAATGTTTTCAAAAATGTTTTCGGGAGATATTTTATAAAACTTAGTTTAAACAAAATTCTCACTCACTCACTAGGTTTTACAGCTTACAAATGTTTGATTTTATGTTACAAAACCCTCTCAGGTGCAAGAACAAGGAATCAAGGTACCAATTCACCGCGATAAGACTAGGTGGGTTAGACTATTGACAGCGCTACATCGTTCTTTTGTAAACATTGTGTTTCTAATGCTATTATTAATTACGTTATTATGCACATTTCAAATTTTGAACAAGATTTTGTAAAACTTTTATATAAACATGATGACATGCCTATTTTAGACAATGTTTTTAGTAATGTTTGTGATGATGCTTTTAGATATTTTGTTTAGAAAGTGAAATCACATTTTAAAGTAGATGATTTTTTTGTTTAGCAAAGTTATTATAGATACAGATTCGCTCTACGACGTCCTTTTGGATCTTATTAATTAGACTTCAGAAGGGTCTCGTGGGGTGTCCGGCAGGACCGTCGGGTTCATTAGAGGGAATTGGGGTCGGGTCCTGTCACACTTGACCAAAAAAAAAAACATGTGATTGCATTCTAAAATATATAATTGTAATTTATTATATGTGATTACAACTAAGCATTTGTAATTACAATCAATTAATATAGTCACAATCAGTAAATGTGGTAAATGTGATCAAATTTGTTGATTGTAATCACATATATTTAATTTTAATCATATATAATAAATTACAATTATATATTTCAGAATACAATCACATATTTTTTTATCAAGTATATACATACCCTAAGTGTATGCTAAAATTTACTATATATATAACATAAGAGAAAAAAGTAAATACATAAAAGAAGAGAGAATTGATAATACATCTATGTAAAATGTTTAAATATGATTGAAGTTAATAATATTAGTGCATCTTAGCCATCTAATTCATCATAGTCTAAAGGTCAATAAATTGTATAAAAATTTTGTAAATTTTAAGGGTTGATCATCCTATATATATACATATATATAACAATTTGATTTAACTATATGTAAGAGGTGTTGCAAGAATAATAGTATTTTAATCATACTTCATTTGTAGAAGAAAAACCAAGAATAAGGACTAAAGAAACAGAGATGCATAGCATGTATATTATATTACACATAAATATTCTTGAAGTTAATAATATTAGTGCATCTTAGCCATCTAATTCATCATAGTCTAAAGGTCAATAAATTGTGTAAAAATTTTGTAAATTTTAAGGGTTGTTGATCCTATATATATATATATATATATATATATATATATATATAACAATTTGATTTAACTATATGTAAGAGGTGTTGCAAGAATAATAGTATTTTAATCATACTTCATTTGTAGAAGAAAAACCAAGAATAAGGACTAAAGAAACAGAGAGCATAGCATGTATATTATATTACACATAAATATTCTTTAAAACAATTTATTAAGGAAATTCACTACACGGTTCCTACCAAATTATAGCATTCATTGAGGTCTAAAGAGCACTCCAGCTGCTTTGCAGATCATACATAACATCTTCACATTTTCAGTTTGTCTTACATACCTGCTTGAATCAAAGGAAGTAAATGTAAAAGCTAATGTCAAAATCTCAGCTATAACTATAATTTTTGGTACTAGTTCAATGTTGAGAATGGTACTTGGTATTATCGATATTTAATAAAATTTCCAAATTTGACATTTCATTTGTTCTCCTAAACATATGTAGCACATTATTGAACATATTACAATTGCCATGATCACATAATAGAGAAAACAAGTGAGAAAAACCAAAATTAGTAAGGATGAAGTTTTCAAATTATCTCAAATTGCAGAAAACAAATTATGATTAATCATGATAGGAGAATAAAAAAGAGAGATATTACCATTCAGCTTCTAGTCATAGGCCACCTTTGAAGTTTGGTTGTATTCAATACCATTAGTCTATCTTTTGCATGGTTTAGAAACTGGAAATATGCATGTCTCCATGATCTGTTTAAAAATAAAGAACCAAGAGCTCCCCAAAATCCTACAATGAATCCAATCACCAAGAAAACATAAAATTCTGGAGTTACAATCACATCATCCTTACTATCATCCTGTGTGATGATGACTAGCACCTTAGTCTCTGAACACTTGTTTGGAAGTGGAAGTCCACAAAGGTTGGGATTTCCCATATATGCACGAGAATCAAAACTCTGTAGTTTAGTGTTGAAAGGAATTTTTCCTGACAAGTTATTATTTGACAAGTCCAACATGCCAAGAAAACTCAACGAAGAAAAGTTGGAAGGAATTTCACCAATCAACTTGTTATTTGACAAGTCAAGTGAATCGAGCAAACTTAAGTTGCTGATTTTTGTAGTGATTGATCCAGTTAAATTATTTCTTGATAGATTCAAGGATCTTAATCCCTTAAGACTTGTAATTTCAACAGGAATTTCTCCAAAAAGATTATTGCTTGAAAGATCAATGCATTTTAGGTATCCCAAATTTTTTTTGTACTCTCGATCCATTCCTTTCCACATTATTATTACTGTGTTCTCAGACTTGGTTTCAAGAATAAAATGGTGACGAATAGAATAATATGAGATGTCAATGGTGGATTCTAAACTCAATCTTTCAACCATGGCAGTTAAGTTATTGAGACACTTTGGAATTGTCCCTGAGATGTTATTCAAAGAGAAATCCGCAAGTTGGAGATGTGATAGTTTACAGAGCTGTAGTGGTATGCTTCCATTGAATTGATTGGATCGTAAAGCAAGAATGATCAAATTTGGTAAGCTATCTCCTATCCATACTGGAATTGTCCCAAAAAATTTGTTGTCTCCAACATCAAAAATCTCAAGCTCATTGCACATATTAAATGATGGAGGTAGTTCCCCGATAAAGTGGTTATTGTGCAATTTCAACATTTCAAGTGAGCATTTTAGGCCCATCAAGTCTGGAAATTTTCCAGAAAAGTTATTGCTTGCCAAATTTAAGACAATTAAATTTTCAAAGGGCCATGAACAATTTGGTAACTCTCCCGAGAGTAGGTTATTTGAGAGATCAAGATGCCTAAAACTATTCCCATTGATTGAACATAAGAAAGAAATTGACCCTAAAAACTTGTTTTGAGAGAGATTTAATGATGTTAGATTAGAAGGAAGCAATGGAATTAGGCCTTCAAAATTGTTGGAACTAAGATCTAATCCAGGATAATTGACAAACTTCAATGACAAATCTGGCAAAATGCCTTTCATATCATTATAAGAGAGATTTAAAAATTCTAGGTTAGGAGAGAGTTCCCAGAATTGAATGGGGATGGTGTCTGAAATACTGGAATTAGAGATATCAAAAAATGAATAGTTCTTTTGGGTTAAGAGCCATTTTGGGAAATGAGGCCCAAGTTTGCAAGCCTGCAATCTAATGGTTTGAATTTGAAAAGGAGGAACCCAACCAGAGATAAAGTTCAAAGTCAATAAGTTTGAAGATAGATCCAAATATTTTAGTTTAGGGACATTTGACATGTGGGCTTCCGTGATTGTACCTTCCAACGAATTTGAGGAGATATCTAGAAACTCAAGCTTAAAAAGTTGTCCAATACTTCTAGGAGTAATGGCATTTAATTGGTTGCTGTTGATATCTAGTTCTCTCATAAAAATAAATTCAGAGAAATCAGGCAATGAACCACCAAGCATGTTCGAGTGTAATAACAAAGATTCTAGTGAGTGTTTGGTGCAACTAGACAAGTTGAAGAGAAGGTTTGAAAGCTGTACAGTGAGATTGTTTGAATATAGATACAATGTTTTTAAATTACAAGTGTTTGTAAAGGCTTCGGGATTTATACCATCAATTTGATTATCAGAGAGGTCAAGCTGTTGAAGAGAGGTCATGTTTGAGAAAGCATACTTGGGAATAGGTCCATGTAACTTGTTGGAAGAGAGGTCAAGGTATTGAAGAGACATCATGTAGGAGAAACCATATTTGAGAAAACGTCCATGTAACTTGTTGGAAGAGAGGTCAAGCCATCGAAGAGAGGTCATGTTTGGGAAAGCATATTTGGGAATAGGTCCGTGTAACGTGTTGAAAGAGAGGTCAAGATATTGAAGAGCTGTCATGTTTGAGAAAACAAATTCAGGAATAGGACCTTGTAACTTTGTGGAACAGAGGTCAAGATCAATAAGGCTGCTCTTGAAGTTGGAGAACAGAAGGTATATTGAATTAGATAGATCATTCCAAGAGAGATGAAGAAGAGAAAGAGATTTAGAAGAATTAACAAAAGAAATAGATGACGAAGAAGTAACTGATGGAAGATTGCAGTTAGTTAGCCGAAGTTCTGTTAAAGCAGGCAGTTCATTAATAACTTGCAGCCAATCTACTGCTTGTGTAAGATCAACATGGTCTAGACGAAGCTTTCTTAAAAAGGAGAGATGGGAAAGCCACTCAAGTTTGCCAGCATACATACCATTTCCGCCAAGATCAAGAGATTGTAATCTTGATAGATTCCCAAGTTGATAAGGAACTCGACCACCAAAACCAGATTCGGAGAGATCAAGGTGCCGCAGTTTGTTAAGAGAGCCAATGAATGCAGGGATTGGTTGTCCTCCAAAATCATTCCAACTCAAGTTCAAATAATTCAGTTGCTGCAATTCAAGCATGGAAGAACTTAGGTTACCTCTCAAACTCCGACGAAAATCATAAGAACCTTGAAGATCAAGCTTGACCACGTGACCTGTTCTGTTGCTGCAGGAGACACCTTGCCATTTGCAGCAGTCTTTTTTGTCATCTTCTGGCTCCCACGAAGAAAGACGACCATAATCATCTACAAGGCTTTGTTTGATCATCAAAAGAGCATGTCGTTCCCTCTCTATGCACTTTATAATGTGATCATCTTCCACTCCTAAACCGAATCCAGAGACAGCTTTTGCAGAGAGGAGTGAAAATAAAACTATGAGCATGAAAAAAAGGTGAGGTGACCTTCCAGTACTCATAGTTATAATCATATTCACAATCGAAGAACACAACTCTTCTAATATTTGCAATATTGTTTGATGCACGTTTGAGCTCAACCTAGCCACATATATATACATCATGTGTCTGCTAGATTCATGGACTTTTAATTGTTTTTTTTTTTTTAACCTGTAAGATAAATGAATAGAAAGTGCAAACATGGCAAAATCTTACCCATACTTACGAGTGAAAGATCAACCTTTACGGAAAAAGAAGAAGATAAGAAAACAAAACAGAGCAAAAACAAAGACAAAACACAAAATATCTCGTTACAACCATGAGCTTTTCTTATTTAACCAGGTCTTTTCATATATCTTTTTTTTTACTTCAATCCGTAAAAATTCCTAGATTCTACTTATGTATTAATATTTTGCTTTAGATTTGAATTAAGACTGACAACAATAAAAGGTAATTTTTTCTTATTACAAATCTGTAATATATTATTCCATAACTCCTTCATAATGGCAAATAGCAATGAGCTTAAGTATTGTGAAATTGAGAAAATGAAAAGTTATCTTCACTAAAAAAAAAAAAAAAGAAAAAAAGAAAAAAAGGAAAGTGCTGTGGAAAGTTGAGAGAGAATAGTTATATATGAATTGTATTAGTTGTGCTTGATCTCAATCAATCTTCAGAAATTTTTATTAAAAGGAAAAATAAAAAGAGAGAAAAAACCATCAAGAAAAATTATGGTAATATTTTCCAATCAAGTTTATATTTTGCCGTGCTTAATGGGGTTTGGGGAATGACACATATGTCAAAATTATTGATCAATTATTCAAGAATGTAAAGTTTTTCCACAAGTTCCCATCAAGAAAATTGTTCTATTATACGTGAAGTTTACTTTAGTATGCCTGGAAAATAGGAAGCTTTTAAGAAAGATCCAAAGAAGAATAATTTTTTCTAAAATAGCCACGTCAACTATAATCTATCATTTTCTAAGAACATGTTACAAACAATATTTAAGGTATAACTATAATGTGAGAATTAAATAGGTGTTACAAACAATTTTGAAAGTGGTGATGCTTTCTTCATGAATTACCAAAATTTAATTGCAATACTAAAATGATTTTTGTATAACGAATTATAATTTAATCATTCCACTTGAAACAATGTAATTATTATGGTAAGAGAGTTAATGACGAAAAACAAGCTTTGGGAAATTTTCAGTCTTGAATAATTTTGAATTTGGGAAGTCTAAAAACCATTAAACATAGAAAGTCAGGAAAGCAATATCTAATGGAATCTTACCAACATCAAATCTGAATTTAAAATTTCTCAAAGAGATTTTTCATATGCTTATTTTTTTTACAAACGAAATAAAATCCAAATATCAACATAAATGCAAATAATTACATACTCAATACTAAATGAAGATGCATATTGTTTTTTGCAAAAAATGTATGTCATTATTTTTTGTTTTTAATGGAGTTATATTGCCCATTTATACAAGGACCACAACTGCAAACACTTTTTCTTCTGCCCGTACAACAACAAGGCTAATTTTGATCAATGTCATTGATTGAATTTGATATGTGCTGTTGGAGTATATTGTGGGCAGGAATACATTTTCTTAATTAGTCAATTTGATGCAACTAATGTTAGAGGAATAAGACTTCTTACAGCCAATTTTATGGGCAGGAGTAAGTCTTCTTACAGCCAATTCGCTGAAGGTTCCCTAACAAAAGAGCTATCCAACATATTAAATTCCCCACTTATCACCACCCCATTCTTGATTAATCAATTGTGTATATTTTCTTCATATTTGCCCATAGAAAAGCAAGTGTGAAGACAAATCTCTTATGTGTTGTGAGAATAATTACATATAAATTGTTTTAGTGGTGCTTGATCTTATTCAATCTTCAAAATTTTTATTAAAAAGAAAAAGAAAAAGAGAGAAAAAAAACCATGGAGAAAAGTCATGGCAATATTTTACATGCTTAATGGGGTTTGGGGAATGACCATATGTCAAAATTATCGATCAATTATTCAAGAATTAATGTAAAGGTTTTCCACAATTTCATGTGAAGTTCACTTTCATTTAATTCGAAAATAGGTAGTTTTTAAGAAAGACCCAAAGAAGAATAATTTTTTTCTAAAATAATCATGTCAACGATAATTTATTATTTTCTAAGAACATATTACAAAGAATATTTGAGTATAACTATAGTGTAAAAAATAAAATATGTGTTACAAACAATTTTGAAAGTGGTGATGCTTTCTTCATTAACTACCAAAATTTAATTGCAATACTAAAATGATTTTCATATAAGAAATTAGAATTTAATCATTCTACTTAAAATAATGTAATTATTATACCAGGACAATTAAAGTTCTTTAATGATTAAAAGCATGTGCTTGGAAAAGCTTTTGTCTTGGATAATTTCAAACTTGTGGAAATCCAAAAAACGTTAAACACAACAAGTCAGGAAGACAATATCTAATGGAATCTTATAGACATTAAACCTGAATTAAAAATTTGTAAAAGAGATTTTTCTCATACTTAATTTCTTATAAATGAAATAAATCCGAATATCAAAACAAATACAAATAAATATATGTTCAATACTAAATCAACAGGGGATGTAACATGCAATTTATATTGCTTTTTGCAAGGAACATAAATCTTTATTTCTTGTTTGTAATGGAATTGTATTGACTATTTTCACAAGGACCACAACTGCAAACTCTTTTTCTTGTACCCCGTACGACAAGGCTAATTTTGATCAATGTTGTTGATTGACTTTGGTATGTGCTGTTGGACCATTTTATGCATGGGAATATTTCTTCTTAGTCATTTTGATGCAACCAATGTTACATATGTGGGTCTGATGCAGTATGCTATGGGCAGGAATATGTTTTCTTATAAATGTGGGTCTATTGAGTCAATTTTGTGGAAAAGAGTAGGTCTTTTCTTATAGTCAATTTGATGCAGGTTCCCTAACAAAGGAGCTACCCAACATATTAAATTCCCCACTAATCAATTGTGCATATTTTCTTCATATTTGCCCATAAATTAGGAAGTGTGAAAACAAATCTCTTATATGTTGTGAGTATAGTTACATATGAATTGTATTAGTTGTGCTTGACCTCAATCAATCTTCACAAATTTTTATTAAAAAGAAAAATAAAAAGAGTGAAAAACCATCAAGAAAAGTCCTAGTAATATTTTGCAATCAAGTTCATATTTTGTCGTGCTTAATGGGGTTTGGAGAATGACACATGTGTGAAAATTATTGATCGATTATTCAAGAATGCAAAGTTTTTCCACAAGCACCCATCAAGAAAATTACTCTATTCTATGTAAAGTTCACTTTAATATGATTGGAAAATAGGTAGCTTTTAAGAAAGATCCAAGGAAGAATAATTTTTTTCTAAGATAGTCATGTCAACTATAATCTATCATTTTCTAAGATCATGTTGCAAACAATATTTGAGATATAACTATAGTGAAAGAATTAAATAGGTGTTACAAAAAATTTTTAAAGTGGTGATGCTTTCTTCATGAATTACCAAAATTTAATTGCAATACTAAAATGATTTTCATATGAGAAATCATAATTCAATCATTCCGCTTGAAACAATGTAATTATTATGGTAGGATAGCTAGTCTAAAGTTCTTTAATGATTGAAAACATATGATGGGAAAATCTTCTGTCTTGAATAATTATAAAATTGTAGAAATCCAAAAACCGTTAAACACAACAAGTCAGGAAGACAATATCTAATAGAATTTTACTAACATCAAATCCGAATAAAAATTTTATTGAAGAGATTTTTCACATACTTAGTTTCTTATAAATAAAATAAAATCTGAATATCAATGCAAATGCAAATAAATATATGCTCAATACTAAATTAATAAGGGATGTAACATGCAATTTATATTGTTTTTCGCAAGAAATGTATGTCCTTATTTTCTGTTTATAATGGAGTTGCATTAACCATTTATACAAGGACCACAACTGCAAACACTTTTTCTTCTGCCCATACAACAAGGCCAATATTGATCAATGTCATTGATTGACTTTGGTATGTGCTGCTAGAGTATTTTGTGGGCAGGAATATGTTTTCTTAATTAGTCAATTTGATGCAACTAACATTAGAGGAATAAGACTTATTACAAAGGTGGTCTATTTAGTCAATTTTATGGGCAAAAATAAGACAGTCAATTTGGTAAAGGTTCCCTAACAAAAGAGCTATCCAACATATTAAATTCCCTACTTATCACCACCCCATTCTTGATTAATCGGTTGTGTATATTTTCTTCACATTTACCCATAAAAAAGCAAATGTGAAGACAAATCTCTTATGTGTTGTGAGAATAATTACATATAAATTGTTTTAATAGTGCTTGGTGTTAATCAATCTTCATAAATTTTTATCAAAAAGAAAAGAGAAAAAGGGGAAAAAAAAAAACCATTAAGAAAAGTGATGGTAATATTATGCAATTGAGTTCATATTTTGTCATGCTTAATGGGGTTTGGGGAATGACGCATATGTCAAAACTATTGATCAATTATTCAAGAATGTAAAGTTTTTCCACAATTCCATGTGAAGTTTAATTTAATTTAATTCAAAAATAGGTAGTTTTTAATAAAGACCCAAAGAAGAATATTTTTTTCTAAAATAATCATGTCAACGATAATCTATTATTTTCTAAGAATATATTACAAAGAATATGTGAGTATAACTATAGTGTAAGAATTAAAATATATGTTACAAACATTTTTGAAAGTGGTGATGCTTTCTTCATTAACTACCAAAATTTAATTGCAATCCTAAAATGATTTTCATATAAGAAATTAGAATTTAATCATTCTACTGAAAATAAAGTAATTATTATACCAAGATAGTTAAAGTTCTTTAATGATTAAAAGCATGTGTTTGGAAAAGCTTCTGTCTTGAATAATTTCGAATTTGTGGAAGTCCAAAAAATGTTAAACACAGCAAGTTAGGAAGGTAATATCTAATGGAATCTTATTGACATTAAATCTGAATTAAAAATTTGTAAAAGAGATTTTTCTTGTACTTAATTTCTTATAAATGAAATAAAATCCGAATATAAAAACAAATGCAAATAAATATATGCTCAATGCATAATCAATAGGGGATGTAACATGCGATTTATATTGCTTTTTGCAAGGAACATAAATCTTTATTTCTTGTTTGTAATGGAGTTGTATTGACCATTTTCACAAGGACCACAACCGCAAACTCTTTTTCTTGTACCCGTATGACAAGGCTAATTTTGATCAAATGTCACTTGACTTACTTTGGTATGTGCTGTTGGAGTATTTTGTGATAGGAATATGTCTTCTTAGTCATTTTGATGTAACTAATATTACAAAGGTGGGTCTGCTAGAGTATGTTGTGGGTAGGAATATGTTTTCTCACAAAGGTGGGTCTGTTAATCAATTTTATGGGAAGGAATAAGTTTTCTTATAGTCCATTTGATGTAGGATACCTAACAAAGGAGCTAATCAACATATTAAATTCCCCACTAATCACCACCCCATTTTTTATTAATTAGGTGTGCATATTTTCTTCATATTTACCCATAAAAAAGCAAGTGTGAAAACAAATCTTTTATATGTTTTAAGAATAGTTACATATGAATTGTATTAGTTGTGCTTGATCTCAATCAATCGTCACAAATTTTTATTAAAAAGAAAAATAAAAAGAGAGAAAAAAACCATCAAGAAAAGTCCTGGTAATATTTTGCAATCAAGTTTATATTTTGCCGTGCTTAATGGGGTTTGGGGAATGACACATATATCAAAATTATTGATCAATTATTCAAGAATGTAAAGTTTTTCTGTAAGTACTCATCAAGAAAATTACTCTATTCTATGTAAAGTTATCTTTAATATGATTAGAAAATAGGTGGGTTTTAAGAAAGATCCGATGAAGAATAATTTTTTCTAAAAATAGTAACGTCAACTATAATCTATCATTTTTCAAGAACATATTGCAAACAATATATGAGGTTTGACTATAGTGTAAGAATTAGATATGTGTTATAAACGATTTTGAAAGTGGTGATGCTTTCTTTATGAATTACCCAAATTTAATTGTAATACTATTCTATCTCGGTAGTGGAGAGAGCTATAACTTTATGCAGTTGAGAAATCCAACTCATTGCAGTTCCTCTAAGAGTCTACATATACCTTGTAGTGCTCTTTCTATTGTCGACGTCTCTGGCTAGGTCAGTATCAACAAAGCCTTCTAGTTTCATATCTACACTTTTAAAACAGAGTGTCGCTTTTGTGATATTTCGTAAATATCTGAGAATCCATTTAACTGCTTCCGTATGAGTTTTGCCAAGATTGTTCATGTACCTATTCACCACTTCTATTACTTGTGCGATATCTAGTCTGGTACAAACTATGATATACATCAAACTTCCAATGGCTAAGACATAAAGAATCTTCCTTATGTGATTACGTTCTTTCTCAGTCTTTGGTAAATTTTCCTTTGAAAGTTTGAAATGGGCACATAAAGGAGTGTTCACTGGTTTAGCATTATGCATATTGAATCTATAGAGTGCTTTGTTGATATACTCCACTTATGACAACATTAAAGTTCTTGTTGATCTATCTCTCGTAATCCTCATTCCAAGAATCGATTTCATAGAGCCAAGATCTTTCATTGCAAACTACTTTGACAATTCTACTTTAAATTGTTTATATCTTGCATATTATAACCTACGATAAGTATATCATCTACATATAGAAGTAAAATGATAAAGTTATTGTCTAACCACCTAATATAACAATAATGATTAGCTTGACATCTTGTGAAATCATTGCTACGTATGAAGCTATCGAATTTCTTGTACCATTGTCTTGGAGCCTGTTTCAAACCATACAGACTCTTTTTCAGCTTGCACACCATGCTTTCTTTGCTGCTACCATAAAGCCTTTTGGTTACTTCATATAAATCTCTTCCTCTAAATTACCATGAAGGAATATTGTCTTTACATATAACTGCTCAAAATGTAAATTCTCTACAACTACCATCTTTATCACTAATCTGATCTTTGCCAATTTCGCTATCGGAGAGAAAATCTCAATGTAGTCAATGTTTTTTTTCTGTTGAAAGGCTTTGACCACTAGCCTAACTTTGCAATGCTTGCTCCCATCATGCTCTTCTTTGATCTTGAAAATATTATGTTAAGCTTTTTTCCTTTTTGGTAGTTCAATTAGTTTTTATGCATGATTTGACATTAGTAAGTCCATCTCATCTTTCATGGTAGACTCCCACTTGACCGAATCTTCAACCTAAACTACTTCATCATAACACTCCAATTCTCCATTATCAGTCAATAGTAAATAATACAAAGAAGGTGAATAACATTGTACCAGTTTAGGAGTTCTAAAGGAGTGTCTCACTTCAATTACAAGAGTGTGTGGTTCTCTTTGAGAGACTTCATTTTTAGGACTCTATTAATCCCTTAATTGCATTTCCTTTTCAATGTTCTCCTCAAATTTAATAAACTCCTATGTTTTAACTTCAACTTTTATACTAGTAAATTTTACAAACAATTTATCTTTGTACATTTCTTTCTCACTGAAAATGACATCTTTGCTTAAGATGATTTTTTTTATTTTTAAAATCTTAAAATTGGTAGCCAAATTCATCAATATCATAACTAACAAAGACATATTTCTTAGACTTTGGGTCGAGCTTGGTCCTTTTAGATGAGTTAATATGAACATAAGAAATACAACCGAATACTCTTAAACATGCAAAGTTTACCTCTTTATTGTCCATACTTCCTCAGGTAACTTCTCTTCAAAAGGCACTGAGGGCCTATGGTTGATAAGGTAGGTCGTTGTACTAACGACTTCAGCCTAGAACATCTTAGGTAAACCTACATGTATTCTCATACTTCTAACATGTTCATTCAGAGTTTTATTCATATGTTCTACTACACCATTCTGTTGAGGTGTCTTGTGAGTAGTCTTTTCCAGCTTATTGTCTTATGACTCTGTTGGTCCCCTAATTGCATTCCACTAGCTGAACAAGACTCCTTTAGCTTATTGTCCCTGTACTCTCCTCTATTGTCTTACCTCAATTGTTTTACTTTCAAGCTCATCTTGTTTTTTACCATTGCTTTCCATTTTCTAAAAACATCGCAAACCTCATATTTCTTTTTTAGGGAAAAAAAAAGCTCTCATACTTTCCTTATAAAGTCATAAAAGAATGTGACATAATACAATAAGCCTCCAATGGATAAAATTGGTGATGGTCCCCATATGTCTATGTGAACTAGTTCTGACTATTTTGCTTTGGGTGGCTTGTCAATTTTTAAGAAATTAACCCTTTTCTATTTATTGAAAATACAGTCCTCATATAGGCCAATGTTTATAGACTTCAGATTTGACAATTTTCCCTTCGAAATAAGAACTTTGAAATCTTTTTCACTTATATGACTAAGTCTTTGGTGCCAAATTTTTTACTTGCCATTTGATTCCACAACTCCTATGATATTCTTCATGTTAGAAGTAATATAGAAAGTAACATTCTTCTTTCAATAAGCTATGACCATAGCTTTTTAGTGATCTTCCATTCACTACCTGCAAAGGTTGTATGATAACCTTTTTGATCAAGTTAACCCACCAAGATTAAATTCCTTTTCAGACTAGGAATGAATCTCACATCCTTCAACTTCTACATAGTTCGATTTGACAGCTTCACTTGGATATCATCTTTTCCTATAATCTTCAAAATCTCATCATCAACCAGGTAAATTTTCTCGAAATCACTACCAATATAATTCTGCATAATTTCTCGATGCGAGATGCAGTGAAACTATGCCCCAGAATCTTAAAACATAGGATTCATTTTGACTATTGACACTTAGGATTAGAGCATCTCCATTATTTTCAGCCACATTTATAGATTCCTTTGCACTGTCATTGTTCTTCTTCAGTGCTCTAAAATCCTTCTTCAAGTGATCGCTCTTGCTATAGTTCTAACACTTGTACTCTTTCTTCCAAATCTAGACTTACTCCATCTTGATTTTGATTTGCTTCAATTTAAGTTTCTATCATTGGATCTACCTCTGGATTCGGTGTTATAGACAAAACTTGATGTTTCTCTTAATTCTCTCATACATATCTCTTCATTTAGAATTAGGTCTCGAACATCTTTAGATATTATCTTCTTACTCTCAAAAGAATTACTCACTACCATCACCATTACATTCCAGCTTTCTAGTAGAGAGGATAGAAAGATTAATGCTCGAACTTCATAGTCGAAATCAATTTCCATCGAACTTAGTTAGGTTATGATTGTACTAAATTCATTAATATGAACTGCTACTAACGCGTCTCCTATCATTCGTAAATTGAACAACCGCCTCATCAAGTGTACTTTATTTGAAACGGATGACTTCTTATACATGTCAAAGAGAGTGACTATAAGACTTTTCACGGTCTTCTCCTTCACTATATTGAAAACGACATTGCGAGATAATGTCAATCGAATAATACCAAGTCTTTGTCTATCCAGTAGAGTCCAATCTACATTCTTCATATCTTCTGGCTTTTTCCCCAAAAAAGGCAAATGCATGCCCTTCTGATATAGATAATCTTCTATTTGTATCTTCCAAAAATTAAAATCTTCACCATTGAACTTCTCAATTTTGGTGTTCTTTCCTTTGTCTACTGTCATCACTTCCACTCAAATTGGTTCAACAGGACTTCTACAAAATATTGTAAAAATTCTACCCAATGCTTTAAACTACCAAGAAAGTTCTCATGAAAGATTGGAGGGGTCATAACGGTCCCACTTAAAATCCAACTTTCTTAGATAGAAATTTAGAAAAATTCTTAGAAAAGATTGGAGGAGTCATGATGGTCCCACTTAAAATCCAATCTCCTTAGATAGAATTTTCTTAGACAACCACCAAGCTTTTAGAACACAGCAAAATCACTGTGTATTGGAAACATCATTGCTGACGAATAGGTATAGCCGAAAAATTTTATTATTTACATAAATAGTAACCTTGCCAAAAAACAAATTAAAGAATTCACAACTTGAACTCTGATATCGGTTGTTAGAAAATGAGCCTTCCAATACATCAGATTAAGGAAGTGATAAAAATAATACAAAAATAATAATGAAATAAAATAAACAAAAAATAAAACAAAATTTATGTGATTCATCCAAAGTAGGCTATGTGCACAGAACTATTGCATATATTTATTATATAGAGAAAAATAACAAGTGTTTACAAACAATCAAATCCTCACAACTTAAATTCCAATTACATCTAAGAGAATAACAATTCTCTAACACTCAAGAGAACCTCACTTTTTACTTAAAAGAGTTACACCACTCTTTTTTCTTCCAATTTTCAGATGATTGAAACAATAAAATGAGAGGCCTTTATATAGGCACCTTTAGGCTCCCCCTCATAATTACTATTAATGCATTTCCTTTGTAATTATACATCAAATTACCTCATCTGCACCGTCAAAATTCTCCACTACCAAAATTGAATTTTCTTATTTTTCAATTTTCAAAACGGAGAATTATTAAGTTTCCTTAATTCCCTATTGTCAAATAGAAATAAATAGAAATAATTAAATTTTCTTATTTTAGACATCCATTCTGTTACGAATCCAACAAAAATAAATAATAGATCATGATTCATGTATGTATCATCCTTTATGGCTAAAGAACAAAAAAATGGTTCATGACGTTACAGTTAGAACAGAGTCACAAAAATTAAAAGTTCTTGATCGATGTATCAAAAGAAGAAACAAAACTGTTACACTGATCGTCAATGAATGCTACAAAAGTCAAGACGTAGATATATTCGAACCGGATACACTTGATATCACTCGTATAATGCTAACTACTACCTATACACACACCTTAGATTGTCATAGAAAAAGTTGTTAGAAAAGTGGACATAAAACACCTGTTTTAGGGACCCCTTTTTTCAAAAATCTTGATTGAGATGAATCAAGATAGACTTGTGTATTCATGTGCAAAAAATGGTGCTTAAATGAATGAGAAATTGAAGTATAAAGAGCACCATTTGGGAGGTTTTGTCCAATAATGAATCTGCAAATTTTTTTTTATCCCTAATTGTGGTTAACTTTTATTTAATTGATGGTTTTAAGGGTAATTGAATTTTAAAAGTCTGTAACTGAAAATTAAGGCCTTAAGATTTAAAGCTATTGGTTTTAAAAGTTTGTAACTGAAAAATTGATGTGTGGTTTTAATTTTCAAATTATATCTTAATTGCCATTGAAATATCTATCTATATTTATATATATATATATATATAAATTGTAGAATTAATTGTCTGTTATGAATATATGGTCTTAACACCACTTCCTTTTTTATAATATTTCTTACCTTATTTACTGTTATTTCATTATGAAAATAATTTTTTAATTTGCCTATAAATAGGCCTATATTGTAACCATTGAGATATATCAAATGAATTAATTTCTCTCTTTCTCTCTTTGTTACTTGTTCTCTTTTATTTGATTGTTATTCTATATTCATTGCTTTTAGGCCATGATTTATAACACGTTATCTGCACGAATCTGGTATATGAGATTTCATTCATATGATCTACTCTGTACTAATATATGTGTTTCGTATAGAGGTCATTTTATGCTAACGGATGTTATGTTAGATCCAAAATAAATTTTTCTTCAAGTTTAATTGATTTTTGTCTTTTGCTATTCTGGTTTATATAAACATATGCAATATGGATTTTGTTTTGAAAGCATATGTTAAGAGCTTCAAATTTATATACTATTTGCATGATTTGATTAATTGTATAAAGAAAAAAGATTGAATAGAAATTTTATTGGTTTGATTGATGCAAAAAGAAAAAAAAATTATATGAAGTTTGTCCTTGTTCTGAGTATGGAAAGAAAAAAAAATTATTCTTTCCTTATTTATGTTCTATGCAGAAAATATATAAAAATAATATATATTTTTTGTTCTCTGTGAGATATCGATGTCTTTGGTGTTTGTTTAAATAATTTTATGAATATTGCTATACGAGAATTGCTATTTTTAGATCTTCTGCATTCAAAAGTAACTGCAATGATATTAAACTTATGTTTTAATACTTTATTTCATATGATATTTCTTCTAATTTTCTTATCTGCAACCTGAAGTTTGCAAGCGAAAATTAAAACTAAAAGTTTTAGTTTTCAATCAGAATCAGAAGTTCTATAATTTCAATTTAATTAGAACCAGAAGTTCTAAATTTTCAATTTCATTAGAACCTGAAGTTCTATATTGTAAATTTATTTAGAACAAAAAGTTCTACACTTTCAATTTAATTAGAATTATAAATTCTGATATATTCATCTATTAGAACCAGAAGTTCTATATTGCTAATTTATCTGAAACTAGAAATTCTAGTTAAATTCTAATTAAATTTTGTTAGTTTTCTGGCTTAATGCAGACAATTGTATATGTCAAATAAATTATAGTTGCCTGAAGCAACATAATTGTCCCTTGCCTATTTTATAGAAAGAGTGTGTCTTAGACCATGGATCTAAACACAAAAGACAACAAAATATTCAAGTTTGTGTTTTGTGTATACAGTCAATGTTATGCATATACATATACACAGAAAGCAATGTGACTCTTTCGGGTTATAAAAAAATTAAATAAAAATCGAACAAATTTGATCTTGTGATATTATGTTCTTGCTTTTTGCATATAACATAATTGTTCCATCAAATTCATTTTAATTGATTGGATTCTCGATGAACGATTTGAATTCCAATTTTCGTATTTTAAATCTGAACCAGAAGTTTCGGATTCTAAATAAATTTATTCTCAATTTTATTTGGATCTTAAAACCTGAAGTTTCAGATCCTTACTTCAATTCTAGATTATAATTTATTTAGATTTTGGAACCAGAAGTTTCAAAATTACAAATGAAAAATTGAGAAAAACTAAATCAATTCAAATTTGATATGAGATAAAAAAAAAACCCATCTCGAACCAAACATATAAATTTGAAAACATGTCTCCTCATTGAAGGTGAGTAGAGAATTGAAAATATTTATGCTAATTTTTGTTCATGATTTTAGGGTATATAGATCGTGAAATTTAAATTCCTAAATAGATTAAAGTATTCTATCTTTCTGTTTATGATTTTCAACGCATCAAGGTATGTATTTTCATATTTATATATTTAATATGGATTACTTGATCGGATATATATAACAATCTCATGTCTCATGTTACATAGTTAAATCTATTTGTATTATGGTTAAATTCTTACCTTTTCAATGATGATATGGGTCTGATAATAGCATGAGCTATTAGATATGAAAATTAGGTAACAATGACTATTAGAGTTTCTTGATAGTGATTTTGTTTGAGATCTTTTAAAATATATTGTAATATTAAGGTATTATTGTAATTTACTTAGAACCTAAAGTTCTAATACTAATTATAGTGATTAATGTGATTTGAAAAAAAAAAATTATACTCAATTCTATCAAAACCTGAAGTTTTGAGTTACTATCATATTGAACATATAATTATGATATACAATCACATCATAACTTGAAGTTTTGGGTTTTAAGAAGAAAGGTACAATATTTTTATTCTTCTTATATTAAATTATATAATTATTGTTGTTTCTCATAAAATTTTTGGTTAACGAAGGTCATGTTATTTTCTTTCCTCAAAGCAAGATACGAAAATAAGGTACATGACATGTATTTTCTTATACCTTATTTGATTATAAAATATTTGTTACAATTCGTTGTAATAGTATTTTTGAGAAATTGTTTATTAATTCACTGTGATTACAATTTATATATCTTGGAATATATATTTGATTACCAAATAAATTAAGTCAAATTATTAAAATAATTTATACTTCAAATTTGCTCCTGAAGTAACAATGTTAATGATTATGGGTGAAAAATCATTTATCTCACATGACTAAATTAATTAATATCATTCCGTGAAGTGAATGTTAAATCATCTAATAGTCATGGTGATGATTATGATCAATAAAGTCTCGATGATCATAATAAATTTTAATCACCTGAAGTGGAATTCATACCAAAGTAAAGTAAGTAAAATGTTTACTATTACTGAAATATGAAATTATAATAATTGTGTACCTGAAGTATACATAATTATTATATTAATCTTTTACTGATTACAAAGGCTCCAGAAGAGCAATTTTGTATATTACAAAGTGAAAAATAACAATATTATATATGTAAAACTTTATTACTTTAATAGCTCCTAAATGAATCTATTTGGATATACATTAATGAAAGTATATCGCAGTTGTATTATTCATACTGTCCTATACCAGAAACATATTTTACGATGACTATCATCTTATCATAAATATAATATGATAAAAAATTGTGATGAATCAAAAGTTTGTTTTTCATCCAATAATACAAAGAAAATAGCATCAAATTGTTGGAAGTAATCCATTATAGAATATGAAGATTCTTACCTAGTAAATGTCTTTGAAGGACAATAATTCATATTACAATTTGGCCATTGAATGACACTATGTGTTTGGTCCCTTAAGGACACTATGTGTTTGGTCCCTTAAGGACACTATGTGACATTTGAGTCATTGAAAAATAATATGATAGTCTAATATATCCCTGAAGGATAGTAAATGTTATATGTATATTTCGGACTCATTAAATGGGCTGGTAAAAGCCCAGTTTAGGCCCAATAAGAAGGTCCGATAAAGTCAACCCAGTCAAGGCCCATCAGACGAGGCCTAGTATCAATTCTAAGCCCAGCGAGCTCTGTAGCTCGCTCAATAAATTCTTCAGCTGGCATCAACAGACCTATAAGCACAGTCAGGCTACAGCTCGCCCCATGCACAGCTCGCCTCTAAGCAAGCTCGAGCTCGAGATCGTCATAAACAGCAGCTCGCTCAAGAGCGTAATAAATGCAATATCTTCCAGAAATAGGCAGTTGCCTAATCCGATCATGATTCTCTCACCAAACATGGCAGTTACCCAATCAAACCGTAATTCCCTCATCAGATATGGAAGTTTATTCAAATTCAAATTCAAATCAACCTTATCTCAAGATAATTATGGCAATTTCCTGATATTATTCCAACCGAATAGGAATTAACATTAATTTATGATTCCTTTCCTGATTTTTCTGATTTTATTTAAATCATTTGGAAAGTGTAATTAATTCGGGATTCTTTTCCTGTTTTATTGCAATCAGAATTGTAACGCCCCTTTCCCTATAAATAGGGGTTAAAACCATTGTAACAGGGATATACAATATTAAATAATATACTGTCACTCTGCAGAGATTAAGAGAGACAGTCGTGGACGTAGGTTTAATATTGTTGAACCACGTAAAACGTTCGGTGTTCCCTCATCTCGTTAGGTTCTTTGCTGTGTTATTATCTTGGATTTTTGTGTTTTCTCACATTGATTGCAGGTATTGGGCATTGATTACTCGTTGACCGAAATTCAACGTCGACATTTTGGCGTTAGAAGGAGGGCCCAAACTGCAGTCTTATTCATCTCGATTTCTCGATTCCTAACAACATGGCAAAAACCAGATCGAACAGGTATCATGTTGATGATGACCAGGCGGAGAGCCACATGAACCAATCTCAGCAAAACATACAGCCTGTGCAAGATGCAACCATGCATGCAGCAGACCCGTCCCATGGACAGGCACTCGGTGCTGCGACAGGCATCCCTCCTCTGCCTCATCGTCAAACGGTTCCAATTGCCCCAATGGCCGAAGGGCAGAATGTGTTGTTACAGAGGCAAGAAGCGTTGGAAGACACGGTTAGACAGCTCACAGAGGCCGTCAACATGTTGGTGCAGGCTCAGGTTCAGAACGTAACTAGGGTGGAAGTTCAGGCACCAAGGGAGTGCCCCAGCAGCATGAAGCGGCGCAAGGGCCCGAAAGGCTGGCGAGGGAAATCCCGCGAACTGCAGACTCGGCTCGCTCCTCTAATGCACGTTCTAGGGCTGGAAGACACCCTCTCCAACAAGAAAGGGAAGTCGCAAGCCCGGCTAGCCTGGTAGTGAGGCTCAGCCAAGGTGGAAACCAGCGAGCAGAGGTTGGGCACGATAGAGTTCGAGCCGCAGCTCGGTATGTTGATGAGGTGGATGGGCAACAAGTAAGATCCCATCATCATGAGGGTCAGTTCGAGGAGGACGAAAGGTATGACCCAGAGCACCCGGCTCCAAGTCACGATCACAGGAGGAGATACGAGCTCCGGGATCCATAAGTAGAGGAGCTCCTCCAGAGGGTCCAACAATTGGAGGCACGACCTGGAGCAGCGTGGGCACTACGGGGAAAGGACCCCCTTTACAAGGGAGATTGAGACACAGCCTCTCCCTCCGAGGTTTAAAGTGCCGAGCATTCAGCAGTACAACGGGGACAGTGACCCCTATGACCATCTCGACGCCTTTAACGTTCAGATGGATTTGCAAACCAATAATCCTATGGTGAAGTGCCGAGTATTCCCAGCTACTCTGGGAGATATTCCAAGAACATGGTTCAAGAATCTCCCGGCTCGCAGCATAGGCAGTTGGGAGGAATGCCAACGAAAGTTCGTTAGTCAGTACAGAGCACTGAGAAGGCAGCTCGCTCCATCCTACCACCTAGCTACGATCTTTCAGCGTCAGGGTGAATCGTTGAAGGAATATATCACCAGGTTCAGACGCGAGGTCGCAAATGTTGAGCATCCGTCAGATGAGAGTATACTGACAGCGATCTCGGTTGGGCTGCGCAAGGATGGCAAGTTATACGAGAGCATTTACAAGTCCCCAGTGAAGGATTTGGGAGAATTCTATGAGCGAGCTGCGAAGGAGATTAGGTGGGAAGAGACCTTCGGCCCGAAAAAACAGAATCAAAAGAATGAAGCGGGCAGTTCCAGCCAGCCAAAGAGGAGAAACAATGGAAGGAACGAAGAAGGAAGAAATAGTGGCTCAAGTAACCAGATCGCTAAGAGAGCGATGAGAGAGCCAAGGTATGAGCGACCTCAGCGCCAAGGTCGTCATGAAGGATACAACGTCCTGACGGCTTCACCGGACAGGATTTACGCTGCAGAAAGGAATAAGGAAGATTTTGGGAGGCCCAATCCTATAAGGGCTCCCGTTCAACAAAGGGATCAAAGCAAGTTTTGTGCCTATCATAATGAGGTAGGGCACAGTACTTCGGATTGCTGGTCGTTGAAGAACGCCATTGAGAATTTAATCAGGAGAGGTCGTTTGAGAGAATATGTGGCAAGACCTGCTGACCCGCGACCTCACCAAATATGACCTCAGCAACAACAACCAGCACAGCAACAGCCCCTACAAGCTCTTGAACCAGAGCATGAGCCTGCGGTAAGAACCATTTTTACCATTCATGGTGGCCCCCACATCGCAGGTGATTCAAACAGATCCCATGAGAAATACGTCCGAGAGGCGAATCATACTTTTCAGCTCAATGGGTCAGGTGGACCGTCAAAAAGAGCAAAAACTACCTCGGACGAGATTGTGTTTACTGATGAGGATGCCAGAGGCGTGATTTGGCCTCATAATGATGCGCTGGTTATTCGAGCCAAAATCAGCAATATGGAAGTTAGGCGCATCATGATTGATACTGGAAGCTCGGTAAACGTGATGTATAGGAGCTGTTTTAATCAAATGGGGCTGCGAGCAGAACAAATGAGACCGTCCCCAGAACCTTTATATGGTTTCACTGGAGATGCTGTAGTACCAGTGGGCCAGATTAAGCTACCATTGACTCTTGGGGAGGCAGGTCGTCAGGCAACAACTCTGACAGACTTTTTGATAATTGACTGCCCCTCAACTTATAATGTGGTCCTGGGAGACCTGCCATGAACGAGTTGGATGTGGTTACCTCGACCAGAACTCTAACAGTTAAGTTCCCAACTCCTAATGGTATCGGATGTGTTCGAGGAGAGCAGCACTTAGCCCGGCGTTGCTATGAAGATGCTGTGAAAATGGGCGTGAGAGGAAAGAAAGTGAACGTGGTCTCAGGGGGCGAGCCACGAGCTATGACTGAGAAAGGAGTCAGTCACGACTTGGACCCTCGCGAGGTAGATGCAGACCGAGCTACTGGTCCAATTGAAGAATTAGAAGAAGTACAAGTCAGCGAGGCAGATCCAGAGCGGTGCTTAAAGCTGGGAAGAGGATTAGCTCCAGAACTGAGAACCCAGCTCGCTGACTTCCTGAAGGCGAACTTGGATGTGTTTGCATGGAATCATGAGGACATGGTGGGAATAGATCCTAAGGTGATGTCTCACAGGCTGAACATTGATCCTCATTTCAAGCCAGTTCGCCAGAAGAGAAGGGCAATGACAGGGGAACGTTACTTAGCATTAAAAGAAGAGGTAGACAAGCTGCTAGCTAACAAGTTCATCAAGAAGCTTACTACCCGACCTGGGTCGCCAACCCTGTGCTAGTAAAGAAAAAGAATGGAAAGTGGAGAACTTGCATCGACTTCATTGACCTGAACAAGGCGTGCCCTAAGGACAGTTTTCCCTGCCAAGGATAGACCAGCTCGTGGATGCTACTGCTGGCCACGAGCTCCTAAGCTTCATGGACGCATATTCGGGATATAACCAGATCCCAAACCCGAGGATGAAGAGCACACCTCGTTCATGACTGATCGGGGGTTGTATTGCTACAAGGTGATGCCCTTTGGGTTGAAAAATACTGGAGCAACCTACCAACGCTTGGTGAATATGATGTTCGAGGAGCAAATTGGAAAGACCATGGAGGTCTATGTCGACGATATGCTAGTAAAATCCAAACAGATAGGTGACCATGTACGCGACCTGAGAGAAATGTTTCAAATTCTGAGGAGCTACCAGATGAAGTTAAATCCGCTCAAATGTGCGTTTGGAGTAGCTTCTGGGAAATTTCTAGGCTTCATGGTCAACAGTAGAGGAATTGAAGCAAACCCTGAGAAGATCAAAGCATTGATTGACATGAGATCGCCAACCAGGGTGAAGGATGTACAGAGCCTCAACGGCCAGGTCGTGCACTGAGCAGGTTCATTTCGAAAGCTACAGACAAGTGTATCCCTTTCTTTGACATTTTGAAGAAGGCCAAAAGCTTCGAGTGGACTGAACAGTGTGAAATAGCCTTCCAGCAGTTGAAGGAATACATGGGGCGAGCTCCACTCCTGTCTAAGCCCAAAGGAGAAGAAAAACTGATTTTGTATTTGGGGTGTCACAGCAAGCTCTGAGTGCTGCACTGGTGAGGGAAGAAGAAAAAACACAGCTTCCGGTGTATTATGTAAGCAAGCGATTGCAGGATGCTGAAACCAGGTACTCGCAGATGGAGAAACTAGCTTACTGCCTGGTGATTGCATCGAGAAAGCTGCGGCCTTATTTTCAGGCTCATACAATTGAAGTCCTCACCCAGTACCAGCTGAAACAAGTCTTGCAAAAGGCAGACACCTCAGGTCGCTTGTTGAAATGGGCAGTGGAGCTCGCGCAGTTCGATATCCAGTTCAAGCCGAGAACAGCTATCAAAGCTCAGGCTCTGGCAGATTTCATTGCAGAGTTTACAGGACCTGTGGATGATGAAGCTGAATCTTCTGAAGGTCCAGCCTGGGAGCTTTATGTTGATGGATCATCCAGCGAGCAGAGGGCTGGAGCTGGAATCCTACTGATCAGTCCTGAAGGCCACAAAATCCTTTGTGCCTTAAAGTTTGGCTTTCAGGCAACAAACAATGAGGCTGAGTATGAAGCTCTGCTCGCGGGTCTGCGTTTGGCTAAAGAGATGCGAGCTGAACGATTGAAAGTCTTCAACGATTCACAGCTCGTTGTGTGCCACATATTGGAGGAATATCAAGCCAAGGGACCAAAAATGGCCCTATACCTCCAGAAAGTTCACGAGCTGCTAGGTGCATTTCAGAAGTACGAAGTGAAGCAGATTCCACGAGCTCAGAACGCACATGCAGATGCTTTAGCTCGCTTGGCAACCACCCGAGATGCAGACTTTCTTGGAGCCATCCCAGTTGAATTTCTACCAGCTCCAAGTACAGAGGAAAAGAATGTGATGATGGCAATATCAGTGCAGCCCGATTCCTGGATGAACCCAATTCTCACTTATTTGCAGGATGAAAAGCTGCTAGATGACAAGCTGGAAGTCCGGCGTCTGCGAGCTAGAGCAGCCAGATATTGCATCTATAACGATGCGCTGTACAAGAAGGGGTTCTCAGCTCCACTGTTAAGATGCCTTGATGGCCCTGAGTGTGAAGTAGTACTGAGGCAGATACACAAAGGTCATTGTGGGAACCACGCTGGGGGGCTATCTCTGGCTCAGAAGGCACTTCGTCAAGGTTTCTATTGGCCCACCATGAAGCAGGATGCCATCAACTTAGTCAAAAAATGTGACAAGTGTCAGAGGTTTGCCCAGATCCCACGAGCTCCACCAGCTTACCTCCAACAAATGGTGAGCCCATGGCCCTTTGCCATCTGGGGGATGGATTTGATCGGGCCTCTACCAATGGCTCGGGGAAGATGCAAACACGCCGTGGTCGCAGTTGACTACTTCACCAAGTGGGCAGAAGCGAAGGAGCTGGCAGAAATCTCCACAACAAAGATTGAGAAGTTCGTGTGGAGTAATATTATTTGCAGATTCGGAGTCCCACAACAAATCGTGACTGATAATGGGACCCAGTTCGCTAGTGACCAGTTTCTCAGGTTTTGCAACGACCTCAAAATCGTTAAAAGCTTCTCAGCAGTGGACCATCCACAAGCCAATGGCCAAGTTGAAGCTGTAAACAAGATTATCAAGCAGACCTTGAAGATGAAACTGGAAGCAAAGAAGGGAGCATGGGTAGACGAGCTTCAGAAAGTATTATGGTCTTACAGGACCACAGCTCGCAGTTCCACAGGCGAGACTCCATTATCAATGGTGTATGGGTCTGAGGCTATGATCCCAGCTGAATTTGAAGTCACCTCGCAACGAAGAGCGACCTTCAATCCAAACGATAATGATCAGCTACTCGCTGCAAACCTAGATCTGCTTGAAGAAGCCAGGGAAACGGCCAGGTTGAGAGTAGCTGTCTATCAGCAGAGAATAGCGAGGTACTACAACAAGTATGCTCGAATTCGCAGATTCAATGTTGGGGACTTAGTTTTACGCCTCATTCTGCCAGGAGCCCGCAAGCCAAGTGATGGATCCTTAGGCCCGAACTGGGAAGGACCCTATGTTGTCAAAGCAAACCTGGGGAATGGAGCTTATCGCTTAGTTAATGAAAATGGAGCTGAAGTCTCTCGAGCTTGGAATGTCGAGCATCTCCGCCCTTATTATCAGTAAACTCTTTGTAATATGTAATTCAAATTCATTCTAGTTAATGAAAGCTCTATTTCCCCCAGTTTGTGATTCAACTCATTTCACTAGGCTAACGGGTTCCGAGCTGAATAGCTCGCTAAAAAGAGCCTAAAAAGCAGTCGAGGTGACGACCTACTGCATAGCTCGCTATAAAGAAAAAGAGCCTAAAAAGCAGATGACTAAGTGTCACTGCATAGCTCGCTATAAAGAAAAAGAGCCTAAAAAGCAGATGACTAAGTGTCACTGCATAGCTCGCTATAAAGAAAAAATAGCCTAAAAAAGATAACTAAATGTCACTGCATAGCTCGCTATAAAGAAAAAGAGCCTAAAAAGCAGTCGAGGTGACGACCTACTGCATAGCTCGCTATAAAGAAAAAGAGCCTAAAAAGCAGATGACTAAGTGTCATTGCATAGCTCGCTATAAAGAAAAAGAGCCTAAAAAGCAGATGACTAAGTGTCACTGCATAGCTCGCAAAAAAAAAGCCTAAAAAGCAATCGAGGTGACGACCTACTGCATAGCTCGCTATAAAGAAAAAGAGCCTAAAAAGCAGATGACTAAGTGTCACTGCATAGCTCGCTAAAAAGAGCCTAAAAAGCAGTCGATGTAACGACCTACTGCATAGCTCGCTATAAAAAATAGGTGGGCCTAAAAGCAGAGTTTGTCCTTGCATAGCTCGCTAAAACGAAAAGATAAAGGAAAACAAGTTCATTAGACTTTGCATCGTTAAACAACTTGTCAACAACTTCCATTTAATGGACAAGATTTCAATCTATGCCAGCAGATTACTTATTAAAGAGCCAAGTAATTACTTAAGTTATGAATTGTTATACTTGATTAAGTACGAGTTTATGTCATGCTGATTAGCTCGCATAAATAAAAGATATAACACACCGCATACACGATCAACACAGAAAATGCGAAGAAATAAACTTTATTAGTATAAAAAATTGCTTACAAGAAAAGTATAAAAGCAAAAATAAACAATAAAGAAAAATACTAGCTCTGAGCAGGGGGATCTGTGCGCTGAACCGGATGATCACGGGGGAGAGACGAGCTAGGAAGCTCGAGATCACCAACGGGCTCGGATTGGGAGGTCGCACCAGGAACTTGCTCTGATTGAGGAATTGGACCAGATGAAGACGAGGCAGCCCTTGCTTTAAACTCCTCTACAGATTCGAGTCCCACGTCTCCAAAGATAAAAAAATTCATCTCTGGATGGGACATCCACAGTGTGTAGAGGAACTCGCGGCCTGTTCTTTCCTCAGCCTCGTCCTTTGCATCGGCAACCCGCACTTCCAATTCTCGAGCAGCCTGCTCTCTGAAGACCGTTAGCTCTTCGAAGGCGTTATCAGCATGACGGTTAACGACCTCAGCTTCTTTCTGCATGGCCTCTGTTCGTTTCTCTGCAGCCTCAGCCCGCTGTATGGCTTCCCCCACTTGTCGCCTAAGTACATCGGCCCGGTGCTTTGCTTCCTCAGCCCGTTTTCCTGCGGTCTCAGCCTTTTGCACTGCGGCATTAGCCCGTTGCTCAGCTTCTTCAGTTCGTCGAGTGGCACTTTCCATTTCTCCAGCTCGCTTATCAGCAACCTCAGCTCGCTCCGTCGCAGCCTCGACTTGACGATCGAGCACTTCAATTTTATCTTCTACAGTTGAAGCTCGTTGCTCTGCCAGCTCGGCCCGCTGCTCAGACCGTTTCAGATCTTCCCTCATCTTGAGTAGCTCATCCCTTAGCATGTTGCGCTCATTTTCCATTTTCCGAAGAGCTTCCTCGGCTGTCTGCCTTGTAGCGTTTGCCTCAACGATCTGAGCTTCCTGACCCTGTATTCTGCCCTCGGTCAAGCGAGCTATATCATCAGTGGCCGCCTCCAGCTCGAACTCCAGCTTCCTTATTTCATCCTTGGTAGCCCTTGTCTCTCTTCTCCGCTTCATTGTAGTAAGGGCGCCCTGGAAATGATAAACAGGTTAAAATTTAATTAAGTAAAGAAGTCAGCAGATGAGGAAAAATAACTTACCAGCATGCAATGACGAGCCGCGAACTCGTCCAGATCCTCGCCCCTAAGACATCTATTCTCCAAGACATTCGTATGATTGAGCATAATTGTCGCCCAGTTGTCAAGGAAGGAAGTTAAATATCTTCCCCCAGGTCCAAGCTCGATGTTTGGTCTTGTTGGCGAAGGGGTCCTCTCAGCCTCTGGGACATCACGCTCATTATCCCGGGAAGCACAGCGCCGCGAAACAACGGTGCGTTTAGTCATTCTCCTACTGGTGCCAGCCCGGGCTGCCTAGGTAGCGGCCTCGGATCGAGTCTCCCCTTCTCTACCTTGAGGAGCGACCTCAGTCGGAACTGCTCTTTACCATACGAGGTGACTCCAGGAAGAGCTTTCCCCTGCTGCGAGCTCTGGATTGGAGTCAGCTGAAGGTCCGCAAGTGCGGTTGAAAATGGCACCTCGCTAGGACCAGCGGCCGCAGGAGCCTGGTCCTTAGCAGATGGCTTTGGGCGTTTGACAGGAACAGTTGGAGAAGAGGATCCGACTGGCCGTTTGGCTGGAGTTGTTGAAGAGGCTGGTGTCTGGGCAGGACTTTCAGAAGGGCATTTCAAAAGAGTAAGCTTCCTCCTGTTGGTTGGAACTCGTCCAGTGGAAGGAACAGAGGAAGCAGATTTTTGGGAGGCATCCGTTGCTAAAGTGCGAGCTGAAACAGGTGGTGGAGCCTCGGAGACAGTTGTATGATGTGGGGAAGGAGACGAGTCCACCTGCACAACAGGAGCTACGCGGGCTGGAGCTGATCCTGCCCGAGCTGGAGCAGGAGCTGGAGAAGTTGTTTGAGATGCGCCCTTTGATGAGGCGCGAGATGAAGTCGATTTTACCCGAGCTGGGGTGCGAGCAGGAACACTCTTAGTAGAAGTTTTCCGAGCTAGAGAAGGTGCGTGAGTTGTTCCCTCTGCCCGCGGAATAATAGGTTTTGGAGGTCGAGAAGTAGATGTATCCCCACCTGGACTGGGACATCAAGGACAGAAGGAAGTCTAGGGTTGTCACCCATGTTGCCGATGTCCTCGTCAGGTCGCAGAATATGAGACTCTCTAGGTGGGGCAAGGCCATAAGCCCTGAGAAGAGCATCATCAAACTTGCTACTGATGCCTGCTTCCTCCGAGTTTGCAAGCGTATCAAGAGCTCGATTCTCCTCGCTGCTGAGGGGAGACTCGTCCGTTTTCAGCGCTGCATGACAAAGATTAATTAAAAAAAAAAAAAAAAAAAGCTCGCTGAAATTTTATTTATACCTGGATTCAAGACATAGCTAACATTTTGAAGATTCGCGAGAGAGGGGCAGGAGACATAAAACCAGCTCGTTTTGTACGGTCCAACGTTATACTTGCCCTTCGCATCTCCTTGGGGCAAGAGATCTTTATATTGTGACGGACGAGCCGTGAGGTAAAAGATGCCATCGGGTTTCTCTCCCTCTTTAGCACTTACACCCTTGAAGCTGTAAAATTGCTGAATGATTTTTGGAGTAGGAGGAGTAAGGCCATGCCTGAGAAAGGCTATAGCCAGCGAGGTCAGCTGCGCATAGGAGTTCGGTGTTAACTGGAACGGCGCGAGCTTGACTGCGTTAAGGAACGCGATCAGGTATGGGGGTATGAGGAATCTTAGCCCCTGTTCGAGATGTTGAACACTGACAGCGACGTACCCCTTGGGTGGATAACATGCATGATTTTTAGGAGCCGGTATCAGTACGCGACAACCTAAAGGGATGCGAAATTGCATAGTATGCCCGGCCACATCGGCAAGTTCCAAGGAAGAAGGATGGTGGGCAAAGGTATCCCGAGCTTCTCTTCCCTGCTTGACATGCTCCCGAGCTGCATCTCGCTCGTGAGCCTTCCTGCTTTGGGAAGTTTCTCTGCTAGCTCTGCTTGAAGACATCTATATGATGAAGACATGTTCAGATCGCGGCAAGCAAGTTATTAAAATAATAAAAATTTTCTAAGTGTTATTTTGCAGATTGTTTGTGCATTGGGGGGCTCGACCCATGAATAACGACCTGCGAGTTAATGGTTTACAGGAACCTAGTTCTATAGTTCACATGCATGACAGCCCACAAACAACCAAACAGCTCGCAAACAGACATGCAACAAGATCAAATCGACAGAAGTTGAAAAGTTTTGTTCAGGAAACTCATAACAGCAAAGGTTCAACACCAAAAAACATGATGTACTCAAACCATTTAGACACCATGATAGTTTAATATCATAAACATGGTATGTTCGTACCATCACATATGCAAGAAATGACGTGATGGAGGCACAATATGATATGAACTCAGCAAAATAGACCAAAAACTCAAGATTTGAAGGAAGAACTTACCGTGATTCTTTGATGAAGTGAAGAGACGGTGACTGAGAATGTCTATTTCTAGAAAACACAATGAGTCTTGGTTGCTTGGATGCCTGTTTGTTTTGAAAGAAAATGACAGATAAAGAAGAAAGTGGAAGAGGCTCCACCAGTTTAAATAGACAAGCAAGCTCGAACCCCAACCGTCAGATCTCTGAAAAGTGTAACCGTCATAAATCCAACGGTGCAGCGTGAAGTACGGTTTTGTAATCATGGAGCTGTCAGTTGAAAGACGTGCGCATTTAATGCGCGTGTAAGGGACGTGCAAGCATCGTTTCAGTTACATCCTGCATGACTGCCACGTGTCGCAACTGAAAAGGTGGAATTTGAAAAGGTGCAGAGGCGGTTGTTCAAGTTAGCGTGCCAAGGAAGCCAGTTTTTACCAGCAAGATCGAGCTCCCAGCTCGCAGAGCGAACTGAGAGCTGGGGGGCTAATGTTATATGTATATTTCAGATCATTAAATTGGCTTATAAAAGCCCAGTTTAGGCCCAATAAGAAGACCCGATAAAGTCAACCCAGTCAAGGCCCATCAGACGAGGCCCAGTATCAATTCTAAGCCCAGCGAGCTCTGCAGCTCGCTCAATAAATTCTTCAGCTGGCATCAACAGACCTATAAGCACAGCCAGGTTACAGCTCGCCCATGCACAGCTCGCCTCTAAGCGAGCTCGAGCTCGAGACCGCCATAAACAGCAGCTCGCTCAAGAGCGTAATAAATGCAGTATCTTCCAGAAATAGGCAGTTGCCTAATCCGATCATGATTCTCTCACCAAACATGATAGTTACCCTATCAAACCGTGATTCCCTCATCAGATATGGAAGTTTATTCAAATTCAAATTCAAATCAACCTTATCTCAAGATAATTATGGCAATTTCCTGATATTATTCCAACCGAATAGGAATTAACATTAATTTATGATTCCTTTCCTGATTTTTCTGATTTTATTTAAATCATTCGAAAAGTGTAATTAATTCGGGATTCTTTTCCTGTTTTATTGCAATCAGAATTGTAACGCCCCTTTCCCTATAAATAGGGGTTAAAATCATTGTAACAGGGATATACAATATTAAATAATATACTGTCACTTTGCAGAGATTAAGAGAGACAGTCGTGGACGTAGGCTTAATATTGCTGAACCACGTAAAACGCTCGGTGTTCCCTCATCTCGTTAGGTTCTTTGCTGTGTTATTATCTTGGATTTTTGTGTTTTCTCACATTGATTGCAGGTATTGGGCATTGATTACTCGTCGACTGAAATTTAACATCGACACAGCTTGGTGGTAGGAGTTGTGCACTCAAAAATCTTATAAGAGGTTACGAGTTCAACTCCGGACACGACCCAGTGAGAGGCCAAAAGGGGTTGCTCGGGATGGTCTTCACCCCCGGCTCGACACGGTCTTCACCGCCGGCCCCGTACAAATCGTTCCGCAGGCGAGGTTCCGACCCCCCGGATGTTGACCGATTCCGATCATCAACAGTAAGACAGTATAATTAAGTTCTAGAAAGACATTATGATAATAAAATTAAGTCCCAGAAGGACATTATAATGATGTAAATAAATTCATGAAGGATAACAACATAATGTCAATGAATAAATCTTTTCGTCGTTAGGGGGAGAATAAGGATAAAATTAACGACGTGAAATTATAATTGTCATGCATCATTCATTATAACGATTATTATATAAGTCATATGAACCTGAAGTTCAAAATATCGTTTACTTGAAAATTGCATATACGAATGATTTTATACTCATTGCCAATACATTAACCCGGGTAATTGTTCCTAAAGAACAATTTATATGAATGGCAATAAATAAATCATTCGTTACACACAGAAGTGTGAAAAGTAAATTTGGTTGTAACGTTATTATTCCTTGAAGTGAATAATGAAAGATCATGATCATTTTAAAGGTCACGCTCGAGCTATATATAATCTTCATCATATAAATACAACTCCTGAAGAGTTAAATGTTTTTTAAGAGATAGAACTCTTTAAATCTCCCCCTATGAAACTCAAAAGGGATTTTAATTATATATAGAAAAGTGTATGTGCTCAAACTATAAATATTATAGTTTGCCCTAAAAATATGTGAAAGTTTACTGTAGCCCCTGAAGGGGCATGTGTACTGAAAACTTAAAGAAAATTAAGATCTTATATTTTATTACTCTGCATATTATAGAAAAATGATGAGGATATTGAATAACATATTGTGAATAAATGTCGACATGAAAATTATTGATCAAAACAAAAGCAGAGCTATACTTATATAGTTGTATTAAACTTATCATATGGACGCTTAAAGACGTCATATGTTTTGATCAAAATAATTATTCATATGAAAATTGATACAATGAGATATAATTGTATCTCAAAAGTTTACTACAGAAACCCAATATTGATAATGTAAAAATAAATTGTCTCATAGTTAATTTCATATGATGAGAATTAACAGCCCCTGCAGAGACTAGTACCTTAGAAGTGGTACAATTTCCTGAAGAGATACAAAATCTTATAAATACAAAGATTTCTTTAGAGAACTGTGGAGTCATGATTGTAAATGATGATCATGAACTACATAGTATCAATGAGTGTTGAAAAGGGCATGGTTGACCTACATGGAATAAAGAAATTCAAACATAATTGACTTCATTAGCCAAATATGATGTATTTGGATCAATAGTCTAGACGCCTGAAGACGTCAAATTCATGGATATAAGTGGGTACTTGTAAATGTAATAAGATGAAACGTATTCACCTGTGATGAATACGATTACGTTTCAATTTTTAATTAGTTTGGTAGTTTCCAAAAGACTTTAAACGTGCCTTTTGAAAGTGGTAATGACATGTTTATATGGGTCATTAGATACCAACATATACATAAAAATCCCTGAAGGATTTAAACTGCCTGAAACATATAATAACTTGTATTGAATAAAGTTACAATAGTTTTTATATGGCTGAAAGCAATCCGGATGAATGTCTTAGTGAATACCTCACAAAAGAGGGATATATTAATGATCTATATGTCTTTGTGTATTCATAAAGAAATCAAAATTGGATTTGCAACTGTATTAATACATGTCGATGACATGAATTAAATTGGAACTTTTGAAGAGCTCCTAAGAACTGTTGAATATTTGAAAAGAGAATTTGAGATGTAAGATTTTGAGAAAACAAGATATTGTCTTAACTTGAAGATCAAGCACAAATCAGAGGGAATACTAATCCATCAGCTCGAAGACACTGGAGTGAAGTCAAACATATTTTTAATATCTTCGAAGAACTACAAGAGTAACAGTTGTATACTTTTCAGGGAGAGTATATTAATTAAATGTGGACATACGTGCACTGCACTCTTTTTTCCTTTGATTAGGTTTTGTCTCATTAGGTTTTCCTAACAAGGTTTTTAAAGAGACAGTACCTTTAAGCACGTCCAAATACTATTGAATTCAGAAGATTATCGCATTTTTGATCTAGAAGATCATGAAATATCTTTTACTTTCATCAAGGGAATATGTCAACTATTTTTGGAGTTTTGTATTCTGCCCTCTTTTTCCCTTTTGACCAGTTTTTATTCTATTGGGTTTTACTGGCAAGATTTTTAATGAGGCGGTATTTGATACATCCAAAAATCCCAAAGAATATTATTAAGTGATGTACGCCCAAGGGGGAGTGTTATGAATATATGGTCTTAACATCACTTCCTTTTTTATGATATTTCTTACCTTATTTATTGTTATTTCATTATGGAAATAATTTTCTAATTTGCCTATAAATAGGCCTATATTGTAACCATTGAGATATATCAATTGAATTAATTTCTCTCTTTCTCTCTTTGTTATTTTTTTTTTATTTGATTGTTATTCTATATTCATTGCTTTTAGGCCATGATTTATAACATTGTCATAAATTTCAAGTTTGAATATTCAAAGTATAACCGCAATGTTAATTGCAAATTTTGAGAATTAAATCATAACTTTTAATTTGGCTTAATGGTTGGTTTTAAATCACTTGTAAGCACCCCTACATGAGATTATAAA
>CM034464.1:16700275-16713463 GCA_019925255.1 Litchi chinensis | reverse complement strand
AAAAAAACATTGACTACATTGAGATTTTCTCTCCGATAGCGAAATTGGCAAAGATCAGATTAGTGATAAAGATGGTAGTTGTAAAGAATTTACATTTTGAGAAGTTATATGTAAAGACAATATTCCTTCATGATAATTTAGAGGAAGAGATTTATATGAAGTAACCAAAAGGCTTTATGGTAGCAGACAAAGAAAGCATGGTGTGCAAGCTGAAAAAGAGTCTATATGGTTTGAAACAGGCTCCAAGACAATTGTACAAGAAATTTGATAGCTTCATACGTAGCAATGATTTCACAAGATGTCAAGCTAATCATTATTGTTATATTAGGTGGTTAGACAATAACTTTATCATTTTACTTTTATATGTAGATGATATACTTATTGTAGGTTATAATATGCAAGATATAAACAATTTAAAGTAGAATTGTCAAAGTAGTTTGCAATGAAAGATCTTGGCTCTATGAAACCGATTCTTGGAATGAGGATTACGAGAGATAGATCAACAAGAACTTTAATGTTGTCATAAGTGGAGTATATCAACAAAGCACTCTATAGATTCAATATGCATAATGCTAAACCAGTGAACACTCCTTTATGTGCCCATTTCAAACTTTCAAAGGAAAATTTACCAAAGACTGAGAAAGAACGTAATCACATAAGGAAGATTCTTTATGTCTTAGCCATTGGAAGTTTGATGTATATCATAGTTTGTACCAGACTAGATATCGCACAAGTAATAGAAGTGGTGAATAGGTACATGAACAATCTTGGCAAAACTCATACGGAAGCAGTTAAATGGATTCTCAGATATTTACGAAATATCACAAAAGCGACACTCTGTTTTAAAAGTGTAGATATGAAACTAGAAGGCTTTGTTGATACTGACCTAGCCAGAGACGTCGACAATAGAAAGAGCACTACAAGGTATATATAGACTCTTAGAGGAACTGCAATGAGCTGGATTTCTCAACTGCATAAAGTTATAGCTCTCTCCACTACCGAGATAGAATAGTATTACAATTAAATTTGGGTAATTCATAAAGAAAGCATCACCACTTTCAAAATCGTTTATAACACATATCTAATTCTTACACTATAGTCAAACCTCATTTATTGTTTGCAATATGTTCTTGAAAAATGATAGATTATAGTTGACGTTACTATTTTTAGAAAAAATTATTCTTCATCGGATCTTTCTTAAAACCCACCTATTTTCTAATCATATTAAAGATAACTTTACATAGAATAGAGTAATTTTCTTGATGAGTACTTACAGAAAAACTTTACATTCTTGAATAATTGATCAATAATTTTGATATATGTGTCATTCCCCAAACCCCATTAAGCACGGCAAAATATAAACTTGATTGCAAAATATTACCAGGACTTTTCTTGATGGTTTTTTTCTCTCTTTTTATTTTTCTTTTTAATAAAAATTTGTGACGATTGATTGAGATCAAGCACAACTAATACAATTCATATGTAACTATTCTTAAAACATATAAAAGATTTGTTTTCACACTTGCTTTTTTATGGGTAAATATGAAGAAAATATGCACACCTAATTAATAAAAAATGGGGTGGTGATTAGTGGGGAATTTAATATGTTGATTAGCTCCTTTGTTAGGTATCCTACATCAAATGGACTATAAGAAAACTTATTCCTTCCCATAAAATTGATTAACAGACCCACCTTTGTGAGAAAACATATTCCTACCCACAACATACTCTAGCAGACCCACCTTTGTAATATTAGTTACATCAAAATGACTAAGAAGACATATTCCTATCACAAAATACTCCAACAGCACATACCAAAGTAAGTCAAGTGACATTTGATCAAAATTAGCCTTGTCATACGGGTACAAGAAAAAGAGTTTGCGGTTGTGGTCCTTGTGAAAATGGTCAATACAACTCCATTACAAACAAGAAATAAAGATTTATGTTCCTTGCAAAAAGCAATATAAATCGCATGTTACATCCCCTATTGATTATGCATTGAGCATATATTTATTTGCATTTGTTTTTATATTCGGATTTTATTTCATTTATAAGAAATTAAGTACAAGAAAAATCTCTTTTACAAATTTTTAATTCAGATTTAATGTCAATAAGATTCCATTAGATATTACCTTCCTAACTTGCTGTGTTTAACATTTTTTGGACTTCCACAAATTCGAAATTATTCAAGACAGAAGCTTTTCCAAACACATGCTTTTAATCATTAAAGAACTTTAACTATCTTGGTATAATAATTACTTTATTTTCAGTAGAATGATTAAATTCTAATTTCTTATATGAAAATCATTTTAGGATTGCAATTAAATTTTGGTAGTTAATGAAGAAAGCATCACCACTTTCAAAAATGTTTGTAACATATATTTTAATTCTTACACTATAGTTATACTCACATATTCTTTGTAATATATTCTTAGAAAATAATAGATTATCGTTGACATGATTATTTTAGAAAAAAATATTCTTCTTTGGGTCTTTATTAAAAACTACCTATTTTTGAATTAAATTAAATTAAACTTCACATGGAATTGTGGAAAAACTTTACATTCTTGAATAATTGATCAATAGTTTTGACATATGCGTCATTCCCCAAACCCCATTAAGCATGACAAAATATGAACTCAATTGCATAATATTACCATCACTTTTCTCAATGGTTTTTTTTTTTTTTTCCTTTTTCTCTTTTCTTTTTGATAAAAATTTATGAAGATTGATTAACACCAAGCACTATTAAAACAATTTATATGTAATTATTCTCACAACACATAAGAGATTTGTCTTCACATTTGCTTTTTTATGGGTAAATGTGAAGAAAATATACACAACCGATTAATCAAGAATGGGGTGGTGATAAGTAGGGAATTTAATATGTTGGATAGCTCTTTTGTTAGGGAACCTTTACCAAATTGACTGTCTTATTTTTGCCCATAAAATTGACTAAATAGACCACCTTTGTAATAAGTCTTATTCCTCTAATGTTAGTTGCATCAAATTGACTAATTAAGAAAACATATTCCTGCCCACAAAATACTCTAGCAGCACATACCAAAGTCAATCAATGACATTGATCAATATTGGCCTTGTTGTATGGGCAGAAGAAAAAGTGTTTGCAGTTGTGGTCCTTGTATAAATGGTTAATGCAACTCCATTATAAACAGAAAATAAGGACATACATTTCTTGCGAAAAACAATATCAATTGCATGTTACATCCCTTATTAATTTAGTATTGAGCATATATTTATTTGCATTTGCATTGATATTCAGATTTTATTTTATTTATAAGAAACTAAGTATGTGAAAAATCTCTTCAATAAAATTTTTATTCGGATTTGATGTTAGTAAAATTCTATTAGATATTGTCTTCCTGACTTGTTGTGTTTAACGGTTTTTGGATTTCTACAATTTTATAATTATTCAAGACAGAAGATTTTCCCATCATATGTTTTCAATCATTAAAGAACTTTAGACTAGCTATCCTACCATAATAATTACATTGTTTCAAGCGGAATGATTGAATTATGATTTCTCATATGAAAATCATTTTAGTATTGCAATTAATTCATGAAGAAAGCATCACCACTTTAAAAATTTTTTGTAACACCTATTTAATTCTTTCACTATAGTTATATCTCAAATATTGTTTGCAACATGATCTTAGAAAATGATAGATTATAGTTGACATGACTATCTTAGAAAAAAATTATTCTTCCTTGGATCTTCTTAAAAGCTACCTATTTTCCAATCATATTAAAGTGAACTTTACATAGAATAGAGTAATTTTCTTGATGGGTGCCTGTGGAAAAACTTTGCATTCTTGAATAATCGATCAATAATTTTCACACATGTGTCATTCTCCAAACCCCATTAAGCACGACAAAATATGAACTTGATTGCAAAATATTACTAGGACTTTTCTTGATGGTTTTTTCACTCTTTTTATTTTTCTTTTTAATAAAAATTTGTGAAGATTGATTGAGGTCAAACACAACTAATACAATTCATATGTAACTATACTCACAACATATAAGAGATTTGTTTTCACACTTCCTAATTTATGGGAAAATATGAAGAAAATATGCACAATTGATTAGTGGGGAATTTAATATGTTGGGTAGCTCCTTTGTTAGGGAACCTGCATCAAATTGACTATAAGAAAAGACCTACTCTTTTCCACAAAATTGACTCAATAGACCCACATTTATAAGAAAACATATTCCTGCCCATAGCATACTGCATCAGACCCACATATGTAACATTAGTTGCATCAAAATGACTAAGAAGAAATATTCCCATGCATAAAATGGTCCAACAGCACATACCAAAGTCAATCAACAACATTGATCAAAATTAGCCTTGTCGTACGGGGTACAAGAAAAAGAGTTTGCAGTTGTGGTCCTTGTGAAAATAGTCAATACAATTCCATTACAAACAAGAAATAAAGATTTATGTTCCTTGCAAAAAGCAATATAAATTGCATGTTACATCCCCTGTTGATTTAGTATTGAACATATATTTATTTGTATTTGTTTTGATATTCGGATTTATTTCATTTATAAGAAATTAAGTATGAGAAAAATCTCTTTTACAAATTTTTAATTCAGGTTTAATGTCTATAAGATTCCATTAGATATTGTCTTCCTGACTTGTTGTGTTTAACGTTTTTTGGATTTCCACAAGTTTGAAATTATCCAAGACAAAAGCTTTTCCAAGCACATGCTTTTAATCATTAAAGAACTTTAATTGTCCTGGTATAATAATTACATTATTTTCAGTAGAATGATTAAATTCTAATTTCTTATATGAAAATCATTTTAGTATTGCAATTAAATTTTGGTAGTTAATGAAGAAAGCATCACCACTTTCAAAATTGTTTGTAACACATATTTTATTTTTTACACTATAGTTATACTCAAATATTCTTTGTAATATGTTCTTAGAAAATAATAAATTATCGTTGACATGATTATTTTAGAAAAAAATTATTCTTCTTTGGGTCTTTCTTAAAAACTACCTATTTTCAAATTAAATGAAAGTGAACTTCACATGAAATTGTGGAAAACCTTTACATTAATTCTTGAATAATTGATCGATAATTTTGACATATGGTCATTCCCCAAACCCCATTAAGCATGTAAAATATTGCCATGACTTTTCTCCATGGTTTTTTTTCTCTCTTTTTCTTTTTCTTTTTAATAAAAATTTTGAAGATTGAATAAGATCAAGCACCACTAAAACAATTTATATGTAATTATTCTCACAACACATAAGAGATTTGTCTTCACACTTGCTTTTCTATGGGCAAATATGAAGAAAATATACACAATTGATTAATCAAGAATGGGGTTGTGATAAGTGGGGAATTTAATATGTTGGATAGCTCTTTTGTTAGGGAACCTTCAGCGAATTGGCTGTAAGAAGACTTACTCCTGCCCATAAAATTGGCTGTAAGAAGACTTACTCCTCTAACATTAGTTGCATCAAATTGACTAATTAAGAAAATGTATTCCTGCCCACAATATACTCCAGCAGCACATATCAAATTCAATCAATGACATTGATCAAAATTAGCCTTGTTGTTGTACGGGCAGAAGAAAAAGTGTTTGCAGTTGTGGTCCTTGTATAAATGGGCAATATAACTCCATTAAAAACAAAAAATAATGACATACATTTTTTGCAAAAAACAATATGCATCTTCATTTAGTATTGAGTATGTAATTATTTGCATTTATGTTGATATTTGGATTTTATTTCGTTTGTAAAAAAAATAAGCATATGAAAAATCTCTTTGAGAAATTTTAAATTCAGATTTGATGTTGGTAAGATTCCATTAGATATTGCTTTCCTGACTTTCTATGTTTAATGGTTTTTAGACTTCCCAAATTCAAAATTATTCAAGACTGAAAATTTCCCAAAGCTTGTTTTTCGTCATTAACTCTCTTACCATAATAATTACATTGTTTCAAGTGGAATGATTAAATTATAATTCGTTATACAAAAATCATTTTAGTATTGCAATTAAATTTTGGTAATTCATGAAGAAAGCATCACCACTTTCAAAATTGTTTGTAACACCTATTTAATTCTCACATTATAGTTATACCTTAAATATTGTTTGTAACATGTTCTTAGAAAATGATAGATTATAGTTGACGTGGCTATTTTAGAAAAAATTATTCTTCTTTGGATCTTTCTTAAAAGCTTCCTATTTTCCAGGCATACTAAAGTAAACTTCACGTATAATAGAACAATTTTCTTGATGGGAACTTGTGGAAAAACTTTACATTCTTGAATAATTGATCAATAATTTTGACATATGTGTCATTCCCCAAACCCCATTAAGCACGGCAAAATATAAACTTGATTGGAAAATATTACCATGATTTTTCTTGATGGTTTTTTCTCTCTTTTTATTTTTCCTTTTAATAAAAATTTCTGAAGATTGATTGAGATCAAGCACAACTAATACAATTCATATATAACTATTCTCTCTCAACTTTCCACAGCACTTTCCTTTTTTTCTTTTTTTCTTTTTTTTTTTTTTTTAGTGAAGATAACTTTTCATTTTCTCAATTTCACAATACTTAAGCTCATTGCTATTTGCCATTATGAAGGAGTTATGGAATAATATATTACAGATTTGTAATAAGAAAAAATTACCTTTTCAGTCTTAATTCAAATCTAAAGCAAAATATTAATACATAAGTAGAATCTAGGAATTTTTACGGATTGAAGTAAAAAAAAAGATATATGAAAAGACCTGGTTAAATAAGAAAAGCTCATGGTTGTAACGAGATATTTTGTGTTTTGTCTTTTTTTTTGCTCTGTTTTGTTTTCTTATCTTCTTCTTTTTCCGTAAAGGTTGATCTTTCACTCGTAAGTATGGGTAAGATTTTGCCATGTTTGCACTTTCTATTCATTTATCTTACAGGTTAAAAAAAAAAAACAATTAAAAGTCCATGAATCTAGCAGACACATGATGTATATATATGTGGCTAGGTTGAGCTCAAACGTGCATCAAACAATATTGCAAATATTAGAAGAGTTGTGTTCTTCGATTGTGAATATGATTATAACTATGAGTACTGGAAGGTCACCTCACCTTTTTTTCATGCTCATAGTTTTATTTTCACTCCTCTCTGCAAAAGCTGTCTCTGGATTCGGTATAGGAGTGGAAGATGATCACATTATAAAGTGCATAGAGAGGGAACGACATGCTCTTTTGATGATCAAACAAAGCCTTGTAGATGATTATGGTCGTCTTTCTTCGTGGGAGCCAGAAGATGACAAAAAAGACTGCTGCAAATGGCAAGGTGTCTCCTGCAGCAACAGAACAGGTCACGTGGTCAAGCTTGATCTTCAAGGTTCTTATGATTTTCGTCGGAGTTTGAGAGGTAACCTAAGTTCTTCCATGCTTGAATTGCAGCAACTGAATTATTTGAACTTGAGTTGGAATGATTTTGGAGGACAACCAATCCCTGCATTCATTGGCTCTCTTAACAAACTGCGGCACCTTGATCTCTCCGAATCTGGTTTTGGTGGTCGAGTTCCTTATCAACTTGGGAATCTATCAAGATTACAATCTCTTGATCTTGGCGGAAATGGTATGTATGCTGGCAAACTTGAGTGGCTTTCCCATCTCTCCTTTTTAAGAAAGCTTCGTCTAGACCATGTTGATCTTACACAAGCAGTAGATTGGCTGCAAGTTATTAATGAACTGCCTGCTTTAACAGAACTTCGGCTAACTAACTGCAATCTTCCATCAGTTACTTCTTCGTCATCTATTTCTTTTGTTAATTCTTCTAAATCTCTTTCTCTTCTTCATCTCTCTTGGAATGATCTATCTAATTCAATATACCTTCTGTTCTCCAACTTCAAGAGCAGCCTTGTTGATCTTGACCTCTGTTCCACAAAGTTACAAGGTCCTATTCCTGAATTTGTTTTCTCAAACATGACAGCTCTTCAATATCTTGACCTCTCTTTCAACACGTTACACGGACCTATTCCCAAATATGCTTTCCCAAACATGACCTCTCTTCGATGGCTTGACCTCTCTTCCAACAAGTTACATGGACGTTTTCTCAAATATGGTTTCTCCTACATGATGTCTCTTCAATACCTTGACCTCTCTCACAACAACTTACATAGACCTATTCATGAATGTGCTTTCTCAAACATGACAGCTCTTCAGCATCTTTACCTCTCTTCCAACAAGTTACATGGACCTATTCCCAAGTATGCTTTCTCAAACATGACCTCTCTTCAACAGCTTGACCTCTCTGATAATCAAATTGATGGTATAAATCCCGAAGCCTTTACAAACACTTGTAATTTAAAAACATTGTATCTATATTCAAACAATCTCACTGTACAGCTTTCAAACCTTCTCTTCAACTTGTCTAGTTGCACCAAACACTCACTAGAATCTTTGTTATTACACTCGAACATGCTTGGTGGTTCATTGCCTGATTTCTCTGAATTTATTTTTATGAGAGAACTAGATATCAACAGCAACCAATTAAATGCCATTACTCCTAGAAGTATTGGACAACTTTTTAAGCTTGAGTTTCTAGATATCTCCTCAAATTCGTTGGAAGGTACAATCACGGAAGCCCACATGTCAAATGTCCCTAAACTAAAATATTTGGATCTATCTTCAAACTTATTGACTTTGAACTTTATCTCTGGTTGGGTTCCTCCTTTTCAAATTCAAACCATTAGATTGCAGGCTTGCAAACTTGGGCCTCATTTCCCAAAATGGCTCTTAACCCAAAAGAACTATTCATTTTTTGATATCTCTAATTCCAGTATTTCAGACACCATCCCTATTCAATTCTGGGAACTCTCTCCTAACCTAGAATTTTTAAATCTCTCTTATAATGATATGAAAGGCATTTTGCCAGATTTGTCATTGAAGTTTGTCAATTATCCTGGATTAGATCTTAGTTCCAACAATTTTGAAGGCCTAATTCCATTGCTTCCTTCTAATCTAACATCATTAAATCTCTCTCAAAACAAGTTTTTAGGGTCAATTTCTTTCTTATGTTCAATCAATGGGAATAGTTTTAGGCATCTTGATCTCTCAAATAACCTACTCTCGGGAGAGTTACCAAATTGTTCATGGCCCTTTGAAAATTTAATTGTCTTAAATTTGGCAAGCAATAACTTTTCTGGAAAATTTCCAGACTTGATGGGCCTAAAATGCTCACTTGAAATGTTGAAATTGCACAATAACCACTTTATCGGGGAACTACCTCCATCATTTAATATGTGCAATGAGCTTGAGATTTTTGATGTTGGAGACAACAAATTTTTTGGGACAATTCCAGTATGGATAGGAGATAGCTTACCAAATTTGATCATTCTTGCTTTACGATCCAATCAATTCAATGGAAGCATACCACTACAGCTCTGTAAACTATCACATCTCCAACTTGCGGATTTCTCTTTGAATAACATCTCAGGGACAATTCCAAAGTGTCTCAATAACTTAACTGCCATGGTTGAAAGATTGAGTTTAGAATCCACCATTGACATCTCATATTATTCTATTCGTCACCATTTTATTCTTGAAACCAAGTCTGAGAACACAGTAATAATAATGTGGAAAGGAATGGATCGAGAGTACAAAAAAAATTTGGGATACCTAAAATGCATTGATCTTTCAAGCAATAATCTTTTTGGAGAAATTCCTGTTGAAATTACAAGTCTTAAGGGATTAAGATCCTTGAATCTATCAAGAAATAATTTAACTGGATCAATCACTACAAAAATCAGCAACTTAAGTTTGCTCGATTCACTTGACTTGTCAAATAACAAGTTGATTGGTGAAATTCCTTCCAACTTTTCTTCGTTGAGTTTTCTTGGCATGTTGGACTTGTCAAATAATAACTTGTCAGGAAAAATTCCTTTCAACACTAAACTACAGAGTTTTGATTCTCGTGCATATATGGGAAATCCCAACCTTTGTGGACTTCCACTTCCAAACAAGTGTTCAGAGACTAAGGTGCTAGTCATCATCACACAGGATGATAGTAAGGATGATGTGATTGTAACTCCAGAATTTTATGTTTTCTTGGTGATTGGATTCATTGTAGGATTTTGGGGAGCTCTTGGTTCTTTATTTTTAAACAGATCATGGAGACATGCATATTTCCAGTTTCTAAACCATGCAAAAGATAGACTAATGGTATTGAATACAACCAAACTTCAAAGGTGGCCTATGACTAGAAGCTGAATGGTAATATCTCTCTTTTTTATTCTCCTATCATGATTAATCATAATTTGTTTTCTGCAATTTGAGATAATTTGAAAACTTCATCCTTACTAATTTTGGTTTTTCTCACTTGTTTTCTCTATTATGTGATCATGGCAATTGTAATATGTTCAATAATGTGCTACATATGTTTAGGAGAACAAATGAAATGTCAAATTTGGAAATTTTATTAAATATCGATAATACCAAGTACCATTCTCAACATTGAACTAGTACCAAAAATTATAGTTATAGCTGAGATTTTGACATTAGCTTTTACATTTACTTCCTTTGATTCAAGCAGGTATGTAAGACAAACTGAAAATGTGAAGATGTTATGTATGATCTGCAAAGCAGCTGGAGTGCTCTTTAGACCTCAATGAATGCTATAATTTGGTAGGAACCGTGTAGTGAATTTCCTTAATAAATTGTTTTAAAGAATATTTATGTGTAATATAATATACATGCTATGTCTCGCTGTTTCTTTAGTCCTTATTCTTGGTTTTTCTTCTACAAATGAAGTATGATTAAAATACTATTATTCTTGCAACACCTCTTACATATAGTTAAATCAAATTGTTATATATATATATATATATATATATATATATATAGGATCAACAACCCTTAAAATTTACAAATTTTTTACACAATTTATTGACCTTTAGACTATGATGAATTAGATGGCTAAGATGCACTAATATTATTAACTTCAAGAATATTTATGTGTAATATAATATACATGCTATGCATCTCTGTTTCTTTAGTCCTTATTCTTGGTTTTTCTTCTACAAATGAAGTATGATTAAAATACTATTATTCTTGCAACACCTCTTACATATAGTTAAATCAAATTGTTATATATATGTATATATATAGGATGATCAACCCTTAAATTTTACAAAATTTTTATACAATTTATTGACCTTTAGACTATGATGAATTAGATGGCTAAGATGCACTAATATTATTAACTTCAATCATATTTAAACATTTTACATAGATGTATTATCAATTCTCTCTTCTTTTATGTATTTACTTTTTTCTCTTATGTTATATATATAGTAAATTTTAGCATACACTTAGGGTATGTATATACTTGATAAAAAAATATGTGATTGTATTCTGAAATATATGATTGTAATTTATTATATATGATTAAAATTAAATATATGTGATTACAATCAACAAATTTGATCACATTTACCACATTTACTGATTGTGACTATATTAATTGATTGTAATTACAAATGCTTAGTTGTAATCACATATAATAAATTACAATTATATATTTTAGAATGCAATCACATGTTTTTTTTTTGGTCAAGTGTGACAGGACCCGACCCCAATTCCCTCTAATGAACCCGACGGTCCTGCCGGACACCCCACGAGACCCTTCTGAAGTCTAATTAATAAGATCCAAAAGGATGTCGTGGAGCGAATCTGTATCTATAATAACTTTGCTAAACAAAAAAATCATCTACTTTAAAATGTGATTTCACTTTCTAAACAAAATATCTAAAAGCATCATCACAAACATTACTAAAAACATTGTCTAAAATAGGCATGTCATCATGTTTACATAAAAGTTTTACAAAATCTTGTTCAAAATTTGAAATGTGCATAATAACGTAATTAATAATAGCATTAGAAACACAATGTTTACAAAAGAACGATGCAGCGCTGTCAATAGTCTAACCCACCTAGTCTTATCGCGGTGAATTGGTACCTTGATTCCTTGTTCTTGCACCTGAGAGGGTTTTGTAACAAAAAACCAAACATTTGTAAGCTGTAAAGCCTAGTGAGTGAGTGAGAATTTTGTTTAAACTAAGTTTTATAAAATATCTCCCGAAAACATTTTTGAAAACATTTTTCTTAAAGATGATTTATTTTCTGAAATCTTGGGTTTTATAAATTATCTTTAGGATTTCAAAAACTTTTTCTGAAATACTTTCAAAAGCTTTTCTTTCTAAAACCTACTTTTCAAGATATGCAACTCTTTCTAAAATCTATACTAATGGGCCAAGGAGAGCTACAACCACATGAATGGATAGACCAGCTCTGCTAAGTGTGAGGGGTCACGTGGCGGAATAGCTACCATCGCACACCATGATAAAGCTATAAAGACATCCCGCTACTGCGTGGCGGAACTATCATCGCACACCGCAAGCGAGACAATACTCCACGAGTGTAGAGGGCGACTCAACAGACATGACAAACTCTATCCTCTCGATGTTAGCAGGACTAACCCTTCCAACACTCGCCCTACACTGTGGGGTATATCGGCCGGGTCTAATGCTAGAAGGTCTGTTTATCAATAAGCTTGGGTCGTTCCATTAGTCCTTGAAAATCTTTACTTTTTTTTTTTTTGTTACTCTTTCTATATTTCAAATAAGCTAATCTTTCATGCTAAACATGAACTATTGATAACCTAAAAAATAATTTATGAAAATCTATATAATACTTGCAGAAAAATCTGAAAAATATTTAACATAAAGAAAATCTTTTCACACTCACTGCTTGTTATACTATTCACTTGCACCACTGCTTCAGCGACCTCTTTAGCTCGCCTGATCGCCTATATTTTATCACAAATGAAATATTCACTTAGCTAGCTGAACTATTTTCTTTAATCTTCAAATTACATACGAGCTGCTGGAAACTGCAACACTGCTAATCCAGCTCGAGCTGCGAGCTTACACCTCAACTCGCTCCAGCTCGCACCTTCAACGAGCTCCTACCTTGCATAGCTCAGCCCGAACTGAGGCCATTCGTCTTAGCGAGCTCACTAAGCTCACTTTCTCAGTGAGCTACCAACTTCTATTAGCTCAGGTCGCTCCTCAACCCCTCTCAGCTCTCCCTTGCGAGCTATTGCCTTAGGCCAACCTGGCCAGGTATCCCTAATGGGCTGCAACCT
>CM034464.1:16680384-16699775 GCA_019925255.1 Litchi chinensis | reverse complement strand
TAGTTCAAACTCTATCACTTTTTTATAAATCTTTTTACATATGTTATAACGGTAGAAGATGTTTAGTATGTATCGATATCTGTCATTTATCACTACAGTTGAATAATTTTCTATCATTTTTTATAAGTGGATCATTTTCTATCAACTTAAATTTTTTATTTAATAATAAGTAATTTAAAACCAAAGCTTGGAGGTTCCTGACTCAAACTGTATCCCTCTTTTAGTTTGAATTTTTTTTACATATGTTACAATGATAGATAACGTTTAGCATACATTCAATATTTATCATTTATTATTATAGATGAATTTTTTTCTATCAATTTATATTTTCGGTCTAATGATAATTAAGTGTCTTAAAAAATAATAATAATATGAATTAAAAGTTTAGGTAGGATATCTCCCATTTTTTATTTCATCACGAGATTCACGACGTATGTTCCTACTTTTTCTGTCGTTCAATTAAGTTTCTTTTCATCATTTATTTATATTTTTTTTGTTTGATTCATTAGGGGTGGGTATGGGCCACATGGGATTACTCCTTTTGAGGTGCGAAGAATGCATGATAAAGCTTTAAACCATGGGTTTTGTTGAAAGGTAACCTATTTTTTATGACCCAATTGAAAAAGACATTCCCCCTACTATTTTTTAATCTTTGCAGCATAATTTTTTTTGGATAAAAATACCCTTAATAGTGCAGCTAAACTTGGGGAATGGGGTGGGAATGAGAATATAGATTTTGATTAAATACATTTTATTTTTTATTTTTTTGTGATTAATATTAATCCATAATATAATCGAAACTAGTAGTGATGACATTGCGACACGATCCAAAGAGCAACTCTTAAAAATGAGAGGGTTCAATCCACAGAAAGTGGAATGACAGTTCACAAATAATGATAGAGAAAATACCCATAAACAACGAGGGGCTAACCGAGATTGACCCCACAAAGTGGGTGGCTTGTGGTTATGCATACCACTAGGCTACATTCGCTTTCTCAATACATTTTATCTTTGGACAAGATCAATATGATCTAACCTCTTAAATTAATAATTTTTAAATTATATAGTAATAATTAATTAATTATTAATAATATAATGATAAATTATTGATATAAAAGGATATTGAGTTGTTGATAAGAAATCATTGACAATATCATGTTAAAAAAAGGAAAAAAAAATCATTGGCAATATATCCAGAATCTTCTCGATAACAAAGTTGATAATAATGTCTGTGAAAAGAAAGTTGATTATAATATAGTAATTTTGGAGTCTATTACATATAATGAAACACTCAAACAATCAATGACATTAAATAATTTCTTACTGCAATACCATAATACAATCTTAGAACTTTTAAGTGCATCATGAAAAATTTGGGATGAAATCAAACTAGGCTTGAATTTGTTATAAAATTAAAGAGAATAAGAACAAGAATAAGAGATGAAACTTAAAAATTGTAAGAATAAGTATTTTTCCTTCATTAAAAAGTATCTTATGTAATATACAATGTTTCTATTTATAAGCTTACAAGAGTAGAATTTCAAAGGCTAATAGAACTTTAAAAATCATAGGTTACAATCATAATAAGTGAAGATAAATGGATAGGAGTTTTGAAGACAAATGAACATCCACTTAAATATAATATTTATAATCAGGGACAGAACTACATGGGGGCCAAGGGACCTTGGCCTCCCCAGACTTTTTGAAAAAAAAAAATTCTATATATAAAGTCATGTCTACAAATCATTCTAATACTGTGAAAAATTAATAAGAGAAAACACTATAGACATTTTAGAGGTTTAAATAAAAAAAATTTATATACATAGAGGAGGGGACAGCTTTAGATAGGTGGTCATTTTCTTGAATCTTATTTTTCAATATGTGGACCACCTGGTTGTGGCTATTTTGTTGGTCCCCAACACAAATCATTGTTGAGGGGACAGTTTTAGATAGGTGGTCATTTTCTTGAATCTAATTTTTCAATATGTGAACCACCTGGTTGTGGCTATTTTGTTGGTCCCCAACACAAATCATTGTCAATATGTCATAATTTCCACCAACATTGTGATAACTCATGTCTACAAATTTGAGATATATAAATATTAATGATTTGAAATATGTTAGACTATTAAATGATTTGATAAATATACCGTGATCCCCCCAAGTTGAAATATCTGGTTCCGTCCCTATTTATAACACTCCCCCTTGGATGCCCATTACATCAATATATGTCTCATTAAAACATTACTAGGAAAAAACCCTTTGGGAAAAAAAAAAAATCCTAGTGAAAGAAAAAAAGTACATTATATTAATGTATAATATGCAATAAAAACTACCTCATTAAAAACTTCGCTAAGAAAAACCCAGTGATAAAAACCTTGGTCAAGGAAAAGAGTACAATGCATATTTCTCCCCTTCAAAATAATGTCATTTGAGATCTCTATAATATCTCATTCCAATATTATACACCAACTTCTCAAATGTCACTGTTGGTAATGCTTTTGTGAACAAATCTGTCAAATTATCCCTTATTCGAATTTGTTGAACACCTATATCACCATTTTTCTGGAGGTCGTGTGTAAAGAAGAGTTTTAGTGATATATGTTTTGTTCTATCTTCTTTAATATAACTTTCTTTTAGTTGATTAATACATGTAACATTATCTTTATATAATATAGTTGGCATTTCTTTGGTAAAAGATAATCCACATGCATTCCGAATATGTTGAGTCATTGACCTCAACCACACACATTCTCGACTAGCTTCATAAATTGTAATAATTTTAGCATGATTTGAAGAGGTGGCAGATATAGTCTACTTCGTAGAACGTCATGCTATTGCAGTATCACCACATGTAAATATATAACCTATTTGAGATCGAGTTTTATGTGGATTAGACCAATAACCTGCATCTGCATAACCAACTAGTGATAATTTAGAATCCTTTGAGTAAAACAAACCTAAATCATTTGTTCCTCATAGTTAATGAAATATTTGTTTAACTTCATTCCAATGTCTTTAAGTTTGAGAAAAACTATATCTTGCCAATAAATTCACAGAAAATACTATATCAGGACAGTATTATTAGCAAGATATATCGGTGCACCTATAGTATTAAGATATGATATTTCAGGATCAATGAGTTTTTCGTTATCTTCTTAAGATCGGAATGGATCATTTTTTACATCAAGTGATCTAATAACCATTGGGGTGCTCAATGGATCTGCTTGGTCCATATAAAATCTTTTAAGGATCTTTTTTATATAAGTTGTATTATATGTATGTTTCAGATTTATTAAATGGGTTGGTAAAAGCCAGTTTAGGCCCGATAAGGCTCGATAAAGTCAACCCAGTCAAAGCCATCAGACGAGGCCCAGTATCGATTCTAAGCCTAGCGAGCTCTTCAGCTCGCTCAGGTAATTTCTTCAGCTAGCATCAACAGACCTATAAGCACAGCCAGGCCGCAGCTCGCCTCATGCACAGCTCGTCTCTTAGCGAGCTCGAGCTCGAGCTCGAGACCGCCATAGACAGCAGCTCGCTCAAGAGCATAATAAATGCAGTATCTTCTAGAAATAGGCAGTTACCTAATCTGATCATGATTCTCTCACTAAATATGACAGTTACCCAATCAAATCGTGATTCCATCATCAGATATGGAAGTTTATTCAAATTCGAATTCAAGTCAACATTATCTCGGAATTTAAGGAGCAGTTTCTTGATTCTATTCAAACAAATTAGGAAGTGTAATTAATTTACAATTCTTTTCCTTATTTTTCCTGATTAATAGGGAAGTGTAATTAATTCGGGATTCTTTTCCTATTCTATTGCAACCAGAATTGTAACACCTTTTCCCCTATAAATAGGGTTTAAAATCATTGTAATCGATATACAACATTGAATAATATACTGTCACTCTGCAGAGATTAGAGAGACAGTCGTGGATGTAGGCTTAATATTGCTAAACCATGTAAAACGCTCGGTGTTCCCTCATCTTGTTAGGTTCTTTGCTGTGTTATTATCTCGAATTTTTGTGTTTTCTCACATTGATTGCAGGTATTGAGCATTGATTACTCGTCGACTGAATTCAATGTCGACATTTTGGCGCTAGAAGGAGGGCCCAAACTGCAGTCTTATTCATCTCGATTTCTCGATTCCTAACAACATGGCAAAAACCAGATCGAACAGGTATCATGTTGATGATGACCAGGCGGAGAGCCACATGAACCAATCTCAGCAAAACATACAGCATGTGCAAGATGCAACCATGCATGCAGCAGGCCCGTCCCATGGACAGGCACTCGGTGTTGCGACAGGCATCCCTCCTCTGCCTCATCGTCAAACGGTTCCAATTGCCCCAATGGCCGAAGGGCAGAATGTGTTGTTACAGAGGCAAGAAGCGTTGGAAGACACGGTTAGACAGCTCACAGAGGCCGTCAATATGTTGGTGTAGGCTCAGGTTCAGAACGTAACTAGGGTGAAATTCAGGCACCAAGAGGAGTGCCCCAACAGCATGAAGCGGCGCAAGGGCCCGAAAGGCTGGCGAGGGAAATCCCGCGACCTGCAGGCTCGGCTCGCTCCTCTAATGCGCGTTCTAGGGCTGGAAGACACCCTGTTCATGAAGAAAGGGAAGTCGCACGCCCGGCTAGCCTGGTGGTGAGGCTGAGCCAGGTGGAAACCAACGAGCAGAGGTTGGCCAATAGAGTCCGAGCCGCAGCTCGGTACGTTGATGAGGTGGATGGGCATAAGTAAGATCCCATCATCATGAGGGTCTGTTCGAGGAGGACGAAAGGTATGACCCAGAGCACCCGGCTCCAAGTCACGATCACAGGAGGAGATACGAGCTCCGAGATCCACAAGTAAGTAAAGGAGCTCCTCCAGAGGGTCCAACAGCTGGAGGCACGACCTGGAGCCCCGAAGCAACGTGGGCACTACGGGGAAATGACCCCTTTACAAGGGAGATTGAGATGCAGCCTCTCCTCAAAGGTTTAAAGTGCCAAACATTCAGCAGTACAACAGGGACAGTGACCCTATGACCATCTCGACACCTTTAACATTCAGATGGACCTGCAAACCAGTAATAATCCTATGGTGAAGTGCCGAGTATTCCCAGCTACTCTAGGAGATATTCCAAGAACATGGTTCAAGAATCTCCTGGCTCGCAGCATAGGCAGTTGGAAGGAATGCCAACGAAAGTTCGTTGGTCAATACAGAGCATTGAGAAGGCAGCTCGCTCCATCCTGCCATCTAGCTACAATCTTTCAGCGTCAGGGTGAATCGTTGAAGGAATATATCACCAGGTTCAGACGCGAGGTCGCTAATGTTGAGCATCCGTCAGATGAGAGTATACTGACAGCGATCTCGGCTGGGCTGCGCAAGGATGGAAAGTTATATGAGCATTTACAAGTCCCCAGTGAAGGATCTGGGAGAATTCTATGAGCGAGCTGCGAAGGAGATTAGGTGGGAAGAGACCTTCGGCCCGAAAAAACAGAATCAGAAGAATGAAGCGGGCAGTTCCAGCCAGCCAAAGAGGAGAAACAATGGCAGGAACGAAGAAGAAGGAAGAAATAGTGGCTCAAGTAACCAGATCGCTAAGAGAGCGAGGAGAGAGCCAAGGTATGAGCGACCTCAACGTCAAGATCGTCATGAAGGATACAGCGTCCTGACGGCATCACCGGACAGGATTTACGCTGCAGAGAGGAATAAGGAGGATTTTGGGAGGCCCAATCCCATAAGGGCTCCAGTTCAACAAAGGGATCAAAATAAATTCTGTGCCTATCATAATGAGGTAGGGCACAGTACTTCGGACTGCTGGTCATTGAAAAACGCCATTGAGAAATTGATCAGGTGAGGTCGCTTGAGAGAATATGTGGCAAGACCTGCTGACCCGCGACCTCACCAACAACGACCTCATAGCAACAGCCAGCACAGCAGCAGCCCCTACAAGCTCTTGAACCAGAGCATGAGCCTGCGGTAAGAACCATTTTTACCATTCATGGTGGCCCCCACATCGCAGGTGACTCAAATAGATCCCATGAGAAATACGTCGAGAGGCGAATCATACTTTTCAGCTTAATGGGTCAGGTAAACCGTCAAAAAGAGTAAAAACGACCTCGGACGAGATTGTGTTTACTGATGAGGATGCCAGAGGCGTGATTTGGCCCCATAATGATGCGCTGGTTATTCGAGCAAAAATCAGCAATATGGAGGTTAGGCGCATTATGATTGATATTGGAAGCTCAGTAAATGTGATGTACAGGAGCTGTTTTAATCAGATGGGGCTGCGAGCAGAACAAATGAGACCGTTCCCCAGAACCTTTATATGGTTTCACTGGAGATGCTGTAGTACCAGTGGGCCAGATTAAGCTACCATTGACTCTTGGGGAGGCAGGTCGTCAGGCAACAACTCTGACAGACTTCTTGATAATCGACTGCCCATCAGCCTATAATGTGGTCCTGGGGAGACCTGCCATGAACGAGTTGGATATGGTTATTTCAACCAGAACACTGACAGTTAAATTCCCAACTCCTAATGGCATCGAATGTGTTCGAGGAGAGCAGCACTTAGCCCGGCGTTGCTATGAAGATGCTGTGAAGATGGGCGTGAGAGGAAAGAAAGTGAACGTGGTCTCAAGGGGCGAGCCACGAGCTATGACTGAGAAAGGAGTCAGTCACGACTTGGACCCTCGAGAGGTAGATGCAGATCGAGCTACTGGTCCAATTGAAGAATTAGAAGATGTACAAGTCAGCGAGGCAAACACAGAGCGGTGCTTGAAGTTGGGAAGAGGATTAGCTCCGGAACTGAGAGCCTAGCTCGCTGACTTCCTGAAAGCGAACTTGGATGTGTTTGCATGGAATCATGAGAACATGGTGGGAATAGATCCTAAGGTGATGTCTCACAGGCTGAATATAGATCCTCATTTCAAGCCAGTTCGCCAGAAGAGAAGGGCAATGACAGGGGAACGTTACTTAGCACTGAAAGAGGAAGTAGACAAGCTGCTGGTTAACAAGTTCATCAGAGAAGCTTACTACCCGACTTGGGTCGCCAACCCTGTGCTAGTGAAGAAAAAGAACGGAAAGTGGAGAACTTGCATCGACTTCACTGACCTGAACAAGGCGTGCCCTAAGGACAGTTTCCCCCTACCAAGGATAGATCAGCTCGTGGATGCTACTGCTGGCCACGAGCTCCTGAGCTTCATGGACGCATATTCGGGATATAACCAGATCCCAATGAAACTCGAGGACGAAGAGCACACCTCATTCATGACTGATCGGGGGTTATATTGCTACAAGGTGATGCCCTTCGGGTTGAAAAATGCTGGAGCAACCTACCAACGCTTGGTGAACATGATGTTCGAGAGCAAATTGGAAAGACCATGGAGGTCTATGTCGACGATATGCTAGTAAAATCCAAGCAGATAGGTGACCATGTACGCGACCTGAGAGAGATGTTTCAGATTTTGAGAAGCTACCAGATGAAGTTAAATCCGCTCAAATGTGCGTTTGGAGTAGCTTCTGGGAAGTTTCTAGGCTTCATGGTTAACAGTAGAGGAATTGAAGCAAACCCTGAGAAGATCAAAGCATTGATTGACATGAGATCGCCGACCAGGGTGAAGGATGTATAGAGCCTCAACGGCAGGTCGCTGCACTGAGCAGGTTCATTTCGAAAGCTACAGACAAGTGTATCCCTTTCTTTGACATTTTGAAGAAGGTCAAAAGTTTCGAGTGGACTGAACAGTGTGAAATAGCATTTCAGCAGTTGAAGGAATACATGGGGCGAGCTCCACTCCTGTCTAAGCCCAAAGGAGAAGAAAAACTGATTTTGTATTTGGGGGTGTCAAAGCAAGCTCTGAGTGCTGCACTGGTGAGGGAAGAAGAAAAAACACAGCTTCCGGTGTATTATGTAAGAAAGCGATTGCAGGATGCTGAAACCAGATACTCGCAGATGGAGAAGCTAGCTACTGCCTGGTGATTGCATCGAGGAAGCTGCGGCCTTATTTTCAAGCTCACACAATTGAAGTCCTCACCCAGTACCCGCTGAAACAAGTCTTGCAAAAGGCAAACACCTCAGGTCGCTTGTTGAAATGGGCAGTGGAGCTCGCACAGTTCGATATCCAGTTCAAGCCGAGAACGGCTATCAAAGCTCAGGCTTTGGCAGATTTCATTGTAGAGTTTACAGGACCTGTGGATGATGAAGCTGAATCTTCTGAAGGTCCAGCCTGGGAGCTTTATGTTGATGGATCGTCCAGCGAGCAGAGGGCTGGAGCTGGAATCCTACTGATCAGTCCTGAAGGCCACAAAATCCTTTGTGCTTTAAGGTTTGGCTTTCAGGCAACAAACAATGAGGCTGAATATGAAGCCTGCTCGCGGGTCTGCGTTTGGCTAAAGAGATGCAAGCTGAACGATTGAAAGTCTTCAGCGATTCACAGCTCGTGGTGTGCCACATATTGGGGGAATATCAAGCCAATGGACCAAAAATGGCCCTATACCTCCAGAAAGTTCACGAGCTGCTAAGTGCATTTTAGAAGTACGAAGTGAAGCAGATTCCACGAGCTCAGAACGCACATGCATATGCTTTAGCTCGCTTGGCAACCACCGAGATGCAGATTTCTTGGGGCAATCCCAGTTGAGTTTCTGCCAACTCCAAGTACAGAGGAGAAGAATGTGATGATGGCAATAACAGTGCAGCCCGATTCCTGGATGAGCCCAATTCTCACTTATTTGCAGGACGGAAAACTGCCAGATGACAAGTTGAAAGCCCGGCGTCTGCGAGCAAGAGCAGCCAGATATTGCATCTATAACGATGCGCTGTACAAGAAAGGGTTCTCAGCTCCACTGTTAAGATGCATTGATGGCCCTGAGTGTGAAATAGTACTAAGGCAGATACACGAAGGTCATTGTGGGAACCACGCTGGAGGGCTATCTCTGGCTCAGAAGGCACTTCGTCAAGGTTTCTATTGGCCCACCATGAAGCAGGATGCCATCAACTTAGTCAAAAAATGTGACAAGTGTCAGAGGTTTGCCCAGATTCCGCGAGCTCCACCAGCTTACCTCCAACAAATGGTGAGCCCGTGGCCCTTTGCCATCTGGGGGATGGATTTGATCGGGCCTCTACCAATGGCTCGGAGAAGATGCAAACACGCCGTGGTCGCAGTTGACTACTTTACCAAGTGGGCAGAAGCGAAGGAGTTGGCAGAAATCTCCACAACAAAGATTGAGAAGTTCGTGTGGAGTAATATTATTTGCATATTCGGAATCCCACAACAAATCGTGACTGATAATGGGACCCAGTTCGCTAGTGACCAGTTTCTCAGATTCTGCAACGGCCTCAAGATCGTTAAAAGCTTCTCAGCGGTGGACCATCCACAAGCCAATGGCCAAGTTGAAGCTGTAAATAAGATTATCAAGCAAACTTTGAAGATGAAACTGGAGGCAAAGAATGGAGCATGGGTAGACGAGCTTCAGAAAGTATTATGGTCTTACAGGACCACAGCTCGCAGTTCCACAGGCGAGACTCCATTCTCAATGGTATATGGGTCTGAGGCTATGATCCCAGCTAAATTTGAAGTCACCTCGCAACGAAGAGCGACCTTCAATCCAAATGACAATGATCAGCTACTCGCCGCAAACCTAGATCTACTTGAAGAAGCCAGGGAAACGGCCAGGTTGAAAGTAGCTGTCTATCAGCAGAGAATAGCGAGGTACTACAACAAGTATGCTCGGATTCGCAGATTCAATGTTGGGGACTTAGTTTTACGCCTCATTCTGCCAGGAGCCCGCAAGCCAAGTGATGGATCCTTAGGCCCGAACTGGGAAGGACCCTATGTTGTCAAAGCAAACCTAGGGAATAGAGCTTATCGCTTAGTTAATGAAAACGGAGCTGAAGTCTCTCGAGCTTGGAATGCCGAGCATCTCCGCCCTTATTATCAGTAAACTCTTTGTAATATGTAATTCAAATTCATTTTAGATAATGAAAGCTCCATTTCCCCAGCTTGTGATTCAACTCATTTCACTAGGCTAACGGGCTCCGAGCTGTATAGCTCGCTATAAAGAAAAAGAGCCTAAAAAGCAGGTGAGGTGACGACCCCTGCATAGCTCGCTAAAATAAAAAGAGCCTAAAAAGCAGGCGAGGTGACGAACCTTGCATAGCTCGCTATAAATAATAAAGAGCCTCAAAAGCAGATGACTAAGTGTCACTGCATAGCTCGCTAATAACAAAGAGCCTAAAAAGCAGGCGAGGTGACGACCCCTGCATAGCTCGCTATAAATAACAAAGAGCTTAAAAAGCAGGCGAGGTGACGACCCTTGCATAGCTCGCTATAAATAATAAAGAGCCTCAAAAGCAGATGACTAAGTGTCACTACATAGCTCGTTATAACAAAGAGCCTAAAAAGCAGGCGAGGTGATGATCCCTGCATAGCTCGCTATAAATAACAAAGAGCCTAAAAAGCAGCGAGGTGACGACCCTTGCATAGCTCGCTATAAATAAAAAGAGCCTAAAAAGCAGGCGAGGTGACGACCCCTGCATAGCTCGCTATAAATAACAAAGAGCCTAAAAAGCAGATAACTAAGTGTCATTGCATAGCTCGCTATAAAGAAAAATAGCCTAAAAAGCAGGCGAGGTGACGATCCCTACATAGCTCGCTATAAATAATAAAGAGCCTAAAAAGCAGATGACTAAGTGTCACTGCATAGCTCGCTAATAACAAAATGCCTAAAAAGCAGACGAGGTGACGACCCTTGCATAGCTCGTTAACTTCTAAGTAATCAATTGTTTATATTTACAAGTTTTTATTAACTAATTGAGTTAAGCGATTGTTTTAGTCAAATTTTGAGCTCGCTAACCACCAGCTCGCAAGAAACTTGATAACTCTGAAGTTGAAGATCGTAAAATAGATCATAACATATGCAAAAGCTTAAATACATTCAACACAGAAGAAATGAAGGAATGAATTTTATTGAGATTAAAGATCATTACAAATTAGAACAAAAATACAAGCAGTAAAGAAAAATGCTAGCTCTGAGCAGGGGGATCTGTGCGCTGAACCGGATGATCACGGGGGAGAGATGAGCTAGGAAGCTCGAGATCGCCAGCGGGCTCGGATTGGGAGGTCGCACCAAGAACTTGCTCTGATGGAAGAATTGGACCAGATGAAGACGAGGCAGCCCTTGCTTTAAACTCCCCTACAGATTCGAGTCCCACGTCTCCAAAGATAGAAAAATTCATCTCTGGATGGGACATCCACAGTGTGTAGAGGAACTCGCGGCCTGTTCTTTCCTCAGCCTCGTCCCTTGCATCTGCAACCCGCACTTCCAATTCTCGAGCAGCCTGCTCTCTAAAGACCGTTAGCTCTTCAAAAGCGTTATCAGCATGACGGTTAACGACCTCAGCTTCTTTCTGCATGGCCTCTGTTCGTTTCTCTGCAGCCTCAGCCCGCTGTATGGCTTCCCCCACTTGTCGCCTAAGTACATCGGCCCGGTGCTCTGCTTCCTCAGCCCGTTTTCCTTGTCTCAGCCCTTTGCACTGCAGTATTAGCCTGTTGCTCAGCTTCTTCAGTTCGTCGAGCAGCACTTTCCATTTTTCCAGCTCGCTTATCAGCAACCTCAGCTCGCTCTGCTACGGCCTCGACTTGACGATCGAGCACTTTAATTTTATCTTCTGCAGTTGAAGCTCGTTGCTCTGCCAGCTCGGCCCGCTGCTCAGACCGTTTCAGATCTTCCCTCATCTTGAGTAGCTCATCCCTTAGCATGTTGCGCTCATTTTCCATTTTCCGAAGAGCTTCCTCGGCTGTCTGCCTTGCAGCGTTTGCCTCAGCGATCTGAGCTTCCTGACCCTATATTTTGCCTTCGGTCAAACGAACTATATCATCAGTGGCCGCCTCCAGCTCGAATTTCAACTTCCTTATTTCATCTTTGGTAGCCCTTGTCTCTCTTCTCCGCTTCATTACAGTAAGGGCGCCCTAGAAATGATAAACAGGTTAAAATTTAATTAAGTAAAGAAGTCAGCAGATGAGGAAAAATAACTTACCAGCATGCAATGACGAGCCGCGAACTCGTCCAGATCCTCGCCCCTAAGACATCTATTCTCCAAGACATTCGTATGATTGAGCATAATTGTCGCCCAGTTGTCAAGGAAGGAAGTTAGATATCTTCCCCCAGGTCCAAGCTCGATGTTTGGTCTTGTTGGCGAAGGAGTCCTCTCAGCCTCTAGGACATCGCGCTCATCGTCCCGGGGAGCACAGCGCTGCGAAACAACGGTGCATTTAGTCATTCTCCTGCTAGTGCCAGCCCGGGCTGCCTGGGTAGCGGCCTCAGATCGAGTCTCCCCTTCTCTACCTTGAGGAGCGACCTCAGTCGGAACTGCCCCTTTACCATACGAGGTGACTCCAGGAAGAGCTTTCCCTTGCTGCGAGCTCTGGATTGGAGTCAGCTGAAGGTCCGCAAGTGCGGTTGAAAGTGGCACCTCGCTAGGACCAGCGGCCGCAAGAGCCTGGTCCTTAGCAGATGGCTTTGGGCGTTTGACAGGAGCAGTTGGAGAAGAGGATCCAGCTGGCCGCTTGGCTGGAGTTGTTGAAGAGGCTGGTGTTTGGGCAGGACTTTCAGAAGGGCATTTCAAAAGAGTAAGCTTCCTCCTGTTGGTTGGAACTCGTCCAGTGGAAGGAACAGAGGAAGCAGATTTTTGGGAGGCATCCGTTGCTAAAGTGCGAGCTGAAACAGGCGGTGGAGCCTCGGAGACAGTTGTATGATGTGGGGAAGGAGACGAATCCACCTGTACAACAGGAGCTGCGTAGGCTGGAGCTGATCCTGTCCGAGCTGGAGCAGGAGCTGGAGAAGTTGTTTGAGATGCGCCCTTTGATGAGGCGCGAGATGAAGCCGATCTTACCCGAACTGGGGGGCGAGCAGGAACACTCTTAGTAGAAGTTTTTCGAGCTGGAGAAGGTGCATGAGTTGTTCCCTCTGCCCGCGGAGTAATGGGTTTTGGAGGTCGAGAAGTAGATGTATCCCCCACCTGGACTGGGACATCAAGGACAGAAGGAAGTCTAGGGTTGTCACCCATATTACCGATGTCCTCGTTAGGTCGCAGAATATGAGACTCTCTAGGTGGGGCAAGGCCATAAGCCCTGAGAAGAGCATCATCGAACTTGCTACTGATGTCTGCTTCCTCCGAGTTTGCAAGCGTATCAAGAGCTCGATTCTCCTCGCTGCTGAGGGGAGACTCGTCCGCTTTCAGCGCTGCATGGCAAAGATTATTTTAAAAAAAAATGAGAGCTCGCTGAAATTTTATTTATACCTAGATTCAAGACATAGCTAACATTTTGAAGATTCGCGAGAGAGGGGCAGGAGACATAAAACCAGCTCGTTTTGTACGGCCCAACGTTGGACTTGCCCTTCGCATCTCTTGGGGCAAGAGATCTTTATATTGTGACGGACGAGCCGTGAGGTAAAAGATGCCGTCGGGTTTCTCTCCCTCTTTAGCACTTACAGCCTTGAAGCTGTAAAATTCCTGAATGATTTTTGGAGTAGGAGGAGTAAGGCCGTACCTGAGAAAGGCTATGGCCAGCGAGGTCAGCTGCGCATAGGAGTTTGGTGTCAACTGGAACGGCGCGAGCTTGACTGCGTTAAGGAACGCGATCAGGTATGGGGGTATGGGGAATCTTAGCTCCTGTTCGAGATGTTGAACGTTGACAGCGACGTACCCCTTGGTGGATAACATGCATGATTTTTAGGAGCCGGTATCAGTACGCGACAACCTAAAGGGATACGAAATTGCATAGTATGCCCGGCCACATCGACAAGTTCCAAGGAAGAAGGATGGTGGGCAAAGGCATCCCGAGCTCCTCTTCCCTGCTTGACATGCTCCCGAGCTGCATCTCGCTCGTGAGCCTTCCTGCTTTGGGAAGTTTCTTTGCTAGCTCCGCTTGAAGACATCTGTATGATGAAGACATGTTCAGATCGCGGCAAGCAAGTTATTAAAATAATAAAAATTTTCTAAATGTTTTATTTTGCAGATTGTTTGTGTATTGGGGGGCTCGACCCATGAATAACGACCTGCGAGAGAAATCTGCGAGCTAATGGTTTACAGGAACCTAGTTCTACAGTTCGCATGCATGACAACCCACAAACAACCAAACAGCTCGCAAACAGACATGCAACAAGATCAAATCGACAGAAGTTGAAAAGTTTTGTTCAGGAAACCCAGAACAACAAGATTCAACAGTGATCAGAAAGACTCAACGACAGCATGCTATATTCAAGTCATTCCAAGTAACAACAACAGTGATGAGTAAAACACGAATGCAAGAGCAGTATCAACTTAGCAATATAAACCCAAAAACTCAAGGTTCGAAGGAAGAACTTACCGTGATTCTTTGATGAAGTAAAGAGACGGTGACTGAGAATGTCGATTTCTGGAAAAGGGCAGTGAGTCTTGGTTGCTTGGATGCTTGTTTGCTTTGAAAGAAAATGACAGATAAAGAAGAAAGTGGAAGAGGCTCCACCAGTTTAAATAGACAAGCGAGCTCGAATCCCAACCATCAGATCTCTGAAAAGTGTAACCGTCATAAATCCAACGGTGCAGCGTGAAGTACGGTTTTGTAATCATGGAGCCGTCAGTTGAAAGACGTGCGCATTTAATGCGCATGTAAGGGACGTGCAAGCGTCGTTTCAGTTACATCCTGCATGACTGCCACGTGTCGCAACTGAAAAGGTGGAATTTGAAAAGGTGCAGAGGCGGTTGTTTAAGTTAGCGTGCCAAGGAAGCCAGCTTTTACCAGCAAGCTCGAGCTCCCAGCTCGCAAAGCGAACTGAGAGCTGGGGGGCTGATGTTATATGTATTTTCGGACTCATTAAATGGGTTGGTAAAAGCCCAGTTTAGGCCCGATAAGGTCAACCCAGTCAAAGCCCATCAGACGAGGCCCAGTATCAATTCTAAGCCCAGCGAGCTCTTCAGCTCGCTCAGGTAATTTCTTCAGCTAGCATCAACAGACCTATAAGCACAGCCAGGCCGCAGCTCGCCTCATGCACAGCTCGTCTCTTAGCGAGCTCGAGCTCGAGACCGCCATAGACAGCAGCTCGCTCAAGAGCATAATAAATGCAGTATCTTCCAAAAATAGACAGTTGCCTAATCCGATCATGATTCTCTCACTAAATATGGCAGTTACCTAATCAAATCGTGATTCCATCATCAGATATGGAAGTTTATTCAAATTCGAATTCAAGACAACATTATCTCAGAATTTAAGGAGCAGTTTCCTGATTCTATTCAAACAAATTAGGAAGTGTAATTAATTTACAATTTTTTTCCTTATTTTTCCTGATTAATAGGGAAGTGTAATTAATTCGGGATTCTTTTCTTATTCTATTGCAACCAGAATTGTAACACATTTTTCCCTATAAATAGGGGTTAAAATCATTGTAATAGATATACAACATTGAATAATATACTGTCACTCTGCAGAGATTTAGAGAGACAGTCGTGGACGTAGGCTTAATATTGTTGAACCACGTAAAACGCTCGATGTTCCCTCATCTCGTTAGGTTCTTTGCTGTGTTATTATCTCGGATTTTTGTGCTTTCTCACATTGATTGCAGGTATTGAGCATTGATTACTCGTCGACTGAAATTCAATGTCGACATTTCAGCTTGGTGGTAGGAGTTGTACACCAAAAACACCTATGAGGTTGAGGGTTCAACTCCGGACGCGACCCCAAGAGGCCAAAAGGGGCTGTCCGGCATGGTCTTCACCCCCGGCTCGGTATGGTCTTCACTGTCGGTCCCGTATAAATCGTTCCGTAGGCGTGATTCCGACACCCCGGGGATTGACCGATTCCGATCATCAACAAGTTGATTGATGAACAAAAATTTCATCTATCAAATGCTCAATTTGCAAGCCAAGACAAAACTTTGTTTTTCCGAGGTCATTCATTTCAAATTCTTTCTTTAGGTATTCCACTGTCTCAAGAAGTTTACTTAAAATTCCAATAATATTTAAGTCATCAACATATATTGCAATAATAACAAACTCAGATCCTAATTTCTTTATAAAAACATATGGACAAATAGGATCATTCCTATATCTTTCTTTCAATAGATATTCACTCAAATGATTGTACCAAAATACGTCTGGATTGCTTTAACCCATACAACGATCTTTGCAATTTAATTAAATACATTTCATAAGAACTTGAACTATATGCTTCAGGCATTTTAAATCATTCAGTGATTTTCATATAAATATCACTATCTAGTGATCCATATAAATAAGTTATAACCACATCCATTAGACGTATATCAAGTTTTTCATAAACTGCAAAACTGATTAGATATCGAAATGTAATTGCATCTACCACAGGAGAATATGTTTCCTCATAATCAATATCAGGTCTTTGTGAAAACCCTTGTGCAACAAATCGAGTTTTATATCTTATAATTTCATTTTGCTCATTTCGTTTTCGTATAAAAACCCATTTGTAGCAAATCAAAATTACACCTTTTGGTGTTCGGACTATAGATCCAAAAACTTCACGTTTTGCGAGTGAATTTAATTCTAATTGAATTGCTTCTTTTCATTTTGGTCAATCATTTCTTCGTCGACATTGCTCAACAGAATTTGGTTTAATGTCCTCGCTTTCTTTTATAGCATCAAGTGCTATAGCATATGCAAAAATGTTATCAATAACTTGTTCTTTTCGGTTTCGTCTTTTTCCAGTAGAGACATAATTTATTGAGATCTCATCATTTTCACTATTTTCAGGTACCTGAGCCTCTTCTGGGGCTTTGTCATTGATTATATCTCGAGTCTCTTTAAAAGTACTAGCCTCTTCCATTATTCCATCTTGATCGTTTACTCCTTTCTTTTTTCTAGGATTTGTATCTTTGGAATCGATTAGTCTTCCACATTTCAAACATGTTTTAGATTCATTAGTTACAGGCTGTCCTTTAGGGACATTAACTCTTACTGGAGCATTTTTAGTTGGTATATACGATTTAGTGACTTTTCTTAGGTCAATAAATGTATCTAGTAATTAATTTGCAATATTTTGAAGATGAATTATCTTTTGAACTTCTAGTTCACATTGATTTGTGCAAGGATCAAAATGAGATAATGATGATGCATTCCATGTAATCTCTTTTTCCAGCTGTTTTTTATCTTCCCCTAATGCTGAGTAATTGTTTTATCAAAATAACATTCAGCAAATCGCGCTGTAAAAACATCAGCTGTCATTGGTTCAAGATATTTAATAATTGAAGGAGATTCATATCTCAAAAATATGTCTAACCTCTTTTGAGGACCCATCTTAGTGCGTTGTGGTGGTGCAATTGGAATATATACTGGACAATCAAATATTCTAAGATGGGAAATATTTGGTTCCTGCCCAAAAACCAATTGAAATAAGGAGAATTTATGTATGATGTTGGTTTTTTTGCGTATAAGTGTTGCTGTATGTAAAATTACATGTCCCCAAATAGAAATTGGGAGTTTTGTTCTCATGATTAATGTCTAACAATTCATTGGAGGTATTTAATAAAAGATTCTGCTAAACCATTTTGTGTATGTACATGAGCAATTGGATGTTCAACAGTTATTCTAATTGACATGCAGTAATCATTAAAAGCTTGATATGTAAATTCACCTGCATTATCAAGACGAATTGTCTTGATTGCATAATCTGGAAATTATACTCATAACCTTATTATTTGAGCAAGTAATCTTACAAATATCATATTACGAGTGGATAATAAACAAATATAGGACCATCTAGTAGATGCATCTATTAATACCATAAAATATTTAAATGGTCCACATGGTGGATAAATAGGTCCACATATATCCCCTTGGATAAGCTCTAGAAATGCAGGTGATTCCTGCCTAACTTTAGATTGTGAAAATCTAATAATCAACTTTCCTTGAGAACAAGCAGCACATGATAATTTATTAGGTAAAAAAATATTTGGTCTTTTAGTGGGTGTCCATGTGAATTCTCAATAATTTTTCGCATCATTATTGATCCGGGATGGCCTAATTGATCATGCCAAACAATAAAATTTTCTTTATTGATGAACTTCTGGTTTATTATAACATGTACTTCAATTGAACTAATGTTTATATAATACAATCCAAAAGAAAAAGGCAGGTAGCCTTTCTAATACATATTTTTCATCAGAGAAAACTGATGTAATATAGAGATATTCTATATTATTTTCATTCATAGTCTCAACATGGTATCCATTTCGTCGGATATCTTTGAAACTCAATTTTTGATGTAGTAGATGATAAGGTATTATTAATAATGAGTTTCGTTCCATTAGATAATAAAATATTTGCTCTTCCGGAGCTTTAATGAGTTTTACATTGCCTGATATTGTTGTAATAGTGACTTCTATTATTTTTAAATTTGAAAAATATTTCTTATTTTTCAATATGGTATGTGTTGTGGCAGTGTCTGCTAAGCATATATCTTCACCATTGATATTGAGACTAACAAAAAGATGAGAAATATCCATGCTTCTTCATTTAAACAAAAGAAATACATAATAAATTTCAAAAGGAAAAAAGCATATTACAAAAAGAAAGACATCAATACTAAAATAAATACACTAACTCTAATGCAATATGAAGATAACATTTTAGAAATGAATATTCTCATCGTTAACTGAAAAGTTAATTTTGCCATTAACAAATTCATCAATATTTCAATTAAGAAAGTCTGCAACATCCAAGTGTGTTGTCCCCAAAGAGTTAAGATGATCATTAACAAAATCATCTTGAAATGCAAAGTTTGCTTCAATGTTTTTTTTTTCTTTCTCTTTCAAGGAGACTTGATAGAACTCTACCAAATGTTTAGCTGTACGACAAATACGTGACCAATGCCCTTTCATTCCACACTTATAACATACACTTTCAGTATTTTTTGGTCATCTTCTCTTGTGAAGTTTTCTCATTTCATGTTTTTCTTCACTAGGTGTGATATTCTTAAAATTTAAAGAATTATTATAATGACCACGATGATGTTGAAAATTATTTTTACCTCGGCCACGTCCACAACAACGTCCTCGACTATTATACATTGTCGCATTCACTTTAGGGAATGGACTTATACCAGTGGGGTGTGACTCATGGTTTTTCATCAAAAACTCATTATTTTGTTCAGCCACAAGAAGACATGAAATCAATTCTGAATATTTTTTAAAACCCCTTTCTCGATATTGCTGCTACAGGAGCACATTAAAGGCATGAAAAGTGGAGAATATTTTTTCCAGCATATCTTTTTCAATTATTTTTTCTCCGCATAATTTCAATTGAGAACTGATTTTAAATATTGCAGAATTATATTCACTTACTGATTTAAAGTCTTGTAATCGTAAGTGCATCCAATCAAAATAAGCCTTTGGAA
>CM034464.1:16633275-16679884 GCA_019925255.1 Litchi chinensis | reverse complement strand
GCGGGGAAGATCGGATCGCGATCGGGTTCGGGTTCCGCAAAAACCGGTTGGTTTTGAGTGAAAAATCGATGGACTGTGGTAGATGTCCATCGGTTTTGAGGTATATATATGGGGGGCTTATTCGTAATTTCACCATTCGGTTTTTCATAAATTTTAAACTGTTCAGGTTTTTTTTTAAAAATGTCCAGGGGATATTTGGACAATTTGGGTATATCAAGCATATATATATTATTGAGGGGAGGTTAAAAATATATTTCAAAAATAGTGGGTAAAAACAAATTACCCTTTTAAATGGTTTTTTTACAATTTTCACTTACTTTATTAACAAATTCACTATTTCATTTAACGATTGGACTGTTTTAACTATTATTTTCAAAACCAAAGATGGTTTGATATTATTTTCCATTCTAGGGATAAATTAATAATAGCCTTATATTTTACCTAGATTCATTTCACGTAATATTTTACATCGATCAATATTTTATGTTCATAAAATGTTGAATGTAAAAAGTTGCTGCTACATGAAATGCTACAAGTGAAAACATTTTACGTAAGTGTATATTTCACTTATGTGAAATGTTTTATGTGAAACATTATGTGAACTGATGAAAGCAAATCAAAAACAATAAAAGTTACATTCTAGGCTAAAATTAAATAACTTCTTTTTAGGGCAAGAACAAATTTCTTTTTATCTATGTCAAAAACGAATTTATTTATAAGATTTGTTTTGGCTATTGTTAGAATCGGCAACTGGAAGTATATATTGTTCCGTTATATAGTTAGAAAAAATAATAATAACAAAAATTATGTGTCAAAATATCTTTAAAAATTTGAAATTTTAATTGGAACATCTTTCCGTAGACATCTTAAACTTTTCATTATTAATGAAAGGAAAATGATACAATAGTATACTCCTTAGACTCACATCAATTCAATAATATAAATTCGATTTATATGCCCTGCCCAAAGCTCCAAGTATAATAGTTAAAAAAGCCCAAATCTCCAATTTATTCGATGATAATTAACAACGGTTTTACAGTAATTGGCATGCAGACATACACGTGCGCGCACACACACACACATATATATATATATATAAAAGAAGTTTTGAATTTGTTTATAGATAACACAGAATATTATTGAACATATGGTTGGTTTTAGGTTGTGGTGTCCAGTGCTCCATGAGGTGCTTGCCTTCCCATGCACATTGATTTGGATTTTCTGTCTTCTGGATGGAACTTATCTCAGCGAGCGGCATGATTGTAGTCATGGTAATGGAAGTTCTTGTAGATGAAATGAGCCAATAATCTTGAAGCTGCAAAGCTGATCACGGCCACCAACACCATCATAGTTCTCGCAGTCGCTGGAATTACAGTCTGCTTGGTTGCAGCAGCAATACCAATTGAAACAATAGGGATCACTTGCAAAATAATCTCAAGTGCTTTAAGACTCTTACATGCAGAACTACAACTACTGCAGTTCACCACATGGGACCAGTACCTACAAAAATTATAGCACGTACTATTTTTTATAACAAAAAATTAATAATTATTATTATTATTACGATAAGTAATTTAAAAAGTGTGCAAGTTTTAAACTAAAAATATTTGGCTTAACTAAAAGAGAACTTAACCGTCGAAGTAATTAATACTCACAGTACTTTTAATGTTGAAAGAGAAAACGAAAAGTCACGGAAGCTTTGAACATTCTTAAAATTTTAGGAGGAAAATGTTGTTTGCATTGTAAGAAACCAAATAAATTAGTTTAAATTGATAAAGCTAGAAACCTCAGTTTTGTTTGTACTAACGTTACCTATCCATCAACTGTTCTCTCGGTGGGATTGGTGGAAGAGTTCCACTAAACTTTCCTCCCCAATTGATCTGACCCTCAGAATACTTCACCAACCACCTTCGAAAAGCAACCACATACGCATCCGATTTTGTTGGCACAAAACAGGCTTTCTGCCAATTGGCAGGGCCAGCATCCTTAAGGTTATTCTCCTGCAATTAAGTAACCATGTAGCGGCAAAATATAATAAGATATACTAACAAAGAAAAGAAATATTTTCTCTCAAGGTTCAAAACTATTGTAGAGCATTCTACAAATAGAACCATGCACAAACAAAAGCTGATTATCTTATTGTAGGACAGAATCATCTTCAAGGAAACACTTCGTTTTTCAAAATCGAACACAAGTTTGATCAGGTTTGTCAATAACTAACGAGGTCAACCATTACAAACATAACATAAATAGTAACTCCACTATAAGGCATGGATCTCCTGACACTTATAATTTTACAAATAAATATGTAACTGATACAGTTGTGAAAAGGAAAGTGCATGACCACTCGGACAATAGTGGATATGTTTCATCAGGTAAACACCTGAATGCAGAATCATTCTAGCCCAAGATAATGCATAGAAATCTCAAACGCAAGTATGAAACATCTATTATCACTATGGACTTCAACCGCTAGCTAGCAATCCAGCTGGAATTACTCATTAACTTTAAATATTAAATGCAAAACGTATGTACGTGAATCTTGAATCACCTCGATGCGAAGTAGATGTAAATCTGAATCCACGACTAGGTTTGTTACAAGATGATGCATCCATCGTGGAACGATTTTGTCAGCCCAAGTTGTGAAGTTTTTGGTAAGGCCCCATATCAATCTGCTATTACCCGGACTAACTGGAATACCGAAAAAAAAGAACACCATTCTTTGTCGCTCCGACAACTGCTGCCCAAACACATCCAAAGATGAAAAGAACACAAAACATGCAAAGTAAATATTCAAATAGCTGCTTCTTCAAACAATCATATACAATTTCAATAAATATAGAATCTATTAACCTTTACCTTATCAGCTTCTACTCCTACAGGGGAAACTCCACCAAGACCTTTAAAAGCCACAGGATCATTATAATTATAATAAGTACAAGGTGCAACAAACTTGGCTCTGTCCCACAAATACTTTCCAAAGAAACCATTTATGTCTAATTGCTCAACAACAAGGTCAAGAGCTTTGCCACCTTCTCTATCCACCTTCTCTGTGGAGTATATATGGTATTAGCCTTATGAATTTCATATATATATGAGGAGAATAGAAATGACTTGATCATTTATAAGATTTTTGCGCAAGTTCCTGCTAGTAACTACCTTTGGGTTGGTGATCAATCTCCATTATTCCATAGTGTGCATATGGAACATGAGCAGGGTCCATAATATTTTCAATTAAGACCTCATACCTGAAATTAATGTAAATAGAACTAAAACAAATACTGTCATGACTGAATATGCACTTTAAACAATTTAAATAACGTTTTAAGAAGCAGAAAAATTGTAAATAAATGATAATATATACTGTAGTTACATCAAAGATAAAACTTAATCTCCTATAACTGATGAACTAATAAATTCTCAACTCTTGATGATAAGAATAAGGTTTTCTACTGGTATTTGACTTCTTTATTCTTAACAAATGTAAATTATTTAAAGTAATTGATTACATACCCATAAGGAATATCTCTCGTTATCCAAAATTTGGAAAATGAAGGGTCATCCATTTCTGGTATGAAAGGTGGTTTCTTCTTTGTTATGATGTCCTTATATTTCGGATCAGTGTTAGGCCAAAACCATACCATGTCATGGTGCACAATACTTGGATAAACTCTTGCACATGCTTTTTTGAATGTTTGGACCTGCATTATTTGTATCAAATTAATAGATTATTTCATAATTACACAGTTGGGTAAGACTTTGATGAACTTCTTTCTTTTTTCAGCTATAATACTTTTTACAATCAAACTAATTGTAAAATGAAATTACAATAAAATAATTCTAAATGCAAAGAAAGAGCTCAAGCGTATTTTTCTTCTGCTCGTTTGAAAAGAGTCTACATATACATCCTATATTCTAATTATTCGTCTTAATTGCTGTATCCCTAAGGTCTTACAACGCCCCCTACGCATGCAATATCCAGCAAGAAAACATATAATTTATAGAAGAGAAAATTCCAACAGATTGCAGCGTAGATTTGAAAAATATTGAAATGAATTTTTTTGAAACTACTAGTTATCATAAATTATGATTCACGAACAAAACGATTAACTCATGAAAAAATGATGCAAACTATGATCATTTGCAGACTTTTGTTTGAGAACCATGCCAAATCATAGTTCACAATAACTAAAGCTGACAAAAAAAACTTATTTAATTGTCTGGTAACATCTTCCAAACTGACATTAATTATATTGTCATAACAAAAAAATCCCCATGATAAAATTAATATGAATCAAGATAATTTAAGCACAAATGATTAGAATTCAGAACAAAGACATACCTAGAAAATTTGTAAAAGGGGACACATGAATTAAATCATAAGAATATCGAAAATTAAAATCATATTAAATATATAATATTTTTGTAAAGAACAAAGTCTGATTACATGTTATAGTTTATATAAAATGAAACATATATCATACTTAAGCAAAGTAAGTAATATTACACTAAAAAATCCAAACGGTATCGTTAAAAATTTAAAAAAAAAGTCATAATTTTAATAAATGACATAAACTAAAACTATAATGTAACAATTAACAAATATAAAAAGAAAAGTTAAATCATGATAATATATAGATAATTTTAATGCAATAACTTAAAAGTTTAAGATTTTAGAATTTATTGTAGGAAGTATGTTAAATTTGAATTATTAAAAATAAACACATTATAAAAGCAATAAACTTAGTAGACTAATCTAATAAATGATAAGATAGTAAGTGAAGATAAAAGAGATGAAGAGGAAAAAAATAAAAATTATTGAGTAAAATTGCAAATTACTAATGCAGTTTTTGTGTTTCACCAAAAATAGAAGTGAATATTATTTATATAGAAGCAAATATGTACATAACTTTAAAAAAAATGTAAAAATGAAAGTTTTAATTAATTAGGAAAAGAAAAAATATTAGGGGTAAGAAAAGGAGGTATAATTTTTTTTAAAAAAATAAAGTTAATTATATTAAAAATAAAAATAATAAATAATCATGTTAAAAAATAATAAATAATATAAAAAAAATGAAATCATTTGAGACTTTGAGGGACAGCTGACAAAAATACTAAAGTTGATATAAACAAAACATAAATTAATAAACAATAAAAAAATAAAAAAATAAAAAGTAACTTTTCAGTGACTTTTTTTGGATTCAGCAGGGGCAGGGAATCTACTTCAAGAGAAATCGTGGCGCAAAAACTTCAAACATTTTTCCAATTTTTCGGTTGGGGCAGTCTGATCCTACGGTGAGTCCACCCCTGATTCAGAATGATTCTTAGCCAACCTTTTTTTAACTTTCTTTTCAAGAACAAGTAACCTAAAGTATAAATAAAATGGGAAATTAGGGTGATTTGCAAAAGCCTGTAATGGGGTCTAACCTTTTGTCTAAAGTAACCCCCTAATTTTTGAATATAGATGAAAAATGCTCTCTATAGAATAGTATGAGGAACAGACAGTGGGTTCTGTGTAAATTTGAAAACTAAAAGGTAACTTTTTTATACAATATAGGAGTTTTTACGTTAATTAAAATTTAGAGGGTTACATTGTAAAACGATCGAGAGGATCTTGTAACTCTCCTAAAAAGAAAAAAAAAATGATTTAATCTATAGTTTCAAAAAACAAAATTATACTCCCTCTAGTTTCACTATCGCCAAATTTCCCTTTCTAGTAACTTCAATTTTAGTTGAAAAGGAAATAATCTATTTTACCCTACGGTATAAACTTGAATTGATATTTCTACTTTTAAGATATACACAAGCTAATAGTAAAATATTAAACATAAAAGAAATTACAATTAAATTAAATATGAAAAATAAAAGTATTATAAAGTGGCCACCTATTCCACCACTAGGAAGGTATCTGTAGTGACCTTTGGTTACTACGATGTTCATTTTTCTATGTGGGGTTTGATCCTACCCTTACAGAGATGTGGCGAAAATTGGCTCTCCTTGAACTAGAAGTCTGAGACAGTACAGAATAGAGTATGATAGATGCATATCCTCCTTAAACGATAGATAAACAGATAATGTGGTATTCCAGGATTTGAACTAAAGACTTTAGATATTTTGTTGCAAACCTACTTTTACCTTGGTAGTACTAGATTTGCAACCAAAATATCTATAGATCTTTGGTTTAACTTTGAGAACATCACCTTATTTATTTATTTGTGGTTCAAAGAACTTCACCATACTGTGCTCTACGTTACACTCAGCTTTGTCTCAAATATGTGGTTCAAAGAGAGCTAACCTCCTACACAATCCCTCTAGGAGCAAGGCCAAAATCCTCCATAGACAAATGACCATCGTAATGACCAAGGGTCACCATAAAACCATTAACGGGTGATCTGTTGCTCATGGAAGAGATCATGGTCGATCTCCACTCCTACACTAGAAGGAGGCCTAGCATTGATCTCCTTCCAAGTAGTGGAACAGCCAAAAAAAAATATTTCTTTAGACGGAACATGATATTAAAACGAATATATTGAGAGAAATTAAAAATAATATTACCGGAGGACCATCAGGAGGAGCCTGGGGAATTAATTTGCAGTCACCGGAGCCATTGAAACACCACCCGTGATAAGCACACTGCAGTCTACCCCACTTGTCAATCCTTCCATCAGACAGTGGAGCCAATCTATGAGGACAAGCATCATCAAAAACCTTCCACTTATTTTCAGTCTTGTCCCACCAAACCACGATATCAAGTCCCAATACCTTCTTTCCATGAGGCACTCTCTTGTCCAAATCACATATTGGCATGATTGGATACCAATGTGAGAACCAATCAAACTTTTCGTTTTTGGCTTCAGTTTCAAACTCTGGCTCAAATGGTAGGTCAGTGTTTTCAGTTGAGATTGTTATGGGTGATGATATGGTGACTTTGAATGATCTTGATGTGTTTTTGTGATAAGTCGATGAGAATGACCAATTGGGTATTGGAGTTGACTTAAAAATCATGAACTTGGGCTTTGTGAAACTGGTTTTGTGATGTGCTTTTGTGATGTTAAGTGAAGGAACATAGAATGCTCTTAGAGCTTCCATGATTGCCTGCTGCTTGAGCTCAGTCGTCTAACAAAAACTATGAAACCAAGTTTGAAGTGAATTTTGGTTGTTTTAAAATAAAATAGCGGTGGTTGAACTGGGGGGGGCCCAGAATTTTGGGTGGGCGGAGGGACCGGAATAGAATTATATAAATAATGTGAAATAATGCAACAATGAATGTAATAAAAAAAGTACAATTTTAAATATTATTATATCTTAATGTAGTTACATCACAATTATCTGCTAGTATATATATATTTATATTGTTTTGTTTGACTAATATACCTCTTGACATATATTTAATTTTGAAAGAAGACATCAACATAAAAAAGAAGTAATCATTTGCACTAAAGACTTGTTTGGAATATAATTTACTTTTAGCTAAATGCTAGTGCATATGAATGCCTCTTTCAGGTGTATTCAGAATTGAATAATTCTGTATATAATTATTCAATTCTGCATCCGCCTGCAAATTATAAAGGCATTCATATGCACTAACTTTCGATTTTTCTAAAAAAAAAATAATCGATTTTTTTCCCTTGCCGAACGCTAAAACTTGTGGTGATAGGCAAACGTCATATGAATTTTGGGACGCCCTATTTTAGTAAAATAAATAATTTGCCTACAAAGTTCAAGATTTAAAAAGTTGCCCTTGTCCTATTATTTTTTTTTATTACCAGGACCAGTCCAAGATGCTGTTGGGACTAGTTGCAATACAAATCTAAGGCTCGACCGGCGATCAACTCCCAGAAGATGGAAGAGAACAACGTACATACATGAGAAAAATTGTCCACATTAAATAAGACTTGAGAATTAAACCCACAACCTTTTTATAAAACAAGTGGGTGGATTTTTGGTTTTACTACTACACCAAAGTTATTTTCTCACTTTGTCATGTAATTTGTATCATATAAGAAACATATTTAATCCAATCATGTAGACAATTTAAATCTTCAACTTTTTTTTTAGAACAGTCAGGATGTATCAAGATAGGAACATTAATAGCGTAACCCGGGGTATTACTCCCATATGGGAGGAATCTACTTACATGGAGGTAGGGGGAGGCTCACATGAGGATAGAATGACAACTCATATATAATGGTGAATGAACTGTTATTATTATTATTATTATTATTATTATTTGGATTGATGAGTGGGTGTCGAACCCATGCCATTAAGGTTTGGGGGCGGCTGGCACCTAACCAATGGCGCTAGCTACTATATTTCGTTTCCTATTACTGTTATGGTGTATAAAGGTAGAGCTAATTTTATAGTTTAGGGTACGCTTGGGATCACTTATAACTTTATTTAATTGACAATTTACTTAGAAAAACATGTGTTTAGTAAATGAACTTCGGTATAATCAACCTAATGAAAACGTAAGGATAATAAATTAGTAAATTATGTTAAATGGCTAAAATGATCATTATAAATAAATAAAAATATACTTCTCTTCAAAATATATATATATAGTAATTTTTCAGGTTAAAATTATCAGGTATATTTTTTTATTTTCTCAAATTTATTTTTAAATTAGAATTAAATATAAATTTTAATATAACTAAATTGATAATAAATTAAAAATTAGGTCATCAAATCAGATTTTCACCGTCTACGCTGAGGCCAGGACCTACATACCGACAATCTCACCTTTGGACCACTCCGACAACGACGATATCAATGGAGGTGGCCGATCCTCCATCGCTGGAGCAATTTGCTTGATTAGAATCACGAGAGCAAAACCACTTGAGGGCTCCTCCTTTGCCGAAGTAGAACCGATCTCCTTAACTCATGTATAGTAAAAATGTAATATATCCATGTCATAGATTGGAAAAGTATATCGTGTTAGATTTATTTGCGAATTAATTTCAAGCAATGTAATGTATTTCTTCATTTACTTTTTATATTTTAAAATTAAATTAAATGTATTTTTTGAACTATTACACTTGATTTAGGAGTTTAGGGGATACACTAATTTACATTATTATCCGTAATCAATTAAAAAATAATAAATTTTATGTTCGATGTACAAATTAGTATTATGATATGACATTATGAAACTATGGGTGTAGTGGAGAGAAATGGATGGAGAGTAAAATACAATATAAACTTTAAAATATAATACTCGATAAATTAATAATTTCTTTTACATAATAATAGTTTTGATTAAATTATAAAATAATATATTTTAAAATTTTTCTTGTAAAAATATGTGGTCCCACTTATTTCATAAATTAATAAATTGTTAAAAAGTATGCATTGGATTGAATATGTTATTTTCTTGAAATAATAATCTATTATGTTTTAAAATAAAATTCTATTATAAATATTATATTTAAGTGAATGTCCATTTGTCTTCAAAACCCCTACCCATTTATCTTCACTCATTATGATTGTAACCTATGACCTTTGAAATTCTATTGGCTTTTGGAATTCTACTCTTATAAGCTTATAAATAGAAATATTGTATATTACATAAGATACTTTTTGATGAAGGAAAAATATTTATTCTTACAATTATTGAGTTTCATCTCTTATTCTTATTCTTATTCTTATTCTCTTTAATTTTATAATACGTTATCAACACGAAATTCTACTAATTTTGCTTATTCTAGCATAGAAATTCAAGGTAAGCATTTTAACTTTTCTTTACATTTCTATGTATGTTTTGTTCATAGTTTATCAATTGTTATTTTCCTCTTATCACATTGTGTATATTATAAATGATGATAATACATGGTTGATTTGTTTTTCTATTATTTTTATTTCATAATCACACCATCAAATATATGAAGTTAATATGATTATTATTTAGATTTTGTTGTCTCATTAACTTTTTTTTTTTCCTAAATTATTTAGTTTTTTTGTTCATATGCAACATGTTTTATTATTATTTTTTTACCTTTGTCTTTGAATATTTGTAGTTATTTTCTTTTCATTGTTAATATGAATTAAAGTTATCTTTTATCTAATTATTACTTTTGTAATAGTATTCTTTATGGCAAATCTTACAAAACTTGAGTTTGTGGCACTTAATATCACTGGAAAAAATTATTTATCGTGGATACTAGATGCTGAAATCCATCTTGATGTTATGGGTCTTGGAGACACCATTAAAGATAAAAATTATGCATCAAGCCAAAACCATGCTAAGACTATGATATTTCTTAGACATCATCTTCATAAGGGACTAAAATATGAATATCTTACAGTAAAGGATCCTCTTATCCTTTGACAAAGTTTGAAAGAAAGATATGATCATCAGAAAACTGTAATTCTTCCAAAGGCTTATTTTGATTGGATGCACTTACGATTACAAGACTTTAAATCAGTAAGTGAATATAATTCTGCAATATTTAAAATCAGTTCTCAATTGAAATTATGCGGAGAAAAAATAATTGAAAAAGATATGCTGGAAAAAATATTCTCCACTTTTCATGCCTTTAATGTGCTCCTGTAGCAGCAATATCGAGAAAGGGTTTTAAAAAATATTCAGAATTGATTTCATGTCTTCTTGTGGCTGAACAAAATAATGAGTTTTTGATGAAAAACCATGAGTCACACCCCACTGGTATAAGTCCATTCCCTAAAGTGAATGCGACAATGTATAATAGTCGAGGACGTTGTTGTGGACGTGGCCGAGGTAAAAATAATTTTCAACATCATCGTGGTCATTATAATAATTCTTTAAATTTTAAGAAAATCACACCTAGTGAAGAAAAACATGAAATGAGAAAACTTCACAAGAGAAGATGACCAAAAAATACTGAAAGTGTATGTTATAAGTGTGGAATGAAAGGGCATTGGTCACGTATTTGTCGTACAGCTAAACATTTGGTAGAGTTCTATCAAGTCTCCTTGAAAGAGAAAGAAAAAAAATACATTGAAGCAAACTTTGCATTTCAAGATGATTTTGTTAATGATCATCTTAACTCTTTGGGGACAACACACTTGGATGTTGCAGACTTTCTTAATTGAAATATTGATGAATTTGTTAATGGCAAAATTAACTTTTCAGTTAACGATGAGAATATTCATTTCTAAAATGTTATCTTCATATTGCATTAGAGTTAGTGTATTTATTTTAGTATTGATGTCTTTCTTTTTGTAATATGCTTTTTTCCTTTTGAAATTTATTATGTATTTCTTTTGTTTAAATGAAGAAGCATGGATATTTCTCATCTTTTTGTTAGTCTCAATATCAATGGTGAAGATATATGCTTAGCAGACACTGCCACAACACATACCATATTGAAAAATAAGAAATATTTTTCAAATTTAAAAATAATAGAAGTCACTATTACAACAATATCAGGCAATGTAAAACTCATTAAAGGCTCCGGAAGAGCAAATATTTTATTATCTAATGGAACGAAACTCATTATTAATAATACCTTATTATCTACTACATCAAAAATTGAGTTTCAAAGATATCCGACGAAATGGATACCATGTTGAGACTATGAATGAAAATAATATAGAATATCTCTATATTACATCAGTTTTCTCTGATGAAAAATATGTATTAGAAAGGCTACCTGCCTTTTTCTTTTGGATTGTATTATATAAACATTAGTTCAATTGAAGTACATGTTATAATAAACTAGAAGTTCATCAATAAAGAAAATTTTATTGTTTGGCATGATCAATTAGGTCATCCCGGATCAATAATGATGCGAAAAATTATTGAGAATTCACATGGACACCCACTAAAAGACCAAATATTTTTTTACCTAATAAATTATCATGTGCTGCTTGTTCTCAAGGAAAGTTGATTATTAGATTTTCACAATCTAAAGTTAGGCAGGAATCACCTGCATTTCTAGAGCTTATCCAAGGGGATATATGTGGACCTATTTATCCACCATGTGGACCATTTAAATATTTTATGGTATTAATAGATGCATCTACTAGATGGTCCTATATTTGTTTATTATCCACTCGTAATATGATATTTGTAAGATTACTTGCTCAAATAATAAGGTTATGAGTATAATTTCCAGATTATGCAATCAAGACAATTCGTCTTGATAATGCAGGTGAATTTACATATCAAGCTTTTAATGATTACTGCATGTCAATTAGAATAACTGTTGAACATCCAATTGCTCATGTACATACACAAAATGGTTTAGCAGAATCTTTTATTAAATACCTCCAATGAATTGTTAGACTATTAATCATGAGAACAAAACTCCCAATTTCTATTTGGGGACATGTAATTTTACATACAGCAACACTTATACGCAAAAAGCCAACATCATACATAAATTCTCCTTATTTCAATTGGTTTTTGGGCAGGAACCAAATATTTCCCATCTTAGAATATTTGATTGTCCAGTATATATTCCAATTGCACCACCACAACGCACTAAGATGGGTCCTCAAAAGAGGTTAGACATATTTTTGAGATATGAATCTCCTTCAATTATTAAATATCTTGAACCAATGACAGCTGATGTTTTTACAGCGCGATTTGCTGAATGTTATTTTGATAAAACAATTACTCAGCATTAGGGGAAGATAAAAAACAGCTGGAAAAAGAGATTACATGGAATGCATCATCATTATCTCATTTTGATCCTTGCACAAATCAATGTGAACTAGAAGTTCAAAAGATAATTCATCTTCAAAATATTGCAAATTAATTACTAGATACATTTATTGACCTAAGAAAAGTCACTAAATCGTATATACCAACTAAAAATGCTCCAGTAAGAGTTAATGTCCCTAAAGGACAGCCTGTAACTAATGAATCTAAAACATGTTTGAAATGTGGAAGACTAATCGATTCCAAAGATACAAATCCTAGAAAAAAGAAAGGAGTAAACGATCAAGATGGAATAATGGAAGAGGCTAGTACTTTTAAAGAGACTCGAGATATAATCAATGACAAAGCCCCAGAAGAGGCTCAGGTACCTGAAAATAGTGAAAATGATGAGATCTCAATAAATTATGTCTCTACTGGAAAAAGATGAAACCGAAAAGAACAAGTTATTGATAACATTTTTGCATATGCTATAGCACTTGATGCTATAAAAGAAAGCGAGGACATTAAACCAAATTCTGTTGAGCAATGTCGACGAAGAAATGATTGACCAAAATGAAAAGAAGCAATTCAATTAGAATTAAATTCACTCGCAAAACGTGAAGTTTTTGGATCTGTAGTCCGAACACCAAAAGGTGTAATTTTGATTTGCTACAAATGGGTTTTTATACGAAAACGAAATGAGCAAAATGAAATTATAAGATATAAAACTCGATTTGTTGCACAAGGGTTTTCACAAAGACCTGATATTGATTATGAGGAAACATATTCTCCTGTGGTAGATGCAATTACATTTCGATATCTAATCAGTTTTGCAGTTTATGAAAAACTTGATATACGTCTAATGGATGTGGTTATAACTTATTTATATGGATCACTAGATAGTGATATTTATATGAAAATCACTGAATGATTTAAAATGCCTGAAGCATATAGTTCAAGTTCTTATGAAATGTATTTAATTAAATTGCAAAGATCGTTGTATGGGTTAAAGCAATCCAGACGTATTTTGGTACAATCATTTGAGTGAATATCTATTGAAAGAAAGATATAAGAATGATCCTATTTGTCCATATGTTTTTATAAAGAAATTAGGATCTGAGTTTGTTATTATTGCAATATATGTTGATGACTTAAATATTATTGGAATTTTAAGTAAACTTCTTGAGACAGTGGAATACCTAAAGAAAGAATTTGAAATGAATGACCTCAGAAAAACAAAGTTTTGTCTTGGCTTGCAAATTGAGCATTTGATAGATGAAATTTTTGTTCATCAATCAACTTGTTGATGATCGGAATCGGTCAATCCCCGGGGTGTCGGAATCACGCTTACGGAACGATTTATACGGGACCGACAGTGAAGACCATACCGAGCCGGGGGTGAAGACCATGCCGGACAGCCCCTTTTGACCTCTTGGGGTCGCGTCCGGAGTTGAACCCTCAACCTCATAGGTGTTTTTGGTGTACAACTCCTACCACCAAGCTGAAATGTCGACATTGAATTTCAGTCGACGAGTAATCAATGCTCAATACCTGCAATCAATGTGAGAAAGCACAAAAATCCGAGATAATAACACAGCAAAGAACCTAACGAGATGAGGAAACATCGAGCGTTTTACGTGGTTCAGCAATATTAAGCCTACGTCCACGACTGTCTCTCTAAATCTCTGCAGAGTGACAGTATATTATTCAATGTTGTATATCGATTACAATGATTTTAACCCCTATTTATAGGGAAAAATGTGTTACAATTCTGGTTGCAATAGAATAAGAAAAGAATCCCGAATTAATTACACTTCCCTATTAATCAGGAAAAATAAGGAAAAAAATTGTAAATTAATTACACTTCCTAATTTGTTTGAATAGAATCAGGAAACTACTCCTTAAATTCCGAGATAATGTTGTCTTGAATTCGAATTTGAATAAACTTCCATATCTGATGATGGAATCACGATTTGATTGGGTAACTGCCATATTTAGTGAGAGAATCATGATCGGATTAGGCAACTGTCTATTTTTGGAAGATACTGCATTTATTATGCTCTTGAGCGAGCTGCTGTCTATGGCGGTCTCGAGCTCGAGCTCGCTAAGAGACGAGCTGTGCATGAGGCGAGCTGCGGCCTGGCTGTACTTATAGGTCTGTTGATGCTAGCTGAAGAAATTACCTGAGCGAGCTGAAGAGCTCGCTGGGCTTAGAATTGATACTGGGCCTCGTCTGATGGGCTTTGACTGGGTTGACCTTATCGGGCCTAAAACTGGGCTTTTACCAACCCATTTAATGAGTCGAAAAATACATATAACATCAGCCCCCCAGCTCTCAGTTCGCTTTGCGAGCTGGGAGCTCGAGCTTGCTGGTAAAAGCTGGCTTCCTTGGCACGCTAACTTAAACAACCGCCTCTGCACCTTTTCAAATTCCACCTTTTCAGTTGCGACACGTGGCAGTCATGCAGGATGTAACTGAAACGACGCTTGCACGTCCCTTACATGCGCATTAAATGCGCACGTCTTTCAACTGACGGCTCCATGATTACAAAACCGTACTTCACGCTGCACCGTTGGATTTATGACGGTTACACTTTTCAGAGATCTGATGGTTGGGATTCGAGCTCGCTTGTCTATTTAAACTGGTGGAGCCTCTTCCACTTTCTTCTTTATCTGTCATTTTCTTTCAAAGCAAACAAGCATCCAAGCAACCAAGACTCACTGCCCTTTTCCAGAAATCGACATTCTCAGTCACCGTCTCTTTACTTCATCAAAGAATCACGGTAAGTTCTTCCTTCGAACCTTGAGTTTTTGGGTTTATATTGCTAAGTTGATACTGCTCTTGCATTCGTGTTTTACTCATCACTGTTGTTGTTACTTGGAATGACTTGAATATAGCATGCTGTCGTTGTTGAGTCTTTCTGATCACTGTTGAATCTTGTTGTTCTGGGTTTCCTGAACAAAACTTTTCAACTTCTGTCGATTTGATCTTGTTGCGCATGTCTGTTTGCGAGCTGTTTGGTTGTTTGTGGGTTGTCATGCATGCGAACTGTAGAACTAGGTCCTGTAAACCATTAGCTCGCAGATTTCTCTCGCAGGTCGTTATTCATGGGTCGAGCCCCCCAATACACAAACAATCTGCAAAATAAAACATTTAGAAAATTTTTATTATTTTAATAACTTGCTTGCCGCAATCTGAACATGTCTTCATCATACAGATGTCTTCAAACGGAGCTAGCAGAGAAACTTCCCAAAGCAGGAAGGCTCACGAGCGAGATGCAGCTCGGGAGCATGTCAAGTAGGGAAGAGGAGCTCGGGATGCCTTTGCCCACCATCCTTCTTCCTTGGAACTTGTCGATGTGGCCGGGCATACTATGCAATTTCGTATCCCTTTAGGTTGTCGCGTACTGATACCGACTCCTAAAAATCATGCATGTTATCCACCAAGGGGTACGTCGCTGTCAACGTTCAACATCTCGAACAGGAGCTAAGATTCCCCATACCCCCATACCTGATCGCGTTCCTTAACGCAGTCAAGCTCGCGCCGTTCCAATTGACACCAAACTCCTATGCGCAGCTGACCTCGCTGGCCATAGCCTTTCTCAGGTACGACCTTACTCCTCCTACTCCAAAAATCATTCAGGAATTTTACAGCTTCAAGGCTGTAAGTGCTAAAGAGGGAGAGAAACCCGACGACATCTTTTACCTCATGGCTCGTCCGTCACAATATAAAGATCTCTTGCCCCAAGAAGATGCGAAGGGCAAGTCCAACGTTGGGCCGTACAAAACGAGCTGGTTTTATGTCTCCTGCCCCTCTCTCGCGAATCTTCAAAATGTTAGCTATGTCTTGAATCTAGGTATAAATAAAATTTCAGCGAGCTCTCATTTTTTTTTAAAAAAAATAATCTTTGCTATGCAGCGCTGAAAGCGGACGAGTCTCCCCTCAGCAGCGAGGAGAATCGAGCTCTTGATACGCTTTCAAACTCGAAGGAAGCAGACATCAGTAGCAAGTTCGATGATGCTCTTCTCAGGGCTTATGGCCTTGCCCCACCTAGAGAGTCTCATATTCTGCGACCTAACGAGGACATCGGTAATATGGGTGACAACCCTAGACTTCCTTCTGTCCTTGATGTCCCAGTCCAGGTGGGGGATACATCTACTTCTCGACCTCCAAAACCCATTACTCCGCGGGCAGAGGGAACAACTCATGCACCTTCTCCAGCTCGGAAAACTTCTACTAAGAGTGTTCCTGCTCGCCCCCCAGTTCGGGTAAGATCGGCTTCATCTCGCGCCTCATCAAAGGGCGCATCTCAAACAACTTCTCCAGCTCCTGCTCCAGCTCGGACAGGATCAGCTCCAGCCCGCGCAGCTCCTGTTGTACAGGTGGATTCGTCTCCTTCCCCACATCATACAACTGTCTCTGAGGCTCCACCGCCTGTTTCAGCTCGTACTTTAGCAACGGATGCCTCCTAAAAATCTGCTTCCTCTGTTCCTTCCACTGGACGAGTTCCAACCAACAGGAGGAAACTTACTCTTTTGAAATGCCCTTCTGAAAGTCCTGCCCAAACACCAGCCTCTTCAACAACTCCAGCCAAGCGGCCAGCCGGATCCTCTTCTCCAACTGCTCCTATCAAACGCCCAAAGCCATCTGCTAAGGACCAGGCTCCTGCGGTCGCTGGTCCTAGCGAGGTACCACTTTCAACCGCACTTACGGACCTTCTGTTGACTCCAATCCAGAGCTCACAGTAAGGGTAAACTCTTCCTGGAGTCACCTCGTATGGTAAAGGGGCAGTTCCGACTGAGGTCGCTCCTCAAGGTAGAGAAGGGGAGACTCGATCCGAGGCCGCTACCCAGGCAGCCCGGGCTGGCACTAGCAGGAGAATGACTAAATGCACCGTTGTTTCGTAGCGCTGTGCTCCTCAGGACGATGAGCGCGATGTCTTAGAGGCTGAGAGGACCTCTTTCGCCAACAAGACCAAACATCGAGCTTGGACCTGGGGGAAGATATCTAACTTCCTTCCTTGACAACTGGGCTACAATTATGCTCAATCATACGAATGTCTTGGAGAATAGATGTCTTAGGGGCGAGGATCTGGACGAGTTCGCAGCTCGTCATTGCATGCTGGTAAGTTATTTTTCCTCATCTGCTGACTTCTTTACTTAATTAAATTTTAACCTGTTTATCATTTCTAGGGCGCCCTTGTTGTAATGAAGCAGAGAAGAGAGACAAGGACTACCAAAGATGAAATAAGGAAGCTGGAATTCGAGCTGGAGGCGGCCACTGATGATATAGCTTGTTTGACCGAGGAAAAATATAGGGTCAGGAAGCTCAGATCGCTGAGGCAAACGCTGCAAGGCAGACAGCTGAGGAAGCTCTTCGGAAAATGGAAAATGAGCGCAACATGCTAAGGGATGAGCTACTCAAGATGAGGGAAGATCTGAAACGGTCTGAGCAGCGGGCCGAGCTGGCAGAGCAACGAGCTTCAACTGCAGAAGATAAAATTAAAGTGCTCGATCGTCAAGTTGAGGTTGCGGCGGAGCGAGCTGAGGTTGCTGATAAGCGAGCTGGAAAAATGGAAAGTGCTGCTCGACGAACTGAAGAAGCTGAGCAACAGGCTAATACTACAGTGCAAAAGGAAGCTGAGGAAGCAGAGCACCGGGCCGATGTACTTAGGCGACAAGTGGGGAAAGCCATACAGCGGGCTGAGGCTACAGAGAAACGAACAGAGGCCATGCAGAAAGAAGCTGAGGTCGTTAACCGTCATGCTGATAACGCTTTTGAAGAGCTAACGGTCTTTAGAGAGCAAGCTGCTCGAGAATTGGAAGTGCAGGTTGCAGATGCAAGGGACGAGGCTGAGGAAAGAACAGGCCGCGATTCCTCTACACACTATGGATGTCCCATCTAAAGATGAATTTTTCTATCTTTGGAGACGTGGGACTCGAATCTGTAGGGGAGTTTAAAGCAAGGGCTGCCTCGTCTTCATCTGGTCCAATTCTTCCATCAGAGCAAGTTCCTGGTGCGACCTCCCAATCCGAGCCCGCTGGCGATCTCGAGCTTCCTAGCTCATCTCTCCCCCGTGATCATCCGGTTCAGCGCACAGATCCCCCTGCTCAGAGCTAGCATTTTTCTTTACTGCTTGTATTTTTGTTCTAATTTATAATAATCTTTAATCTCAATAAAATTCATTCCTTCATTTCTTCTATGTTGAATGTATTTAAGCTTTTGCATATGTTATGATCTATTTTACGATCTTCAACTTCAGAGTTATCAAGTTTCTTGCGAGCTGGTGGTTAGCGAGCTCAAAATTTGACTAAAGCAATCGATTAACTCAATTAGTTAATAAAAACTTGTAAATATAAACAATTGATTACTTAGAAGTTAACGATCTATGCAGGGGTCATCACATCGTCTGCTTTTTAGGCTATTTTGTTTATAGCGAGCTATGCAGTGATACTTACTCATCTGCTTTTTAGGCTCTTTGTTATTATAGCGAGCTATGCAGGGTCGTCACCTCGCCTGCTTTTTAGGCTCTTTGTTATTTATAGCGAGCTATGCAGGGATCGTCACCTCGCCTGCTTTTTAGGCTCTTTGTTATTAACGAGCTATGTAGTGACATTTAGTCATCTGCTTTTGAGGCTCTTTATTATTTATAGCGAGCTATGTAGGGGTCGTCACCTCGCCTGCTTTTTAAGCTCTTTGTTATTTATAGCGAGCTATGCAGGGGTCGTCATCTCGCCTGCTTTTTAGGCTCTTTGTTATTAGCGAGCTATGCAGTGACACTTAGTCATCTGCTTTTGAGGCTCTTTATTATTTATAGCGAGCTATGCAAGGTTCGTCACCTCGCCTGCTTTTTAGACTCTTTGTTATTTATAGCGAGCTATGTAGGGTCGTCACCTCACCTGCTTTTTAGGCTCTTTTTCTTTATAGCGAGCTATACAGCTCGGAGCCCGTTAGCCTAGTGAAATGAGTTGAATCACAAGCTAGGGAAATGGAGCTTTCATTATCTAAAATGAATTTGAATTACATATTACAAAGAGTTTACTGATAATAAGGGCGGAGATGCTCGGCATTCCAAGCTCGAGAGACTTCAGCTCCGTTTTCATTAACTAAGCGATAAGCTCTATTCCCTAGGTTTGCTTTGACAACATAGGGTCCTTCCCAGTTCGGGCCTAAGGATCCATCACTTGGCTTGCGGGCTCCTGGCAGAATGAGGCGTAAAACTAAGTCCCCAACATTGAATCTGCGAATCCGAGCATACTTGTTGTAGTACCTCGCTATTCTCTGCTGATAGACAGCTACTTTCAACCTGGCCGTTTCCTTGGCTTCTTCAAGTAGATCTAGGTTTGCGGCGAGTAGCTGATCATTGTCATTTGGATTGAAGGTCGCTCTTCGTTGCGAGGTGACTTCAAATTTAGCTGGGATCATAGCCTCAGACCCATATACCATTGAGAATGGAGTCTCGCCTGTGGAACTGCGAGCTGTGGTCCTGTAAGACCATAATACTTTCTGAAGCTCGTCTACCCATGCTCCATTCTTTGCCTCCAGTTTCATCTTCAAAGTTTGCTTGATAATCTTATTTACAGCTTCAACTTGGCCATTGGCTTGTGGATGGTCCACCGCTGAGAAGCTTTTAACGATCTTGAGGCCGTTGCAGAATCTGAGAAACTGGTCACTAGCGAACTGGGTCCCATTATCAGTCACGATTTGTTGTGGGATTCCGAATATGCAAATAATATTACTCCACACGAACTTCTCAATCTTTGTTGTGGAGATTTCTGCCAACTCCTTCGCTTCTGCCCACTTGGTGAAGTAGTCAACTGCGACCACGGCGTGTTTGCATCTTCTCCGAGCCATTGGTAGAGGCCCGATCAAATCCATCCCCCAGATGGCAAAGGGCCACGGGCTCACCATTTGTTGGAGGTAAGCTGGTGGAGCTCGCGGAATCTGGGCAAACCTCTGACACTTGTCACATTTTTTGACTAAGTTGATGGCATCCTGCTTCATGGTGGGCCAATAGAAACCTTGACGAAGTGCCTTCTGAGCCAGAGATAGCCCTCCAGCGTGGTTCCCACAATGACCTTCGTGTATCTGCCTTAGTACTATTTCACACTCAGGGCCATCAATGCATCTTAACAGTGGAGCTGAGAACCCCTTCTTGTACAGCGCATCGTTATAGATGCAATATCTGGCTGCTCTAGCTCGCAGACGTCGGGCTTTCAACTTGTCATCTGGCAGTTTTATGTCCTGCAAATAAGTGAGAATTGGGCTCATCCAGGAATCGGGCTGCACTGTTATTGCCATCATCACATTCTTCTCCTCTGTACTTGGAGTTGGCAGAAACTCAACTGGGATCGCCCCAAGAAAATCTGCATCTCGGGTGGTTGCCAAGCGAGCTAAAGCATATGCATGTGCGTTCTGAGCTCGTGGAATCTGCTTCACTTCGTACTTCTAAAATGCACTTAGTAGCTCGTGAACTTTCTGGAGGTATAGGGCCATTTTTGGTCCTTTGGCTTGATATTCCCCCAATATGTGGCACACCACGAGCTGTGAATCGCTGAAGACTTTCAATCGTTCAGCTTGCATCTCTTTAGCCAAACGCAGACTCGCGAGCAGGCTTCATATTCAGCCTCATTGTTTGTTGCCTGAAAGCCAAACCTTAACGCACAAAGGATTTTGTGGCCTTCAGGACTGATCAGTAGGATTCCAGCTCCAGCCCTCTGCTCGCTGGACGATCATCAACATAAAGCTCCCAGGCTGGACCTTCAGAAGATTCAGCTTCATCATCCACAGGTCCTGTAAACTCTACAATGAAATCTGCCAAAGCCTGAGCTTTGATAGCCGTTCTCGGCTTGAACTGGATATCGAACTGTGCGAGCTCCACTGCCCATTTCAACAAGCGACCTGAGGTGTTTGCCTTTTGCAAGACTTGTTTCAGCGGGTACTGGGTGAGGACTTCAATTGTGTGAGCTTGAAAATAAGGCCGCAGCTTCCTCGATGCAATCACCAGGCAGTAGGCTAGCTTCTCCATCTGCGAGTACCTGGTTTCAGCATCCTGCAATCGCTTTCTTACATAATACACCGGAAGCTGTGTTTTTTTTTCTTCCCTCACCAGTGCAGCACTTAGAGCTTGCTATGACACCCCCAAATACAAAATCAGTTTTTCTTCTCCTTTGGGCTTAGACAGGAGTGGAGCTCGCCCCATGTATTCCTTCAACTGCTGAAATGCTATTTCACACTGTTCAGTCCACTCGAAGCTTTTGACCTTCTTCAAAATGTCAAAGAAAGGGATACACTTGTCTGTAGCTTTCGAAATGAACCTGCTCAGTGCAGCGACCTAGCCGTTGAGGCTCTATACATCCTTCACCTGGTCGGCGATCTCATATCAATCAATGCTTTGATCTTCTCAGGGTTTGCTTCAATTCCTCTACTGTTAACCATGAAGCCTAGAAACTTCCCAGAAGCTACTCCAAACGCACATTTGAGCGGATTTAACTTCATCTGGTAGCTCCTCAGAATCTGAAACATCTCTCTCAGGTCGCGTACATGGTCACCTATCTGCTTGGATTTTACTAGCATATCGTCGACATAGACCTCCATGGTCTTTCCAATTTGCTCCTCAAACATCATGTTCACCAAGCGTTGGTAGGTTGCTCCAGCATTTTTCAACCCGAAGGGCATCACCTTGTAGCAATACAACCCCCGATCAGTCATGAATGAGGTGTGCTCTTCGTCCTCGAGTTTCATTGGGATCTGGTTATATCCCGAATATGCGTCCATGAAGCTCAGGAGCTCGTGGCCAGCAGTAGCATCCACGAGCTGATCTATCCTTGGTAGGGGGAAACTGTCCTTAGGGCACGCCTTGTTCAGGTCAGTGAAGTCGATGCAAGTTCTCCACTTTCCGTTCTTTTTTTCACTAGCACAGGGTTGGCGACCCAAGTCGGGTAGTAAGCTTCTCTGATGAACTTGTTAACCAGCAGCTTGTCTACTTCCTCTTTCAGTGCTAAGTAACGTTCCCCTGTCATTGCCCTTCTCTTCTGGCGAACTGGCTTGAAATGAGGATCTATATTCAGCCTGTGAGACATCACCTTAGGATCTATTCCCACCATGTTCTCATGATTCCATGCAAACACATCCAAGTTCGCTTTCAGGAAGTCAGCGAGCTAGGCTCTCAGTTCCGGAGCTAATCCTCTTCCCAGCTTCAAGCACCGCTCTGTGTCTGCCTCGCTGACTTGTACATCTTCTAATTCTTCAATTGGACCAGTAGCTCGATCTGCATCTACCTCTCGAGGGTCCAAGTCGTGACTGACTCCTTTCTCAGTCATAGCTCGTGGCTCGCCCCTTGAGACCACGTTCACTTTCTTTCCTCTCACGCCCATCTTCACAGCATCTTCATAGCAACGCCGGGCTAAGTACTGCTCTCCTCGAACACATTCGATGCCATTAGGAGTTGGGAATTTAACTGTCAGTGTTCTGGTTGAAGTAACCATATCCAACTCGTTCATGGCAGGTCTCCCCAGGACCACATTATAGGCTGATGGGCAGTCGATTATCAAGAAGTCTGTCAGAGTTGTTGCCTGACGACCTGCCTCCCCAAGAGTCAATGGTAGCTTAATCTGGCCCACTGGTACTACAGCATCTCCAGTGAAACCATATAAAGGTTCTGGGAACGGTCTCATTTGTTCTGCTCGCAGCCCCATCTGATTAAAACAGCTCCTGTACATCACATTTACTGAGCTTCCAATATCAATCATAATGCGCCTAACCTCCATATTGCTGATTTTTGCTCGAATAACCAGCGCATCATTATGGGGCCAAATCACGCTTTGGCATCCTCATCAGTAAACACAATCTCGTCCGAGGTCGTTTTTACTCTTTTTGACGGTTTACCTGACCCATTAAGCTGAAAAGTATGATTCGCCTCTCGGACGTATTTCTCATGGGATCTATTTGAGTCACCTGCGATGTGGGGGCCACCATGAATGGTAAAAATGGTTCTTACCGCAGGCTCATGCTCTGGTTCAAGAGCTTGTAGGGGCTGCTGCTGTGCTGGCTGTTGCTATTGAGGTCGTTGTTGGTGAGGTCGCGGGTCAGCAGGTCTTGCCACATATTCTCTCAAGCGACCTCACCTGATCAATTTCTCAATGGCGTTCTTCAATGACCAGCAGTCCGAAGTACTGTGCCCTACCTCATTATGATAGGCACAGAATTTATTTTGATCCCTTTGTTGAACGGGAGCCCTTATGGGATTGGGCCTCCCAAAATCCTCCTTATTCCTCTCTGCAGCGTAAATCCTGTCCGGTGATGCCGTCAGGACGCTGTATCCTTCATGACGATCTTGACGTTGAGGTCGCTCATACCTTGGCTCTCTCCTCGCTCTCTTAGCGATCTGGTTACTTGAGCCACTATTTCTTCCTTCTTCGTTCCTGCCATTGTTTCTCCTCTTTGGCTGGCTGGAACTGCCCGCTTCATTCTTCTGATTCTGTTTTTTCGGGCCGAAGGTCTCTTCCCACCTAATCTCCTTCGCAGCTCGCTCATAGAATTCTCCCAGATCCTTCACTGGGGACTTGTAAATGCTCTCATATAACTTTCCATCCTTGCGCAGCCTAGCCGAGATCGCTGTCAGTATACTCTCATCTGACGGATGCTCAACATTAGCGACCTCGCGTCTGAACCTGGTGATATATTCCTTCAACGATTCACCCTGACGCTGAAAGATTGTAGCTAGATGGCAGGATGGAGCGAGCTGCCTTCTCAATGCTTTGTATTGACCAATAAACTTTCGTTGGCATTCCTTCCAACTGCCTATGCTGCGAGCCAGGAGATTCTTGAACCATGTTCTTGGAATATCTCCCAGAGTAGCTGGGAATACTCGGCACTTCACCATAGGATTACTGGTTTGCAGGTCCATCTGAATGTTAAAGGTGTCGAGATGGTCATAGGGTCACTGTCCCTGTTGTACTGCTGAATGTTTGGCACTTTAAACCTTTGAGGGAGAGGCTGCATCTCAATCTCCCTTGTAAATGGGGTCATTTCCCCGTAGTGCCCACGTTGCTTCGGGGCTCCAGGTCGTGCCTCCAGCTGTTGGACCCTCTGGAGGAGCTCCTCTACTTGTGGATCTCGGAGCTCGTATCTCCTCCTGTGATCGTGACTTGGAGCCGGGTGCTCTGGGTCATACCTTTCGTCCTCCTCGAACAGACCCTCATGATGATGGGATCTTACTTATTGCCCATCCACCTCATCAACGTACCGAGCTGCGGCTCGGACTCTATTGTGCCCAACCTCTGCTCGTTGGTTTCCACCTTAGCTCAGCCTCACCACCAGACTAGCCGGGCGTGCGACTTCCCTTTCTTGTTGAACAGGGTGTCTTCCAGCCCTAGAACGCGCATTAAAGGAGCGAGCCGAGCCTGCAGGTCGCGGGATTTCCCTCGCCAGCCTTTCGGGCCCTTGCGCCGCTTCATGCTGTTGGGGCACTCCTCTTGGTGCCTGAATTTCCACCCTAGTTACGTTCTGAACCTAAGCCTACACCAACATATTGACGGCCTCTGTGAGCTGTCTAACCGTGTCTTCCAACGCTTCTTGCCTCTGTAACAACACATTCTGCCCTTCGGCCATTGGGGCAATTGGAACCGTTTGACGATGAGGCAGAGGAGGGATGCCTGTCGCAACACCGAGTGCCTGTCCATGGGACGGGCCTGCTGCATGCATGGTTGCATCTTGCACATGCTGTATGTTTTGCTGAGATTGGTTCATGTGGCTCTCCGCCTGGTCATCATCAACATGATACCTGTTCGATCTGGTTTTTGCCATGTTGTTAGGAATCGAGAAATCGAGATGAATAAGACTGCAGTTTGGGCCCCTCCTTCTAGCGCCAAAATGTCGACATTGAATTTCAGTCGACGAGTAATCAATGCTCAATACCTGCAATCAATGTGAGAAAACACAAAAATTCGAGATAATAACACAGCAAAGAACCTAACAAGATGAGGGAACACCGAGCGTTTTACGTGGTTTAGCAATATTAAGCCTACATCCACGACTGTCTCTCTAAATCTCTGCAGAGTGACAGTATATTATTCAATGTTGTATATCGATTACAATGATTTTAAACCCTATTTATAGGGGAAAAGGTGTTACAATTCTGGTTGCAATAGAATAGGAAAAGAATCCCGAATTAATTACACTTCCCTATTAATCAGGAAAAATAAGGAAAAGAATTGTAAATTAATTACACTTCCTAATTTGTTTGAATAGAATCAAGAAACTGCTCCTTAAATTCCGAGATAATGTTGACTTGAATTCGAATTTGAATAAACTTCCATATCTGATGATGGAATCACGATTTGATTGGGTAACTGTCATATTTAGTGAGAGAATCATGATCGGATTAGGTAACTGCCTATTTCTAGAAGATACTGCATTTATTATGCTCTTGAGCGAGCTGCTGTCTATGGCGGTCTCGAGCTCGAGCTCACTAAGAGACGAGCTGTGCATGAGGCGAGCTGCGGCCTGGCTGTGCTTATAGGTCTGTTGATGCTAGCTGAAGAAATTACCTGAGCGAGCTGAAGAGCTCGCTGGGCTTAGAATCGATACTGGGCCTCGTCTGATGAGCTTTGACTGGGTTGACCTTATCGGGCCTAAACTGGGCTTTTACCAACCCATTTAATAAATCTGAAACATACATATAATACAACTTATATAGAAAAGATCCTTAAAAGATTTTATATGGACCAAGCAGATCCATTGAGCACCCCAATGGTTATTAGATCACTTGATGTGAAAAATGATCCATTCCGATCTTGAGAAGATAACGAAAAACTCATTGATCCTGAAATATCATATCTTAATACTATAGGTGCACCGATATATCTTGCTAATAATACTCGTCCTGATATAGTATTTTCTGTGAATTTATTGGCAAGATATAGTTTTTCTCAAACTTAAAGACATTGGAATGAAGTTAAACAAATATTTCATTAACTATGAGGAACAAATGATTTAGGTTTGTTTTACTCAAAGGATTCTAAATTATCACTAGTTGGTTATGCAGATGCAGGTTATTGGTCTAATCCACATAAAGCTCGATCTCAAATAGGTTGTATATTTACATGTGGTGATACTGCAATAGCATGACGTTCTACGAAGTAGACTATATCTGCCACCTCTTCAAATCATGCTAAAATTATTACAATTCATGAAGCTAGTCGAGAATGTGTGTGGTTGAGGTCAATGACTCAACATATTCGGAATGCATGTGGATTATCTTTTACCAAAGAAATGCCAACTATATTATATAAAGATAATGTTACATGTATTAATCAACTAAAAGAAAGTTATATTAAAGAAGATAGAACAAAACATATATCACTAAAACTCTTCTTTACACACGACCTCCAGAAAAATGGTGATATAGGTGTTCAACAAATTCGATTAAGGGATAATTTGACAGATTTGTTCACAAAAGCATTACCAACAGTGACATTTGAGAAGTTGGTGTATAATATTGGAATGAGATATTATAGAGATCTCAAATGACATTATTTTGAAGGGGAGAAATATGCATTGTACTCTTTTCCTTGACCAAGGTTTTTATCACTGGGTTTTTCTTAGCGAAGTTTTTAATGAGGTAGTTTTTATTGCATATTATACATTAATATAATGTACTTTTTTTCTTTCACTAGGATTTTTTTTTTTTCCCACAAGGTTTTTTCCTAGTAATGTTTTAATGAGACATATATTGATGTAATGGGCATCCAAGGGGGAGTGTTATAAATAGGGACGGAACCAGATATTTCAACTTGGGGGGATCACGGTATATTTATCAAATCATTTAATAGTCTAACATATTTCAAATCATTAATATTTATATATCTCAAATTTGTAGACATGAGTTATCACAATGTTGGTGGAAATTATGACATATTGACAATGATTTGTGTTGGGGACCAACAAAATAGCCACAACCAGGTGGTTCACATATTGAAAAATTAGATTCAAGAAAATGACCACCTATCTAAAACTGTCCCCTCAACAATGATTTGTGTTGGGGACCAACAAAATAGCCACAACCAGGTGGTCCACATATTGAAAAATAAGATTCAAGAAAATGACCACCTATCTAAAGCTGTCCCCTCCTCTATGTATATAAATTTTTTTTATTTAAACCTCTAAAATGTCTATAGTGTTTTCTCTTATTAATTTTTCACAGTATTAGAATGATTTGTAGACATGACTTTATATATAGAATTTTTTTTTTTCAAAAAGTCTGGGGAGGCCAAGGTCCCTTGGCCCCCATGTAGTTCTGTCCCTGATTATAAATATTATATTTAAGTGGATGTTCATTTGTCTTCAAAACTCCTATCCATTTATCTTCACTTATTATGATTGTAACCTATGATTTTTAAAGTTCTATTAGCCTTTGAAATTCTACTCTTGTAAGCTTATAAATAGAAACATTGTATATTACATAAGATACTTTTTAATGAAGGAAAAATACTTATTCTTACAATTTTTAAGTTTCATCTCTTATTCTCTTTAATTTTATAACAAATTCAAGCCTAGTTTGATTTCATCCCAAATTTTTCATGATGCACTTAAAAGTTCTAAGATTGTATTATGGTATTGCAGTAAGAAATTATTTAATGTCATTGATTGTTTGAGTGTTTCATTATATGTAATAGACTCCAAAATTACTATATTATAATCAACTTTCTTTTCACAGACATTATTATCAACTTTGTTATCGAGAAGATTCTGGATATATTGCCAATGATTTTTTTTTCCTTTTTTTAACATGATATTGTCAATGATTTCTTATCAACAACTCAATATCCTTTTATATCAATAATTTATCATTATATTAATAATTTAATTAATTAATTACTATATAATTTAAAAATTATTAATTTAAGAGGTTAGATCATATTGATCTTGTCCAAAGATAAAATGTATTGAGAAAGCGAATGTAGCCTAGTGGTATGCATAACCACAAGCCACCCACTTTGTAGGGTCAATCTCGGTTAGCCCCTCGTTGTTTATGGGTATTTTCTCTATCATTATTTGTGAACTGTCATTCCACTTTCTGTGGATTGAACCCTCTCATTTTTAAGAGTTGCTCTTTGGATCGTGTCGCAATGTCATCACTACTGGTTCCGATTATATTATGGATTAATATTAATCACAAAAAAATAAAAAAATAAAATGTATTTAATCAAAATCTATATTCTCATTCCCACCCCATTCCCCAATTTTAGCTGCACTATTAAGGGTATTTTTATCCAAAAAAAATTATGCTGCAAAGATTAAAAAATAGTAGGGGGAATGTCTTTTTCAATTGGGTCATAAAAAATAGGTTACCTTTCAACAAAACCCATGGTTTAAAGCTTTATCATGCATTCTTCGCACCTCAAAAGGAGTAATCCCATGTGGCCCATACCCACCCCTAATGAATCAAACAAAAAATATATAAATAAATGATGAAAAGAACCTTAATTGAACGACAGAAAAAGTAGGAACATACGTCGTGAATCTCGTGATGAAATAAAAAATGGGAGATATCCTACCTAAACTTTTAATTCATATTATTATTATTTTTTTAAGACACTTAATTATCATTAGACCGAAAATATAAATTGATAGAAAAAAATTCATCTATAATAATAAATGACAAATATTGAATGTATGCTAAACGTTATCTACCATTATAACATATGTAAAAAAAATTCAAACTAAAAGAGGGATACAGTTTGAGCCAGGAACCTCCAAGCTTTGGTTTTAAATTACTTATTATCAAATCAAAAAATTTAAGTTGATAGAAAATGATCCGCTTATAAAAAATGATAGAAAATTATTCAACTGTAGTGATAAATGACAGATATCGGATACATACTAAACATCTTCTACCGTTATAACATATGTAAAAAGAATTTAAGATAAAAAAGTGATAGAGTTTGAACTAGGAACCTTCAAGTTTTGGTTCCAAATGACTTATTATTAGATCTAAAAATTTAAGTTAATAAAAAATTATTCATTTATAATATTTAAGATCTGTTGTTGATATATTGACAAATTCAAATATGAATTTCTTTCAAGATAAACCGGAGGGCATCTCAATGCATCTGTTTTAAGCAAATACATCAGCCAAACAGGATAAATACCAGAACAGACCGTAGAACTAACATGGTTAACTGCCCATTTTGCCTCTCCATGAGCAGCGATGTTTGCGGTTCTGGGGACACACTGCAGTCGGCAGAAACTTGAGTTGTTGAGAGTAGTTTTAATATGGTGGATGATATTATCATCACCTCTCAATCACAACCAAAGTGTCTTTACACATTTTGACAATATTCAGTGCACCAGACTCCACCAGGACTACAATTAAGAGTCTAGTAGCAGCACAAGCCAGTAGACTCTTAATTATTGTTGTCACGAATTGAAGATAAATGTTTTTTTAATTCCATTTTGGATTTTCTCTGGTCTGGAGGACATTTATGCAAAGTGGAACGACATATATTATTATTGTCGGTGCTGTAACTGTTTTTTATTCGTTTCACGGTTTATTTGCGTTGTCGAGATTGGTATGTCCTGTTGAAATAGTAAACATCAATAATTCTGAGAATGAGATTGACATGTAATACATGTAGTCTTATTAATTTCATAAATTAATAATTTATTAAAAAGTACAGTTAAATTTGACAATGATGTTTTGTTAAAATATAAATTTGTTGTTCTTTTTTCTTAATTTTGAAGTATAGTTCGATCTCATCTCTATTATGAATTTAAATGTTCTGAGGTTGAATTGCTTATTATAATAAAAAATATATATATATTTACTGTCATCAATGTTTCAAGTATCTATTTTCATCTAACATACCCTAGATCTATTTTGTCATCATTTATTTCTCTTTCGGACAGATCATTGGTGATATTATCGATAAGCATATTTTTTTTAAACACTAGAAATATTGATAAGCGCATTTAAAATCTCTATAAATGAAAAAATTTTAATTTATAATTAATTAATATCTCAATTAATTAATAAATAAGTTTTAGGGTAAATTGCACAAATTTTTTAAGATTAAATGAAATTGTTAGAAAATAAGGATGTCCGTGATATCCACACAAATACTAAAAACTCGACACAAACCTCTCTGCCATAATTTTGTTCACATTATTTATACCACCCAACACATTAAACCATCACCATTTTAAAACAACCAAATTTTTACTTCAAACTTGGTTTCATAGTTTTGGTTATACGATTGAGCTCAAGCAGTAGGCAATGATGGAAGCTCTAAGAGCATCTTATGTTCCTTCACTTAACATCACAAAAGCACATCAGAAAACCAGTTTCATAAAGCCCAAGTTCATGATTTTTCAGTCAACTCCAATACCCAATTGGTCATTCTCATCAACTTATCACGAACACACATCAAGATCATTGAAAGTTTTTACCATATCATCACCCACAATCTCAACAGAAAACACGGACCTACCATTTAAGCAGGAGTTTGAAACTGAAGCCAAAGATGAAAAGTTTGATTGGTTCTCACATTCGTATCCAATCATGCCACTATGCGATTTGGACAACAGAGTGCCTCATGGAAAGAAGGTATTGGGACTTGATATAGTGGTTTGGTGGGACAAGACTGAAAATGCGTGGAAGGTTTTTGATGACGCTTGTCCTGATAGATTGGCTCAACTGTCTGATGGAAGGATTGACAAGGAGGGTAGACTGCGGCGTGCTTATCATGGCTGGTGTTTCAATGGTTGCAAATTAATTACCCAGGCTCCTCCAGTTGGTCCTCCGGTAATTTTATTTAGAAGTAATTGCACAACACCCCTTATATTTACCTTAAAATAGAAAAAAAAAACATATTTATCATTTTATTACATTAAATCCCCACGTTTAATGTTAATTTTTATCAATATTAACCGAGTAAAAGGTATTTTGATCCTTTTTCATAGAACCAACGGATTAGCGAAATGATGATATCAGCACCCGACATAAAAAAGGAATAAAACATTAAAAATTGTGATAGGATCAAATCAATCAAGAAAAAATTAAATGGAAAGTGAATAAAAAAAACATAAAAAATTGATTTTTTTTAAATGATAAAAAATTGGATGTTGGAAGACGTGAGAAACATATATCCTAAAAAGATAATTTTTTTTTTGAAACATTAATGGTTCATCCTCACTCTCTCATCTCTCTCCCCTTTGTCAACGCCCATATCTTCCTCCCTTTTTGCCCTCTGTCAATGATGATTAGTTTCTTCACCTAGGTTTGACGAACCCAGATAAAGAATTCATTTGGGTTTGATTTACCTTTCATCTGGGGTGTTTATTTGTTTGTATGTTTGTTCTTGTTGATTCTTTTTTGTTCTAGGTTTGATTTCATATTGTGTTTCGTTATTTATATGCTTGATTAAATGATCTGTAAGTCATGAAGGATTGAAGAATGATGCATAAACCATATGTATATTTCATTTTTTTAGTTTTTAATTTATTTTTCATATTTTAGCTTTTAATGTTTAATTTATTTTTCATTTTTTTAAAAATTTTTAATTTACCTTTTATATTTTAAAAAAATAGAAAAATTCCCAACACTTTTAATTTTTTAATTTTTAATTTTAATCTAATTTAGTTTTTAATATTTAATTATTTTTTATCTTTGATCAAAATTTCTGATCAACTATCAAAATTGACGGAAGTTAACTAATAGATAACTAACAGTACAGGGGTTTGATATAATAAAATGATAAATATATTTTTATTTGTTTTTAGACAAATTTTACGAGGATGTTGTGTAATTAATTTTTTTTTTAATCCCTCTCAAAATATTTGTCTAAAGAAATACTTTTTTGGCTGTTCCACTAGTTGGAAGGAGATCGATGCTTTTTCTTTTTGGAAGGCGAAATTGTTTAAAGTCGTCTATTGTCGTCATATCAAGGAGACAATGTTGCATTTTGATGATGTTGTGGACCATAGAAAATCTCAGACCGATTTTTATTTAATTTACGAGTCAAATGATTCAATAATGTTGAAAAAGATATTTGACGGTAGAAGGCATTAATTGAAACCTTTTCCTAATTGCATTTTTGTTTTACTTTTTTGCTTCTTTTACTAAAAAGGTAGAAAAGCTTAAATTATTACATTCTTAAAAAAGACAAATTATTTGTGTAAGACATTACTCATTTGCAACTAATTTTGCACTTATTTTTTATTTGGTCGCAACAAGTTTACAAAAGCTTAAGTGTGGAGTAGAGAAACACTCATACCTTATTTGATCAATTGGTTACACTATGGCTATATTGGAGATAAAAAGATATTAGATTCTAGAAACAGGTGGTGACTGATGTGAGTGCATATAGTGCATGCACTATAATATTTTATATGCCACAAAAAGCGGGCAAAAGAGAGCCGATTAATGGCTTGGTTGGTCATCCATTGACCTTGGTGTCTCTTTGTCCCTCGTCCCTCGTCCGACTCTTAAATCTTAATAAAGAAAGCCTCTCTCTTACTATATAAAAATGTGTGAGTTGTACTCCACCTTATGTGGGCATTTCTCCCTATCTATATGTGGGTTGTTGTCTCCTGTTACTCCCTAAATCGCTTCATAAAGTCAAACCTCATTTGATATTAACTAATTCTTAGACTTCTCTCAACTATAAAAAGGTAAAAAAAAAAAAAAAAAAAAAAAAAAAAAAAAAAAAGATGAAAAAGTCGAGTTTCCTTTTTTTTTTTTTTTTAAACTATTGGCTACTACATTTTTACTTTAAAATTTGAAAAACTTCATGGTAGTCCTTGAAGTTTCGAAAAATATCAGGTTTTTAAAACTCTTTTGGAAATAACTCTTTTCATCCCTAACTTTTTTCAAAATTCTTCAAAAAATTTAAACCGTTAGTCAACTGATGATCAATCATAACAGATAGTTTAGATGAAAAGGTAAGATAATCTTTTCATGTAAGAGACTAAGATTGTAACACATGGATGACTAAGATTTTAAACATATAAAAAAATTCAAATAATTAAAAAATAAAAAATTAATTAATTAGCTAATTCAAATTAAAAAATATGAAAGATCTCCACCGTCTATCTTGAAAATGGACAATGGAGATTAAAATAAATGGTTTAAAAAAAGAGAATTAAAAAAAAAAAAAAAACTTGGATTTAAACCATGTTTGAATTTAGAATGTTGGAAGTCTGGTTGCAAAACCCAGATCTCCAAAACAATTAAAAAAAAATGAAAAAAAAAAAAACACTCAACAAATTCATCTTCACCCTCACCTCTCCAAACTGATCTAGATTAAAATACACCCAACAATCTCCAACAATAACTTATCAAACACCACCCTAACAAAAATATGTCAGACCCTAATATCAACCCCAAGCAACAAACCCAACCCCAAACCTTAAACATCTTTCTTTCGTTGTCGTCATCTTCATCCCCATCCCTATCCTCCAAATTCTTCAATTTTTTTTTTTTAATTTTTTTGCTAATGTTGTTGTCTAAGTTCTGAGTTCGATTGAACCCATAACTAAAACATATGATTTGGGGTTCCATTGTATCCAGAACCTCAAGTTTTGGTTTTGGATTCGATCGAAACTAGAACCACAAGGTTTTGAGTGATTAAACCTAGAACTGGGTCTCTATCGAAACCCACAAGATTCTAGGTTTTAATTGAAACCTAAAATCTTCTGGGTTCGATCACCCAAAACCCTCTGGTTTTAAGTTCGATTGAACTCATAACCAGATGTTTTGGGTTCTGATGGAACCTAAAACTAGAGCTCTGGTTCTGGGTTCCATCAAAACCAAAGCTCTGGTTTTGGATTCCATCGAACCCAGAACTTGAGGTTGGAGAAGAGAAACGAGAGATAAAAAAGAAGAATGAGGGGACATGAGAGATTGGAGGAGATGAAGAAGAAAAAGAAAAACAGTTTCTAAAGAGAGAAAGAGAGAGAGAGAGAGAAATAGCTTTTATGGTTTGTTGATGATAATGATGTTTTTTTTATTATTTTTAATTATTTTTCTTTTTCTAATAAAGTAAAAACTTTTAATTATATATTTATTTATTTATTTATTATATTTTTATTTAACTAGGGGTAAAACTATAATTTAATGAATTATACCCAAAATGATCTTTAAATCATTGGTTGATTGATGATTTGAATTTTTTTTAGAAGTTTTGAAAAAATTAGGGATGAAAATGATATTTTTAAAAGAACTTTGAAATTTTGATATTTTTTATAATCTTAGGAAATAAAATGAAGTTTTTCTCTTTTAAATTAAGGTACTTTCCCATGCTCACGTAACAAGTTGGTGGGCACAAATTAAAGATACTCAAAGTTGGTGGGTACAAAATTACAAATTAAAGAGACTCAAAGGTCTGGCGCACTTCAAAGTTGTCTCAAAAATCCAGGTTATAAGACAAGTGAGGTTGGTCTTCCAAAAACAGGCGAGTGAGGTTGATATAGACGTTTAACCATCTTGACCCACTATTTTTGGAATCTTAATTATGTTAATATTTATATATGGATAGATCTCATCTTAGTAGTTATCTGAATTTTACTATTAATGTTTCATTTAGATTGATATCTAGGGCTCTTTAGTCCAAAAATATGTCCGCTAATTAAAAAAAAAAAAGTCCACTTAAAAAGTTGTGTTCTCTTCTCTCAGTATACACAGATTTTTGTCCTTGGTTGTTTTCTTCCTCAAGTTGAGCTCTGAGAGCATCAATATTATCAGCCATGGAAGGTCTTGGGGTAACCTGTGCTCCATCGGTTTATTACAACCCAAAATCAATTCACGAAACCAAGTTCACTAAGTCAGCATTCGTGGCTCTTCAGTCCAGTCCAATAACCACACCATGTTTCTCATCAACTAAACAAGTCACATCAAGATCACCATACAAGGTTTTCACTTCCTTATAATCATCACCATCAAAAGTTTCACCAGAAAATATAGATGATGATGAACCTAAAGAGGCTGCAGAACTTGAAACGGGAGCTGAAGAAGAGAAGTTTGACTGGTTCTCAGAATGGTATCCGGTCATGCCAGTGTGTGAGTTGGACAAGAGAGCGCCTCTTGCAAAGAAGGTGTTAGGACTTGATGTGGTGGTTTGGTGGGACAAGAATGAGAGTGCATGGAGAGTGTTTGATGATGCTTGTCCACACAGATTGGCTCCATTATCTGATGGAAGAATTGATCAGTCGGGGAGGCTGCAGTGTGCATATCATGGTTGGTGCTTCAGTGGCTCTGGTGACTGCGAATTAATCCCCCAGGCACCTCTCGATGGTCCTCCGGTAACAAATTTTATCAAAATTTGATTTATGTATTCTCTCTCGCATCCATGAATTTTGTAGTTGCTCTTGTAATCCTTTGATTTCTAATTCAACAGTATTACAACTTCATGCTATGTTAGATATGGTGCAATAGAACTTGATACTAGTTTGAGACTTAATTCTATGTTGTCTAGCGCGCCCATCCCACCCGCCAAAAAAAAAGTACGGCCATGATGGGATAAAATAATCCTCTTAAAATTTGTGCTTTGTGCTACTTTTTATTTATTTATTTTAATTTATTAATTAATATTATTTATTTATTTATAAATAATTTAATATAAAAATGATGTAAAAATTAACTGTCTTATTATATAGATAATTTTTGAAACATAAAGTTTAATATGTAATAGATTTTTATTTTTCGATTTTTGAATAAATATATGAAAGTGTAAAAGATAATATAACATATCTATATTTTTAAAAATAACATAAAATTATAATATTTTATAAATATTTTTATATATTATTATTTTATAATCAATATATCTATATCATACATATATTATTCTACTATAAATATTTCGATTCAACATTAATTATAAGTAATTTTGATTAAATTTAAAAACTAATTTTTTATTAAAAAATTGAATTCAATCTAATATTATATCAATAAATGTCACAATATCAAATTAAAAAACACAATTATTTTTTGTTTCATCCCATACTACACCAAATTAGAGACACTATAATTTTTAATCCAATCCCAATTACACCAAATACATAGTATCATCAAAGCATCATAATCATTTTCGAAAGAGCAATTAGAATGTATATCGATTCTGTTTTCTGCTTTATTCGATGTAATGAAGTATATATCACTGACCTTTCTATAAATAATGCAGGTGCACACATTCAAGAGAGCATGTGCAAGAGTTTATCCAACTACTGTGCAGCATGACATTGTGTGGTTTTGGCCAAGCACTGAGCCTAAGTACAAAGACATTATAAAGAAGAAGAAACCACCTTTCATCCCAGAATTGGATGATCCATCATTTACTAAGTTCGTTTTTATGAACAGAGATATTCCCTGTGGGTATGTAAAGATTAAGTTCCTTTTCAACCTTGAAATTAAAGATTCATGTATTTCTAAATTCCCTTGCATGCTTCAATTTGATCTTGAGAATGGATACATGCATGCATATATATATATATATATATATGCATCAATTTCAGGTATGAGATATTGGTTGAAAATCTGATGGACCCTGCTCATGTTCCATATGCACACTATGGAGTAATGCAACTTGATCAGCCACCCAAAGGTAGATAACAAAATTTTATATGAACCTTGTTACTCTTCAGTTACTTCCATGACTAATGCCAAGTTTGATCGACAGTGAAGGTTGATAGAGAAGGTGGGAGACCTCTTGAACTTGGTGTCAAGAGATTAGATAGAAACGGTTTAGTTGGAAGGCAGGAGTGGGGCAGTGTCAAATTTATTGCACCATGTACCTATTGTATGTATACAGATCCTGTTGATGTTCAAGGGAATGGATCAGATTCATCAACCGAAACTGATGAGGTAAAAAGTTAATGTTGGTATTCTTAAGCTGATTAATGAGTTTTGAAGCTCTTTTTGATGATCATTTCATATGTTACCTACTGTATTTCATCCTCAGATGTTATTGCGGCCGAAGACGTCAGGGCAACAAAGATTTGTGCTCTTTTTTTTCTGTATTCCGGTTAGTCCAGGTAACAGCAGACTGATATGGGGCAACACTAAAAACTTTAAAGGAAGCTGGATTGAAAATATCATTCCAAAATGGATTCTTCATATTGCACCAAACCTAGTTATAGATTCAGATTTATATCTACTGCACATTGAGGTGATTCCTACCTTTTTTTTCTCTTTCTTTTGGATTGTTTTTGAGTTTTATTGTTAGCAGCTATCTAGAACTTGGGACAGAGACTTGAAAGACACAATGCTGAATGCTTTACAACAAATTAGAGCCTTGAGAAAATATAAAACAGTAGTTTATGATTTTGTCAGTAGTGATAAATACTTGGGTTTCTCATTGTAGGAGCATAGAATTATGGAAGTTGGGGGTGGTAATTGGCAGAAAGCATGTTTCGTGCCAACGAAATCAGATGCCTTGGTGGTTAGTTTCAGAAGGTGGATGGTCAAGTATGCTGGTGGTGAAATCAACTGGGGTGGAAAATTCAGTGCAACTTGTCTTCCACCAACACCACCAAGAGTACAGCTGATGGACAGGTAACACTAGTACAAACAAACTGAGGTCTCCTGGTTAGCAAAACGTCACTTGTCAACCATTTTCTAAAAGCACAACTTGTTATACAACTAATAACTTGCCTTGACCTTTGTTTTTGAGTTCTAAATTGAGAACTATAGGCAGACCCTAAATGGCACCTTTGATTGACAGAGGACTTTGTAAGTTTTTTCAGGTACTGGTCCCATGTGGTGAACTGCAAGAGTTGCAGTTCTGCATACAAGAGCCTTAATGCACTTGAGTTTAGCTTGCAAGTCATCTCCATTGGTTTAATTGGGATTGTTGCTGCAACAAAGCAGGGTGTAATGTCAGTGGCCGCGAGAACTATGGTGGTCTTAATGGCCATAGTCTGCTTTGTTGCTTCAAGATGGTTGGCTCATTTCATCTACAAAAACTTTCATTATCATGACTACAATCATGCCTTGCAGTGAGATAAATCGCTGTCTTATTGTTGTTGATTGGGACAAGTCAAATATTACTTCATATTCTATACTAGTTGGAATATATGTAGAGTCGCTTCATCCTAATAAACTTTGCAATGTACAATGTTAAGTTGTATTAAATGCAATCACCTTAGGGACTTTAATTTAATGGCTCCTTGCAAAACCAATATGACTACATTCTGTTTGTATAATTCCTCTTATGGACCAGTGTGATGCAGGATCTTGATTTGAAAATTGGTTTTTCTTACCGATCAAATGGTTAAGATTGTTCAGCTAAATCTGATGCAATACCTTGCATCTTTACTAATTTGTTAAACAAAATGAAGCTTCATACACTCCAGTAGACTTCCTGAAGTTTCCATTGGAAAAAAAAAGGGAAAAATATAGTTGAAATTTTGTCATACAATCTCAAGTTGAATATTTGCATTTACAATAATTCATGCAGTCATGATTTAAAGATGTCAATAACACGAGAAAACAGCCAAAAGCATGTATTGAGGAGACCACCCTGCTCCCTCACACCCACCTTGCGGATTACGTGTTCAAGTCATGTCCCCCCGTCCCCCACTCCTTTATACTATAATAAAATGCCATCGAAGTTCACCAATATTTTAACCAAACTTCTAGCAATACAGGCAAGTATTTAGAAAACTTGAATATACACATACATAGAAGAACAGATATTTAGTAACATATCCCAAATCATAGGTAATAAGAACTCATCTCAACGAAGGGCATGATTGTAGTCGTGATAATGAAAGTTTTTGCGGATATAATGAGCCAACCATCTTGAAGCTGCAAAGCAAACTACAGCCATTGAGATCACCATAGTTCTCATGGAGGTTGACATTACCACACTCTGCTTCGTTGCAGCAACAATCCCAACTGAAACTACAGAGATGACTTGCAAAATAACCTCTAGTGCATTCAGACTCTTGTATGCAGAATTGCAACTCCTGCAGTTCACTACATGTGACCAGTACCTGCAAAAGTGGAGACAAATTTCCCTCAGTTAAAAGTATATACAAAAACAAGGGAAATAATATTTGTTCATTTAGGTAACAGAACCGTCTAAATCATTTTAACGTATAGATTCCATTGTCTCATGAATTTCCTCTAGAATATACATTCAGACTTGATGAAGAACGAGTGAAATAACAACGTAAAAATTTGTATAAGCAGCGAAAGGACAACATAGCTACTATAGTGATTGTTAACATAGCACAATTTGAGTCTTCAATCTAGAATATTTTGGACATCCTTTATAGTGTCTTCCTTCACTTTTAATAGTACAAACTTCATTGCGGTTCACTTGCATTCATGAAAACTAATGAATTACTTAATATTGACACTTGAAACCTCCCTTTTTTTTTGGGTACTAGTATTACCTGTCCATGAGTTGTTCTCTTGGTGGAGTTGGTGGAAGAGTTGCCGTACTGAATTTTCCTCCCCAATTGACTTGACCACCAGAATACTTGTACAACCACCTTCTAAAACCGACCACAAAGGCATCTGATTTCGCAGGTATGAAACAAGTTTTCAGCCAATTGTCAGGGCCAGCTTCCATGATCTTACGCTCCTACAATGAGAAAAATAAGCGTCAGCCAATACTATTAAAACGCAGCAGAGATGTGTTTTCTAAAGGCTCTAATCTGTGGAAGTGTAGCATTTACTTCTTCAAGTGCTTCAACTACAAGTAACACAAACTGCATATTGAACAATGCTTGACACATTTGCTAACAAGAGATATTAATTGCAGTACAGCTAATAATTTGAATCACCTCAATGTGAATTAGATGTAAATCTGAATCCACCACCAGGTTTAATCCAATATGAAGCATCCATTGCGGAATGATGCTTTGGATCCAACTTTTAAAGTTCTTGGCAGAGCACCATATCAATCTGCTATTACCAGGACTAACTGGAATACAGAAAAACACCACCATTCTTCGATGCTCTGGTAATTTCTTCCCAAATGAATACTGTGTCTCGAAAAGAACGGGAAACATAACACGTGAATTATCAACAATAGTCTCAAACAGTCATTTTGCAGCCTAAGAACACGAACAATAATCGACATTTACCTTACCACTTGCCGCTGAAAAAGCAGGTCCACTACTTTGAAACACAGTAGGATTAGTGTAAGTATAAAAAATGAAAGGTGCAATGAACTTGGCATTGTCCCATACATGGTTTCCATCGAAACCATTTACATCTAATTCCTTGACAGAAATTTCCAGAGGTTTGCCACCTTCTCTATCAACCTTCACTGTAAAACATATTGGCATTGGCCACATGAATGTCTTATATATGTATAGAGAATAGAAATTGACCTGATTAATCTACCTTTGGGTGGCTGATCGATTTGGAATAACCCGTAGTGTGAATATGGAATATGAGCAGGGTCCATGACATTTTCAATTAAAACCTCATACCTGAAATTAATGTCCTTAGAACTATAATGAACCTAGTCATGCCTGAATACGTACTAATCTTCATTTTCAAGTTCAAAAAACAAGCTTATTTAAGAGCAAAACAGAAGACCAAATCTTGACATACCCACACGGAAGATCTCTTGTCAAGAAATCCTTAGAAAATGATGGATCATCTAGTTCTGGAATGGAAGGTGGTTTCTTCTTTGTAATAATGTCTTTGTATTCAGGATCAGTGTTTGGCCAAAACCACACCATGTCATTGTGCACAACACTTGGATAAACTCCTGCACATGCTTTTTTGAATGTGTGGACCTGTATCATGAATTTGGATCAAACTAAAAGCAAGGAAATAACACGTTTATCAACAACTAGTTTGACAAGTGAGTCTATATATACATTCCTGTAAAGTCCTCTAATTTTATGATGCAGGATTCTAATACTTAACCTCATATGTTTGCTTATGTAACTAAGAAGTCTTGAATCTTGTGCCTAGGCCATTATTCTACCCCTGGAGGCGAAGTCATGAGATATATTTGACCCGCAAAATTGTCAAATGAGTTCCAATACCACTAAATCCAAAAGGGTGCCTAAACTTAGAATCAGAGTACCTACTATCAAGTTGTAAGACCTTTATATCTTACCCTCACCTCATCACACTTTATCTACGAAGTCTCGAATCATTGATCTACTTCTACACGTGCCACATGATTTAAAAGTGAAGCTGAAGCTAGATAAAGTCCTGTAGAACTAGCTATTATCACTCAACTCAAAGGCAAGAAATTAGACTGAAGCTTCTAAATGAAGCTACAAGACAACTTACTGATGATAGAATACAACTATATGAATCAAAGATTTCGATAAAAGTTGAGAGTTTTATTACCGGAGGACCATCTGGAGCTGCCTGGGGAATTAATTTGCAGTCACCAGAACCATTGAAACACCAACCATGATATGCACAATGCAGCCTCCCCAACTGATCAATTCTTCCATCAGATAATGGAGCCAATCTGTGTGGACAAGCATCATCAAACACTCTCCATGTACCCTCATTCTTGTCCCACCAAACCACTATATCAAGCCCCATAACCTTTCTTCCATGAGGCACTCTCTTGTCCAAATCACACACTGGCATGACTGGATACCACTGTGAGAACCAATCAAACTTTTCATCTTTGGTTTCAGTTTCAAGCTCTGGCTCAGGTGGTGGGGGTGTGTTTTCTCTTGAAATTGTTGATGATGATGGTGGTGGTGATGATATGGTGAAAACTTTGAACGATCTTGATGTGTTTTTGCAATAAGTTGATGAAAATGGCCAACTGGGTATCACGCTTGAGTGAAGATTCATAAACTTCGGCTTAGAAAAAGTGCTTTTGTGAAGTGCTTTTGGGATGTAATTAAGTGAAGGAAGAGAGGATGCTTTGAGAGCTTCCATGGTTGCTGCTTCTCTAAATCCTCCAGCAAAACAGAGAGAAACAGAGTTTTCAAGCGAAGAATTGGTTATTTGAAGATAGTGGGTGTTTGAGCCGTAGTAATGCTGCATGGGTCACCACCTTCATATTACATTACAAACCACTGACCACACGCACACAAGAAATGATTGATTTCAGCTCTAATTCTGCTAGTGACAGACAGCTGTCCCTAAAAAATATTTGAGCACATCATGATGAGGGCATTTTACACTTTCATAAAATCTTTGCAAAAGATGTACTAAGCTTTCAGTACATAGTAACTTCTCTCCTCGTGTGCGTGTGTAGAGTGGAGTCACAACACAACAACTTGTTTGGAATTGATGAACTAAAATACAATACTTAAAAGGTCAAAATAAAATTTTTATAAAATTGAAGAATTTGTATTTCCAAAAAAAAAAAAAAAAAAAAAAGAATACATAAGTATTTTTTTGGTATATATTTATTTTTTATTTTTTGGATGAATAAGCAGGAAAATAGATCTTCCTCTATGGAACAGTAAAGAATGTACTGTTCGCAAGTCCAATATATAGGTAGTTGGAAAGGCCTAACATGGCAGTCTAAGTGTTGAGCCCATATTTTATTCAGCCAAATTGGAGCCTAGAATCTCAAAAGCCCTTGTCTACTAGCAACGCTCAAATAGTTCGAGCCTCATTAATAAGGCATTTGACCAAATTAATCGACGATACGCCAATAAAGCAGCAGCAAGGATCAAGGCAACATATTCCTTGATCCTAGGTTGTCATTACAACCTTGCAACGGCTTTTTCTCTACTAATAAAAGAGGAGCAACCAAAGGCAAAAAGGATCTCATTGTCCTTACCGTCACTCTACCAAAATCATTGTAGGCACTCAACTGACTATATGTTTACACTTTGTACTTTGCTTACATTGTTACACTATTTACTCTACTTACACTGTCTACATCGTCAAACGACAGTCAATGTTTGTCCTACTCATCCTACTCTAATTGATCTTCTTCAGCATCTTCTTTAACATCGTAGATCGTTGATGGAGGAGGGTGGTACTGGAGGAGGTAAGGGACTATGGCAATTATGGAGCCAAGTTTGACTGGCTAATCTATAAAATTTCAGAAAAACCTCTGTAAAATTCCAAGTTCTTATTTACTATTTTTAATTATATCATATGTTTAATCAAACATGAGATAATATATAATCCAATTCAATCTATATAAATTATCTAATTCTAACCTACGCACCAAACAAAGCCTTAATGTGGCTGCCTTCTCCCACCTCTTGTGGGATGTTCTCCCATCTTTATTTGGATCGATCTCTCCTGTATGGAAGTTAGTCTCTGAACCGTATCATCAGTGTTCCATTTCGTTTGGTCCTGGTAATCCCTTAGGCTAGTCTCAGTAAAATAAAAATAAGTGCAGCACTTGGACTTCACAAGGGAAGGAAAGTTTTCCTTTCCAAGCTCAAGTGAGCCTATAGAATTTCCTGTTTACGCAGGATTTTGAAACCTACTAATATTGCTAGGTCTTAAGAATCCTGCTCATTTCAGATTCTTTTTTTTTTTTTTTTTTTTATGTTTTTTAATTTTTTTAATCAATATGATAAATTAATAATTATGATATTAAAATATTTAAAATTATAATTTATTTAAATAATTTATAAATTAAAATATTTTAATATTATTTTAAAACAAATTAGATATAATTAATTTATGTTTTTGTTATTTATTATTTACATTAAATATATTTAAATTTAATTCAACATTTTTTATTTAAAATTTAATTTAATATTAATTTAATTTAGTCAAATCCAATTCAATACGATCCCAACTACACCAAACACATTACAATATATATCTAGTCTCTTCTAATCTATTTCAATTCATTCTCATTCAATCTTAAGCACAAAATGGGATCCTTAACTTTTAATAAATAAACTTTCATTAATTTCAAAATTGTAATTTCTTTTAGAATTATCATTGAATATATATATATATATATATATATATTTTAAGAACTGGGATTGACTCAATGGACAACTGGGACCAATCAGGATAAGAATACTATAGCTGCTCAGGATAGTGCACCTAAGTGGGAGGAATCCATCCACACATAAATTGAGGAGAGACTCACATGAGGGTGGGAGGTTAATCCATACATAATAACGGGAGAATTGTTATTATTATTATTATTAAATGATTTTGGATTGATAGGGGGGTGTTGAACCCACGCCACAGATAATGGAAGGCATGGGGGTTAATGGCGCCTAACCAATGGTGCCAGCAGCCAAAGACTATTATTGAATATATTATAAACTAAAACTTATCAAAAGTAATGGCAAATTTCATTTCATCCTTTAGTTTTGAAAAATTAATATTTTTTAATTATATATTTATAGCTGATCCAGTCACCCCTAATACTTTATAAATAGATTAATTTAGTCTCTTTGACCAATATTTTAATAGTTAACCTTAACAGAAAATATGAAAGACCCATTTTACCCCTCCTTAGTCATTAATTCTAAAATTACAATTTTATCCTAATTTATCTACCAATAGGAACCAACATGTATAAAATGAAATTTAATATGAAAAAATTGAAAACAATTTTACACCAACGATGAATCACCACATCATCATTTGATAAATCAAAATACTTTTTTTTTTTTCACTTTATAAAACAATTTTTTTTTAAATTAATAAAAAAATTTTGAATTCCATCTGGTGGAGATCCTGCCAAACTGAGTTTGAAACTATGAAGAATGAACCCAGATCTTCAAAGATTTATGTTCAAATATCATCAAATCTAGCCTCGATCAAACCAAAATTTTCAACCCATATATTAAAGATTTAGGTTCGTTTGAACTCAAAACATGAAGATCTAGCGTTCAATCGAATCCAAAACTAGAATATAAAGATCTGGGTTTGCTCAGACCCAGGACATCATCAAATTTGAGTTGATTGAACCTAGATTTGTTCTAACTTGCCAAACCACAAATCCCATTAACTTATTTCATCTTCATTTTCTTCTTTCACGTTCATCTTCATCCACAAATCCCAACTTACCGAACCCAGTCAACCCAGCCCTCCATCAACACAAATTATCATAAATCCAGAGTAAATTCATCAACCACTCAAATAATATTAGTCAACGGTCTGGGAGACATTTGTACAATTAACTCAATAATTTTAGTTTAATTATAGATAAAGTCGAAGAAAGTTAGTGCAACTTGTCCCATATTTTATTATGGAAAATGAGTAAAAGAGATAATGAGAATAATCATTCCCTACCCAGCTACATGTGGCTCCAATGCCTATCCCCTCTGCATGTATTACGGGATTTGTTACAAGCTTTTAGTGTAGAGCACTGTGTGATACACTTGTTGAGGTGAGGTACAATTGCGATTCGCAAATGTAATAAAAATCATTAAAATAGATTATCTTTTAAAAAATAAAAAAAAAAATCATGAAGGGGACACACATCAATATAAAACTCGCAATTGATCTATAACATTTGCTTTATTATAATTCTCTTAAATAGAGGAATGTTCTTTCAAAATAAATAAATAAATAGATGAATGTCCATGAGACAGTTAAGTTGATTTGATGGTACATTTCAAGTGATAAAGTTTTTACAAGGTTTTCATTTCTCAAGTTATATTCATATTTTGGCAAATGATTTTCTTTTTGACTGAACTTTGAATTGACGATGAATTACTGTATTAACACATTTGCCATTTTCAAAGCACTATTTAAACAGAGATATTGGTGTTTCAAATGACAGTTTCTCATTCTATTAATTGAATAACACAAAAATTAGAGAAAATGAGGAAATTTGTTGAAAATGTTTTTAATTAGAAAAGTACACCTAATGTCAGGAACATAATCATATGATTATTTGGACTGCATTATTTTCGTAAGTATACATTGTCAAATACTAATATATTACTGTAATTAGACAGTATGGTTGATTATATCCATAATAATCTTTATTATAGATATTCTTAATTGCAAATGCTTGTATTTTTTTTTTTTTTTTCGTTAAATCATGACCCAACTCAATTACAAAGGATTATAATGTATATATTATTATTGCATTTTCAAC
>CM034464.1:16596311-16632775 GCA_019925255.1 Litchi chinensis | reverse complement strand
CAACTTATATAGAAAAGATCCTTAAAAGATTTTATATGGACCAAGCAGATCCATTGAGCACCCCAATGGTTGTTAGATCACTTGATGTGAAAAATGATCCATTCCGATCTCGAGAAGATAACGAAAAACTCCTTGATCCTGAAGTATCATATCTTAGTACTATAGGTGCACCGATATATCTTGCTAATAATACTCGTCCTGATATAGTATTTTCTGTGAATTTATTGGCAAGATATAGTTTTTCTCCAACCTAAAGACATTGGAATGAAGTTAAACAAATATTTCATTAACTATGAGGAACAAATGATTTAGGTTTGTTTTACTCAAAGGATTCTAAATTATCACTAGTTGGTTATGCAGATGCAGGTTATTGGTCTAATCCACATAAAGCTCGATCTCAAATAGGTTGTATATTTACATGTGGTGATACTGCAATATCATGACGTTCTACGAAGCAGACTATATCTGCCACCTTTTCAAATCATGCTAAAATTATTACAATTCATGAAGCTAGTCGAGAATATGTGTGGCTGAGGCCAATGACTCAACATATTCGGAATGCATGTAGATTATCTTTTACCAAAGAAATGCCAACTATATTATATAAAGATAATGTTACATGTATTACTCAACTAAAAGAAAGTTATATTAAAGGAGACAGAACAAAACATATATCACTAAAACTCTTCTTTACACATGACCTCCAGAAAAATGGTGATATAGGTGTTCAACAAATTCGATTAAGGGATAATTTGGCAGATTTGTTCACAAAAGCATTACCAACAGTGACATTTGAGAAGTTGGTGTATAATATTGGAATGAGACATTATAGAGATCTCAAATGACATTATTTTGAAGGGGAGAAATATGCATTGTACTCTTTATCTTGACCAAGGTTTTTATCATTGGGTTTTTCTTAGCGAAGTTTTTAATGAGGTAGTTTTTATTGCATATTATACATTAATATAATGTACTCTTTTTCTTTCACTAGGATTTTTTTTTTCCCACAAGGTTTTTTCCTAGTAAGGTTTTAATGAGACATATATTGATGTAATGGGCATCCAAGGGGGAGTGTTATAAATAGGGACGGAACCAGATATTTCAACTTGGAGGGATCTACAATATATTTATCAAATCATCTAATAGTCTAACCTATTTCAAATCATTAATATTTATATATCTCAAATTTGTAGATATGAGTTATCACAATGTTGGTGGAAATTATGACATATTGACAATGATTTGTGTTGGGGACCAACAAAATAGCCACAACCAGGTGGTTCACATATTGAAAAATAAGATTCAAGAAAATGACCACCTATCTAAAACTGTCCCCTCAACAATGATTTGTGTTAGGGACCAACAAAATAGCCACAACCAGGTGGTCCACATATTGAAAAATAAGATTCAAGAAAATGACCACCTATCTAAAGCTGTCCCCTCCTCTATGTATATAAATTTTTTTATTTAAACCTCTAAAATGTCTATAGTGTTTTCTCTTATTAATCTTTCACAGTATTAGAATGATTTGTAGACATGACTTCTATATATAGAATTTTTTTTTTCAAAAAGTCTGGGGAGGCCAAGGGTTCTTGGCCCCCATGTAGTTCCGTCCCTGATTATAAATATTATATTTAAGTGGATGTCCATTTGTCTTCAAAACTCCTATCCATTTATCTTCACTCATTATAATTGTAATCTATGATCTTTAAAGTTCTATTGACCTTTGAAATTCTACTCTTGTAAGCTTATAAATAGAAACATTGTATATTACATAAGATACTTTTTTATGAAGGAAAAATACTTATTCTTACAATTTTTAAGTTTCATCTCTTATTCTTGTTCTTATTCTCTTTAATTTTATAACAAATTCAAGCCTAGTTTGATTTCATCCCAAATTTTTCATGATGCACTTAAAAGTTCTAAGATTGTATTATGGTATTGCAGTAAGAAATTATTTAATGTCATTGATTGTTTGAGTGTTTCATTATATGTAATAGACTCCAAAATTACTATATTATAATCAACTTTCTTTTCACAGACATTATTATCAACTTTGTTATCGAGAAGATTCTGGATATATTGCCAATGATTTTTTTTTTTCCTTTTAACATGATATTGTCAATGATTTCTTATCAACAACTCAATATCCTTTTATATCAATAATTTATCATTATATTAATAATTTAATTAATTAATTACTAAATAATTTAAAAATTATTAATTTAAGAGGTTAGATCATATTGATCTTGTCCAAAGATAAAATGTATTGAGAAAGCCAATGTAGCCTAGTGGTAGGCATAACCACAAGCCACCCACTTTGTGGGGTCAATCTCGCTTAGCCCCTCGTTGTTTATGGGTATTTTCTCTGCCATTATTTGTGGACTGTCTTTCCACTTTCTATGGATTGATCCCTCTCATTTTTAAGAGCTGCTCTTTGGATCGTGTCGCAATGTCATCACTATTGGTTTCGATTATATTATGGATTAATATTAATCACAAAAAAAAAAAAAAAATGTATTTAATCAAAATCTATATTCTCATTCCCACCCCATTCCCCAATTTTAGCTGCACTATTAAGGATATTTTTATCCAAAAAAATTATGCTGCAAAGATTAAAAAAAAGTAGGGGGGATGTTTTCTTCAATTGGGTCATAAAAAATAGGCTACCTTTCAACAAAACCCATGGTTGAAGGGCCATTATCATGCATCCTTCGCACCTCAAAAGGAGTAATCCCATGTGGCCCATACCCACCCCTAATGAATCAAATAAAAAATATATAAATAAATGATGAAAAGAACCTTAATTGAACGACAGAAAAAGTAGGAACATACGTCGTGAATCTCGTGATGAAAGAAAAAATGGGAGATATCCTACCTAAACTTTTAATTCATATTATTATTATTATTTTTAAGACACTTAATTATCATTAGATCGAAAATATAAATTGATAGAAAAAAATTCATCTATAATAATAAATGACAGATATTGAATGCATGTTTAACGTTATCTATCATTATAACATATGTAAAAAGAATTCAAACTAAAAAAGGGATACAGTTTGAGTCAGGAACCTCCAAGCTTTGGTTTTAAATTACTTATTATCAGATAAAAAAAATTTAAGTTGATAGAAAATTATCTACTTATAAAAAATGATAGAAAATTATTCAACTGTAGTGATAAATGACAGATATCGGATACATACTAAACATCCTCTACCGTTATAACATATGTAAAAAGAATTTAAGATAAAAAAGTGATAGAGTTTGAACCAAGAACCTTCAAGTTTTGGTTCCAAATGACTTATTATTAGATCTAAAAATTTAAGTTAATAAGAAATTATTTATTTATAATATTTAAGATATGTTGTTGATACATTAACAAATTCAAATATGAATTTCTTTCAAGATAAACCGGAGGGCATCTCAATGCATCTGTTTTAAGCAAATACATCAGCCAAACAGGATAAATACCAGAACAGACCGTAGAACTAACATGGTTAACTGCCCATTTTGCCTCTCCATGAGCAGCGATGTTTGCGGTTCTGGGGACACACTGCAGTCGGCAGAAACTTGAGTTGTTGAGAGTAGTTTTCATCTAACATACTCTAAATCTATTTTGTCATCATTTATTTCGCTTTCGGAAAGATCATTGGTGATATTATCGATAAGCATATTTTTTTTAAACACTGAAAATATTGATAAGCACATTTAAAATCTCTATAAATTAAAAAAATTTAATTTATAATTAATTAATATCTCAATTAATTAATAAATAAGTTTTAGGGTAAATTGCACAAATTCTTTAAGGTTAAATGAAATTGTTAGAAAATAAGGATGTCCGTGATATCCACACAAATACTAAAAACTCGACACAAACCTCTCTGCCATAATTTTGTTCACATTATTTATACCACCCAACACATTAAACCATCACCATTTTAAAACAACCAAATTTTTACTTCAAACTTGGTTTCATAGTTTTGGTTATACGATTGAGCTCAAGCAGTAGGCAATGATGGAAGCTCTAAGAGCATCTTATGTTCCTTCACTTAACATCACAAAAGCACATCAGAAAACCAGTTTCATAAAGCCCAGGTTCATGATTTTTCAGTCAACTCCAATACCCAATTGGTCATTCTCATCAACTTATCACGAACACACATCAAGATCATTCAAAGTTTTTACCATATCATCACCCACAATCTCAACAGAAAACACGAACCTACCATCTAAGCAGGAGTTTGAAACTGAAGCCAAAGATGAAAAGTTTGATTGGCTCTCACATTCGTATGCAATCATGCCAAGATGCGATTTGGACAAGAGAGTGCCTCATGGAAAGAAGGTATTGGGACTTGATATAGTGGTTTGGTGGGACAAGACTGAAAATGCGTGGAAGGTTTTTGATGACGCTTGTCCCGATAGATTGGCTCAACTGTCTGATGGAAGGATTGACAAAGAGGGTAGACTGCGGCGTGCTTATCATGGCTGGTGTTTCAATGGTTGCAAATTAATTACCCAGGCTCCTCCTGATGGTCCTCCGGTAATTTTATTTATAAGTAATTGCACAACACCCCTTATATTTACCTTAAAACAGAAAAAAAAACACATTTATCATTTTATTACATTAAACCCCCACGTTTAATGTTAATTTTTGTCAATATTAACCGAGTAAAAGGTATTTTGGTCCTTTTTCACGGGACCAACAGATTAGTGGAATGATGATATCTGCACCCGACATAAAAAAGGAATAAAACATTAAAAATTGTGAAATGATCAAATCAATCAAGAAAAAATTAAATGGGAAGTGAATAAAAAAACATAAAAAATTGATTTTTTTAAATGATAAAAAATTGGATGTTGGAAGACGTGAGAAACATATCTTCGGAAAAGATAATTTTTTTTTTGAAACCTTAATGGGTTCATCCTCACTCTCTCATCTCTCTCCCCTTTGTCAACGCCCATATCTTCCTCCCTCTTTGCCTTCTGTCAATGACGATTGATTTCTTCATCTAGGTTTGACGAACCAAATAAAAAATTCATTTGGGTTTGATTTACCTTTCATCTGGGGTGTTTATTTGTTTGTATGTTTGCTCTTGTTGATTCTTTTTTGTTCTAGGTTTGATTTCATATTGTGTTTCGTTGTTTATGTGTTTGATTTCATGATCTGTAAGTCATGAAGGATTGAAGAATGATGCATAAACCGTATGTATATTTCATTTTTTTAGTTTTTAATTTATTTTTCATATTTTAGCTTTTAATGTTTAATTTATTTTTCATTTTTTAAAAATTCTTAATTTACTTTTCATATTTAAAAAAAAAAAGAAAAATTCCCAACACTTTTTATTTTTTAATTTTTAATGTTAATCTAATTTAGTTTTTAATATTTAATTATTTTTTTATCTTTGATCAAAATTTCTGATCAACTGTCAAAGTTGACGGAAGTCAACTAATAGGTAACTAATAGTATAGGGGTTTGATATAATAAAATGATAAATATGTTTTCATTTTTTTTTAGATAAATCTCACGAGAGTGTTGTGTAATTAATTTTTTTTTTTTATTCACTCTCAAAATATTCGTCTAAAGAAATAGTTTTTTGGCTGTTCCACTAGTTGGAAGGAGATCGATGCTTTTTCTTTTTGGAAGGCGAAATTGTTTAAAGTCGTCTATTGTCGTCATATCAAGGAGACAATGTTGCATTTTGATGATGTTGTGGACCATAGAAAATCTCAGCCCGATTTTTATTTAATTTACGAGTCAAATGATTCAATAATGTTGAAAAAGATATTTGGCTGTATAAGGCATTAATTTTTTTTTTTTGAAATGATAAACATATTATAAACCAAACCCCAAAGGGAACAAAGTACCAACATTGGTATTGAACCAACACAACTCCTCCGAAGAGAACAAAGCTAAAGACGCGAGATTATGAGTCAAGCGATTCCCGTTACGGGAAATGGCTTGACACTTACAACCATCTACGACTTCACAAACAGCCTTGATATCACAAATAAGAGAGCTAGCTTCCCCTCTACTAATACTACTAGAAGTGATAGCAGATGCCACATTAGCGGCATCCACCTCCGCCTTCGTGACTCTCAGATTAAGCAAGGAAGCGAGATGGAGACCTTCGCGGAGTGCGAGCAGCTCCCCACATTCAGCACTGAAGGAACCCGGCCATTGCTTTGCCATGGCAACGACAATCGACCCCAGGTGGTCTCTGACAGCAAACCCCAGCCCTGCCACAGCTTTACCAGGTCTGATGGCCACGTCTGAATTTAGTTTGAGGCACCCAGCATGAGGAGGACTCCAATCTGCAAGATGACAGCTGCTAGGCACCTGAGCTCTGACTGAACAAGCAGCTCTAGTATCCTGGAATTCTGCCAGCAGATCCAATGCCCTCTGTCGAAGGCATTAATTGAAACCTTTTCCTAAATGCATTTTTGTTTTACTTTTTGCTTCTTTTACTAAAAAGGTAGAAAAGCTTAAATTACTACATTCTTCAAAAAGACAAATTACTTGTGTAAGGCATTACTCATTTGCAACTAATTTTGCACTAATTTTTTATTTGGTCGCAACAAGTATACAAAAGCTTAAGTGTGGAGTAGAGAAACACTCATGCCTTATTTGGTCGATTGGTTACACTATAGCTATATTGGAGATAAAAAGAGATTAGATTCTAGAAACAGGTGGTGACTGATGTGAGTGTATATAGCGCATGCACTACAATATTTTATATGCCACAAAAAGTGGGCGAAAGAGAGCCGATCAATGGCTTGGTTGGTCATCCATTGACCTTGGTGTCTCTGTGTCCCTCGTCTGACTCTTAAATCTTAATAAAGGAAGCCTCTCTCTTACTATATAAAAATGTGTGAGTTGTACTCCACCTTGTGTAGGCCCTTCTCCCTACTTATGTATGGATTGTTGTCTCCTATAACTCCCCCAAACTGTTTCACAGAGTCAAACTTTGTTTGATATTAATTAATTTTTAGACTTCTCTCAACTATAAAAAGGCAAAAAAAAAAAAAAAAAAAAAAAGAAAAGAAGAAGGAAGAAGAGTGGATGAAAGAATTGGGTTTCGTTTTTTTTTTTTCCCTATTGGCTACTACATTTTTTACTTTAAAATTTGAAAAACTTCATTGTAGTCTTTGAAGTTTCGAAAAATATCAGGTTTTTAAAACTTTTTTAGAAATAACTCTTTTCATTCTTAACTTTTCCAAAACTCTTCAAAAAATCTAAACCGTCAGTCAACTGATGATCAATCATGACAGATAGTTTGGATGAGAAAGGTAAGATAGTCTTTTCATGTAAGAGACTAAAATTGTAACACATGGATAACTAAGATTTTAAACATATAAAATAATTAAAATAATTAAAAAATAAAAAATTAATTAATTAGCTAATTCAAATTAAAAAATATGAAAGATCTCCATCGTCTATCTTGAAAATGGACAATGAAGATTAAAATAAATGATTTAAAAAAAGAGAATTAAAAAAAAAAAAAAAAAAACTTGGATTTAAACCATGTTTGAATCCAGAATGTTGGAAGTCTGGTTGCAAAACCCAGATCTCCAAAACAATATAAAATAAAAAATGAAATAAAAAAAAAAAAAAAAAAAACCACTCAACAAATTCATCTTCACCCTCACCTCTCGAAACTGATCTAGATTAAAATACACCCAACAATCTCCAACCATAACTTATCAAACACCAACCTAACAAAAATATGTCAGACCCTAATATCAACCCCAAGCAACAAACCAAACCTCAAACCTTAAACATCTTTCTCTCGTCATTGTCTTCTTCATCTCCATCCCCATCCTCATCCTCCAAATTCTTCAATCTTTTTTTTTTTTTAAATTTTTTTGCTAATGTTGTAGTCTAGGTTTTGGGTTCGATTAAACCCAAAACCAAAGCATATGATTTGGGGTTCCATCGTATCCAGAACCTCAAGTTTTGGTTTTGGGTTCGATCGAAACTAGAACCACAAGGTTTTGAGTGATTAAACCTAGAACTGGGTCTCAATCGAAACCCAGAAGATTCTAGGTTTTGATTGACACCTAAAATCTTTTGGGTTCGATCACCTAAAATATAGTTGAAATTTTGTCATACAATCTCAAGTTGAATATTTGCATTTACAATAATTCATGCAGTCATGATTTAAAGATGTCAATAACACGAGAAAACAGCCAAAAACATGTATTGAGGAGACCACCCTGCTCCCTCACACCCACCTTGCGGATTACGTGTTCAAGTCATGTCCCCCCGTCCCCCACTCCTTTATACTATAATAAAATGCCATCGAAGTTCACCAATATTTTAACCAAACTTCTAGCAATACAGGCAAGTATTTAGAAAACTTGAATATACACATACATAGAAGAACAGATATTTAGTAACATATCCCAAATCATAGGTAATAAGAACTCATCTCAACGAAGGGCATGATTGTAGTCGTGATAATGAAAGTTTTTGCGGATATAATGAGCCAACCGTCTTGAAGCTGCAAAGCAAACTACAGCCATTGAGATCACCATAGTTCTCATGGAGGTTGACATTACCACACTCTGCTTCGTTGCAGCAACAATCCCAACTGAAACTACAGAGATGACTTGCAAAATAACCTCTAGTGCATTCAGACTCTTGTATGCAGAATTGCAACTCCTGCAGTTCACTACATGTGACCAGTACCTGCAAAAGTGGAGACAAATTTCCCTCAGTTAAAAGTATATACAAAAACAAAGGAAATAATATTTGTTCATTTAGGTAACAGAACCGTCTAAATCATTTTAACGTATAGATTCCATTGTCTCATGAATTTCCTCTAGAATATACATTCAGACTTGATGAAGAACGAGTGAAATAACAACGTAAAAATTTGTATAAGCAGCCAAAGGACAACATAGCTACTATAGTGATTGTTAACATAGCACAATTTGAGTCTTCAATCTAGAATATTTTGGACATCCTTTATAGTGTCTTCCTTCACTTTTAATAGTACAAACTTCATTGCGGTTCACTTGCATTCATGAAAACTAATGAATTACTTAATATTGACACTTGAAACCTCCCTTTTTTTTTGGGTACTAGCATTACCTGTCCATGAGTTGTTCTCTTGGTGGAGTTGGTGGAAGAGTTGCCGTACTGAATTTTCCTCCCCAATTGACTTGACCACCAGAATACTTGTACAACCACCTTCTAAAACCGACCACAAAGGCATCTGAATTCGCAGGTATGAAACAAGTTTTCAGCCAATTGTCAGGGCCAGCTTCCATGATCTTACGCTCCTACAATGAGAAAAATAAGCGTCAGCCAATACTATTAAAATGCAGCAGAGATGTGTTTTCTAAAGGCTCTAATCTGTGGAAGTGTAGCATTTACTTCTTCAAGTGCTTCAACTACAAGTAATACAAACTGCATATTGAACAATGCTTGACACATTTGCTAACAAGAGATATTAATTGCAGTACAGCTAATAATTTGAATCACCTCAATGTGAATTAGATGTAAATCTGAATCCACCACCAGGTTTAATCCAATATGAAGCATCCATTGAGGAATGATGCTTTGGATCCAACTTTTAAAGGTCTTGGCAGAGCACCATATCAATCTGCTATTACCAGGACTAACTGGAATACAGAAAAACACCACCATTCTTCGATGCTCTGGTAATTTCTTCCCAAATGAATACTGTGTCTCGAAAAGAACGGGAAACATAACACGTGAATTATCAACAATAGTCTCAAACAGTCATTTTGCAGCCTAAGAACACGAATGATAATTGACATTTACCTTACCACTTGCCGCTGAAAAAGCAGGTCCACTACTTTGAAACACAGTAGGATTAGTGTAAGTATTAAAAATGAAAGGTGCAATGAACTTGGCATTGTCCCATACATGGTTTCCATCGAAACCATTTACATCTAATTCCTTGACAGAAATTTCCAGAGGTTTGCCACCTTCTCTATCAACCTTCACTGTAAAACATATTGGCATTGGCCACATGAATGTCTTATATATGTATAGAGAATAGAAATTGACCTGATTAATCTACCTTTGGGTGGCTGATCGATTTGGAATAACCCGTGGTGTGAATATGGAATATGAGCAGGGTCCATGACATTTTCAATTAAAACCTCATACCTGAAATTAATGTCCTTAGAACTATAATGAACCTAGTCATGCCTGAATACGTACTAATCTTCATTTTCAAGTTCAAAAAACAAGCTTATTTAAGAGCAAAACAGAAGACCAAATCTTGACATATCCACACGGAAGATCTCTTGTCAAGAAATCCTTAGAAAATGATGGATCATCTAGTTCTGGAATGGAAGGTGGTTTCTTCTTTGTAATAATGTCTTTGTATTCAGGATCAGTGTTTGGCCAAAACCACACCATGTCATTGTGCACAACACTTGGATAAACTCCTGCACATGCTTTTTTGAATGTGTGGACCTGTATCATGAATTTGGATCAAACTAAAAGCAAGGAAATAACACGTTTATCAACAACTAGTTTGACAAGTGAGTCTATATATACATTCCTGTAAAGTCCTCTAATTTTATGATGCAGGATTCTAATACTTAACCTCATATGTTTGCTTATGTAACTCAGAAGTCTTGAATCTTGTGCCTAGGCCATTATTCTACCCCTGGAGGCGAAGTCATGAGATATATTTGACCCGCAAAATTGTCAAATGAGTTCCAATACCACTAAATCCAAAAGGGTGCCTAAACTTAGAATCAGAGTACCTACTATCAAGTTGTAAGACCTTGATATCTTACCCTCACCTCATCACACTTTATCTACGAAGTCTCGAATCATTGATCTACTTCTACACGTGCCACATGATTTAAAAACGAAGCTGAAGCTAGATAAAGTCCTGTAGAACTAGCTATTATCACTCAACTCAAAGGCAAGAAATTAGACTGAAGCTTCTAAATGAAGCTACAAGACAACTTACTGATGATAGAATACAACTATACGAATCAAAGATTTCGATAAAAGTTGAGAGTTTTATTACCGGAGGACCATCTGGAGCTGCCTGGGGAATTAATTTGCAATCACCAGAACCATTGAAACACCAACCATGATATGCACACTGCAGCCTCCCCAACTGATCAATTCTTCCATCAGATAATGGAGCCAATCTGTGTGGACAAGCATCATCAAACACTCTCCATGTACCCTCATTCTTGTCCCACCAAACCACTATATCAAGCCCCATAACCTTTCTTCCATGAGGCACTCTCTTGTCCAAATCACACACCGGCATGACTGGATACCACTGTGAGAACCAATCAAACTTTTCATCTTTGGTTTCAGTTTCAAGCTCTGGCTCAGGTGGTGGGGGTGTGTTTTCTCTTGAAATTGTGGATGATGATGGTGGTGGTGATGATATGGTGAAAACTTTGAACGATCTTGATGTGTTTTTGCAATAAGTTGATGAAAATGGCCAACTGGGTATCAGGCTTGAGTGAAGGTTCATAAACTTCGGCTTAGAAAAAGTGCTTTTGTGAAGTGCTTTTGGGATGTAATTAAGTGAAGGAAGAGAGGATGCTCTGAGAGCTTCCATGGTTGCTGCTTCTCTAAATCCTCCAGCAAAACAGAGAGAAACAGAGTTTTCAAGCGAAGAATTGGTTATTTGAAGATAGTGGGTGTTTGAGCTGCAGTAATGCTGCATGGGTCACCACCTTCATATTACCTTACAAACCGCTGACCACACGCAGACAAGAAATGATTGATTTCAGCTCTAATTCTGCTAGTGACAGACAGCTGTCCCTAAAAAATATTTGAGCACATCATGATGAGGGCATTTTACACTTTCATAAAATCTTTGCAAAAGATGTACAAAGCTTTCAGTACATAGTAACTTCTCTCCTCGTGTGCGTGTGTAGAGTGGAGTCACAACACAACAACTTGTTTGGAATTGATGAACTAAAATACAATACTTAAAAGGTCAAAACAAAATTTTTATAAAATTGAAGAATATATATTTCCAAAAAAAAAAAAAAAAAAGAATACATAAGTAATAAAGCAGCAGCAAGGATGACGGCAACATATTCCTTGATCCTAGTTGTCATTACAACCCCAGCTTTTTCTCTACTAATAAAAGGGGAGCAACCAGAGGCAAAGAGGATCTCATTCTCCTTATCGTCGCTCTATCGAAATCATCATAGGCACTCAACTAACTATATGTTTACACTATCTACTTTGCTTACATTGTCTACACTATTTACTCTACTTACACTGTCTACTCTAGTTGATCTTCTTCGGCATCTTCTTTAATGTCGTAGATCGCTGATGGAGGAGGGTGGTAATAGAGGAGGCAAGGGACGATGACAGTTATGGAGCCAAGTTTGACCGGCTAATCTATAAAATTTCTTAAAAACCTTTGTAAAATTACTTTAAAATCCAAGTTTTCATTTACTATTTTTAATTTCATCCTATATTTCATTATTTCATTAAATGTGAGATAATATTTAATCAAATTCAATTTTATATAAATTATCCAATTCTAACCTGTGCACCAAACGAAACCTTAATGTGGTTGCCTTCTTCCACCTCATGTGGGATGTTCTCCCACCTTCATGCGGATCGATTTCTTCAGTATGAGAGTTACTCTCCGAACTGTATATCGGTGTTTTATTTTATTTAGTTATGGTAATCCTTGGTTAGTCTCAGTAAAATAAAAAATAAAAAATAAAAAAAAGTGCAGCGCTTGGACTTCACAAGGGAAGGAAAGTTTTTCTTTCCAAGCTCAAGCGGGCCTATAGAATTTCCTGCTTACACAGGATTTTGAAGCCTACTATAATATTGCTAGGTCTCAAGAATTTCGCTTATTTCAGATTCTATTTTTTTTTTATGTTTTTTTTTAATCAATATGATAAATTAATAATCATGATATTAAAAATATTTAAAATTATAAATTTATTTAAAATAATTTCATAAATTAAAATATTTTAATATTATTTTGAAATAAATTTATATAATTAATTTATGTTTTTGTTATTTATTATTTACATTAAATATATTTAAATTTAATTCAACATTTTTACTTACAATTTAATTTAATTTAGTCAAATTCAATTCAATACAATCTCAACTGCACTAAACACATTACAATACATATCTAGTCTCTTCTAATCTATTCCAATTCATTTTAATTCAATCTTAAGCACAAAATGGGATCCTTAACTTTTAATAAATAAACTTTCATTAATTTCAAAATAGTAATTTCTTTTAGAATTATCATTGAATATATATATTTTTAAGAACTGGGGTTCACTCATGGGACAATCGGAACTAATCAGGGCAGGAACACTATAATGTGGCTTGAGATACTGATTACAAGTGGGAGAGATCCATCCACGCGGAGATAGGAGAAAGACCCACATGAGAGTGGGAGGTTAACTCACACATAATGATGGGGAAACTGTTATTATTATTATTATTATTATTAAATGATTTTGGATTGACGAGTGAGTGTCGAACCCATGCCTAGGGGTGGGCATCTTTAACCCAACCCGACAAACCCGACCCAACCTGATCATTTTTTATTGGGTTGGGTTGGGTTACATCTTAAAAAAATTTGGATGGGTTGAGAGATTTTCAACCCAATCCAACCCGAACCCGAAAACGTCCACCCTTAACTAAGTCTTTCCTATCTAGAATCTTTCCTAGACATACACTTTTACGCTACGACATGAAATCCATCATAGAGGATTTATAAATCTAGAGTAGAAGAATGAAAACACAAGAGAAAAAATCAGAAACCTCAAGTGGTTTATAAATCTAGAGTATTTATAAATCCAACCCGACAAACCCGACCCAACCCGATTATTTTTTATTGGGTTGGGTTGGATTACATCTTAAAAAAAAATTACATGGGTTGGGTTGGGTTGAAAAATTTTTAACCCAACTCACATTGGGTTGGGAGATTTTCAACCCAACCCAACCCAACCCTAACCCAAAAACGCCCACCCCTGCCCATGCCACACATAATGGTAGGCACGAGGGCTGTTGGCACCTTACCAATGGTGCCAGCAGCCAAAGACTATCATTGAATATATTATAAACTGAAACTTATCAAAAGTAATGGCAAATTTCATTTCATCCTTATATTTTGAAAAAGTAATATTTTTTAATTATATATTTATAGCTGATCCAATCATCCCTAGGGGTGGGCGTTTTCGGGTTCAAGTTGGGTTGGGTTGAAAATCTCCCAACCTAATTTTCAACCCAACCCAACCCAATAAATTCTATAATCCAACCTAACCCAACCCAACCCAATAATAGTCAGGTTGGGTAGGGTTGATTGAATTAGATTTAATTTACCACAAAGGTACAAATGGTTTAATTGATAACTTACTTAATGTTGGTAATTTGATTATAGATAAAATAAAAATAAATAAAGATCCTGTTATTATAAATAAAAGAGTAAATTCGACATAAAGATTAAGATTGTTCTTAATCTTTATCCTGAACAAATGTTTTTCTAGAAATGGGAGAAAATCTTGGATTTAGAATTAGGGATAGGCGTTTGTTGGGTTGAAAAATTTTCAATCCAATCCAGCCCAATTTAATTTTCAACCCAACCTAACCCAACCCATCCAATTTTTTTTTAAAATGTAACCCAATCCAACCCGATAAAAAATGGTCAGGTTAGGTTGAGTTTGTCGGGTTGGATTGAAGATGCTCACCCCTAATCATCCCTAATATATTATAATTAGATCAATTTAGTCTCTTTGACCAATACTTTAATAGTTAACCTTAACAGAAAGTATGAAAGACCCATTTTACCCCTCCTTAGTCATTTATTCTAAAATTATCATTTTATCCTAATTTATCCACCAATGGGAACCAACATGTATCAAATGAAATTTAATATAAAAAAATTGAAAACAATTTTACACCAACGATGAATCATCACATCATCATTTGATAAATCAAAATACTTTTTTTTTTTTTTTTTTACTTTATAAAACAATTTTTTTGAAATTAATAAAAAAATTTTGAATTTCATCTGGTGGAGATCCTGCCAGACTGAGTTTGAAACTATGAAGAATGAACCCATGTCTTCAAAGATTTAGGTTCAAATATCATCAAATCTAGCCTCGATCGAACCAAAATTTTCAACCCATATATTAAAGATTTAGGTTTGTTTGAACTCAAAACATGAAGATCTAGCGTTCAATCGAATCCAAAACTAGAATATAAAGATTTGGGTTTGCTCAAACCCAGGACATCATCAAATTTGAGTTGATTGAACCTAGATTTGTTCTAACTTGCCAAACCACAAATCCCATTAACTTATTTCATCTTCATTTTCTTCTTTCACGTTCATCTTTATCCACAAATCCCAACTTACCGAACCCAGTCAACCCAGCCCTCCATCAACACAAATGATCATAAATCCAGAGTAAATTCATCAACCACTCAAATAATATTAGTCAACGGTCTGGGAGACATTTGTGCAATTAACTCAATAATTTTAGTTTAATTATAGATAAAGTCGAAGAAAGTTAGTGCAACTTGTCTCATATTTTATTATGGAAAATGAGTAAAAGAGATAATGAGATAATAATCATTCCCTACCCAGGTCCATGTGGCTCCAATGCATATACCCTCTGCATGTATTACGGGATTTGTAACAAGCTTTTAGTGTAGAGCACTGTGTGATACACTTGTTGAGGTGAGGTACAATTGCGATTCGCAAATGTAATAATTGCTATGCATTTTTATAATTAAAATCATTAAAATAGATTATCTTTTAAAAAATATAAAAATCATGAAGAGGGACACACATCAATATAAAACTCGCAATTGATCTATAACATTTGCTTTATTATAATTCTCTTAAATAGAGGAATGTTCTTTCAAAATAAATAAATAAATAGATGAATGTCCATGAGACAGTTTAGTTGATCTGATGGTACATTTCAAGTGATAAAGTTTTTACAAGGTTTTCATTTCTCAAGTTATAGTCATATTTTGGCAAATGATTTTCTTTTTGACTGAACTTTGAATTGACGATGAATTATTGTATTAGCACATTTGCCATTTTCAAAGCACTATTTAAACAGAGATATTGGTGTTTCAAATGACAGTTTCTCATTCTATTAATTGAATAAACACAAATTAGAGAAAATGAGGAAATTTGTTGAAAATGTTTTTAATTAGAAAAGTACACCTAATGTCAGGAACATAATAATCATATGATTATTTGGACTGCATTATTTTCGTAAGTATACATTGTCAAATACTAATATATTACTGTAATTAGACAGTATTGTTGATTATATCCATAATAATCTTTATTTTAGATATTCTTAATTGCAAATGCTTGTATTTTTTTTGGTTAAATCATGACCCAACTCAATTACAAAGGATTATATACACTACAACAAAACAGGTCAACCATACCGGGCAATGCCCGGTATGGTTGACTATTTATACCGGGCAACCCGTCCGGCGTGGTTGCCACCGGTATGGATACTTTAGTATCCATACCGGGCGGGTGCCCGGTATTGATAATAAATATCCATACCGGGCAGGACCCGGTATGGATATATTAATGTGACGGGTCGACCCCTGGGTCGACCCGTGAGTTTTTCAATATCCATACCGGGCATGTGCCCGGTATGGAAAATATTTTAATTTTAAAAAAAAAATTAAATTAAAAAATTTGTAATTTAATATTATAATAAAACTACCAACATACATAAATGTTAAAAATATATATTATTTAATATATTAACAACATTTAAATTACATATTCTAAAATTAAATATACAACATTTAAATTACATACTCTAAAATTAAATATACAACATTTAAATTACATACTCTAAAATTAAATTATATTTAAAATACATACTCTAATTTAGACCAAGTTCGAGATGATGAACTTTAGCATAGAAGTCATCTGAGTCAATTTCTGCTTCCGTCACCATTATTCCTTTACCCATCCAATCTAATAATTTGCAGTGGTTGCTATTCGATCTACCAACTTGGCTTGAGGAACCCTAAGATATGGACTATATGCACAAAAATTTAAATATTTACTCTTATCAACAAATTTAAATAATTACATTTATATAATATATATAAAATTAAATTGAAACAATAAAATCAATCAATTTTATGAAAAATTTGACGAAATTTTCCCTATTTTTCAACCTTACCAAAAATTTAATTCACCTGCAATATAAATAACAAAATAATTTCACAATATATCCAATCACTTCAGAGACTCTGTCTCCCCATAAACATAAACACAAATAATATATATACACATATATTGCAAAAAATATGAAAATATGATTATACTAAAATCATAAAATACATACCCTATCGACAGATAAAACAACGGAAGAGGAGTAAATTGATGAATATAACGCTCCCAGATAAAACAATCGAATACGATGTATCCAGACAGTGCCAATCCTTAGCATAGCTGAAAAAAAAAAAGTTAAGTAAAAAAAATAAGAAAAAAAAGACGACCAGACTACCGCATCGGTGGTCGGATGGTAGTCCGGTCGTCCTATGAATGGAAGAAGAAGAAGATGAAGAGAAGAAGAACAACAAGAAAAAGAAGAAGAAAGGTAGAAGAACAAGAACAAGAAAAAGAAGAAGAAAGGTAGAAGAAGAAGAAGAACAAGAACAAGAAAAAGAAGAAGAAAGGTAGAAGAAGAAGACATTGAAGAAGAAGAAGAAAATGAGAAGAAGAAGAAATGGTGACTCACCGGAGCGACGATCGGCGATCGAGGTAGCCGGCGACGGCGTCGGTCGGCAACCGGAGCAGCGACAGTGGTGGGTGGTGGCGGCTAGGGTTTCTAGAGAGAGAAGATATGAGAAAGAGATAGAGAGAGAAGAAAAATAGAGAAAATGACGAAGGGGAGTCGGGTATAATCTGCCCAGATTATCCATACCGGGCACTAAACGCCCGGTATGGATAATCCATATTATTTTATTTTTTTAAAACTCAAATTATCCATACCGGGCGGTCAGGGCGCCCGGTATGGATACTCGAATTATCCATACTGGGCCTTTAGTGCCCCGGTATGGATAATCCATATTATTTTATTTTTTTTAAACTCAAATTATCCATACCGGGCACCCCGATAGCCCGGTATGGATAATCCGATTATCCATACCGATCACGGAAGGCTCGATATGGATAATCCGATTTTATTATTAAAAATTAAAAGCAACTTATCCATACCGGGCACCTGGCCGCCCGGTATGGATAATCCGAGTATCCATACCGGGCCTTTAATGCCCGGTATGGATAATCTGATTTTATTATTAAAGGCCCGGTATGGATAGTCCGGTATTAATAACCTATTTTCTTGTAGTGTAATGTATATGTTATTATTGCATTTTCAACTTAAGGCAAATAGAGTCAGTAAATCAGCTCAAAGTAATGTAATAATAAAGTAAATATCCTCCTTCTAACACTTGAGTCTATATAGTAGTGCTTCATCTAAATCTAATATCATATTAGTTATAGTTTAGCACTTGAGTTCTCTTATAGTATGTGAGGTTGGGACATAATCCCCTCACATTTTGAGGCATTTGGTTTATTTAGATTTTCTTTGTCTTAATTCTTGGTTCAATTTTCTTATCTTATTTAATTAGTTGATTCAGGAGCTGGCAAACCAAGGGCAATTGCATTGCTTTTTGGTGTGCAAGTTTGCCTAAAATTTTATTTTATGCCAACAAAATCAGATGCAAATGTGGTTGCTTGGGGCCCCTCCTCCCTCCAAGTCAAACCAAAGAGTGGCTCATGGATACGTAACATTTACTTACCGCTTCCATAAAGACACAAGTTCAGCAAAGCTTCCTTATTTAAAAATAAATAAATAATTATAAGTATCCGAAAATCTATTAACGTCATTGAATGTGCTAGCAAAGTAATGGGTATCCAATAAAAACATGCTGGTAATTGCCCTTTAGGTATTTGTCGGAAGTGTCTGTTCTAGGTCAGTTCTAACTTTTAGGTCTAATTGTAATTGAGGGTTGGCTGCAAGTCAGATTTTAATGTTTTTCGTTAGCTCTACTCTTATGGATGATGATCCCTGTCAAAAGAGAGTTTATTTAGACTGTTCACTAGGCTTTAGCTTATTTTGTTTATGCACTAGGCTTTAGCTTATTTTGTTGAGAGAAAATCGCTAAAAAGCGCCCATAATTTGGAAAAGTCTCTATTTTACAAGCTTTAGTTTGTAATTTACTCAAAACCCTCCCGACGTTAATATAAATACTGAAAATATTCTCTAGAGGCGTGTGAAAAGACAACAATACCTCTGACCGTCACTAATTCTGTTAGATTAAAAATGTTGACCATTTAACTTCAGGGACAAAAAGAGAAATGCAGATGAAAAATTAATTTATAAAAATTGATAATTATGAGTAGTTGACACCTCATTAAACATAAATATATATAAAATAAAAAAATAAATTATAATTAAAAAAAAAAAGAAAAAAATTGGGATGGAGACCAGTTTCCATCCCAAATATTAGAGACCGTCTGGTCTCCAATAGTAGAGACCAGATGGTCTCCATTAGATGATCTCCAATGGAGATTGAGAATTGAGTCTTCGACAATGGAGACCCATAGATCTCTATCATAGAGACCCAAAACCGACTTTTGAGTCTTCATTGACGAAGACCTAGAATTGGGTCTCCAATGATAGAGACCCAATTAGTCTCTATTATGAAGACCCTAATGACTTCTAGGTCTCCATGATGGATGCCTAAGTTCGGGTCTCCACGAAGTCGATTATGGATCTCTATGATAGAGAGCTAAATTGGGTCTTCATCATTGTGTTCAAGTCTCCATCATCGGAGATCCAGTTCTGGTGGAGACTAAGGTGGTCTTCTCCAACCATAAACTCTCTCTAGTGTCTTTTTTTATGGATTTTTATTTTTTTTAGTTCAAATGGATTTTATGAAGTTGTGATGGATTTTATGAGGTTGATTAAAGACGAAGATGATGAATAAGGTTGAGGTTGATTAATGATGAAGATAACGAATAAGGTTAAGGTTGATTGATGACGAAGATGATGAATAAGTGTGAGGTTGATGAAAAAGAAAATGATGAGAAAGGAAAGAGAAGATGATGGTTTTAAACCCTATCTTCAATTTGAAGATTTGGTCCAGATCTTCAAGTTAAAGATTTGGATTTAACAAAAGAAAAAAAAAAATCAACAAATTTTTATTTTTTTTTTAAATTAATCTCCTTTTTAAATTTTTTTTAAAGACTTGGATTCCAAATCTTTAAGGGTTCCCGATCTTCAATTAGATTTTTTTAAAATATTTTTTCAATAATTTTTTATAGTTTAATGTTATTTATTTTTATATGTTGATTTTTTTTTTATTTTTATATTTTTATATTATTTATTTTGATTGTTTGATTTTTATATTTTTTATTTTGATTGTTTGATTTTTTATATTTTTTATTTTTATTTTCTGATTTTTTTATATTTTATATTTTATATTATTTAAATCAAGAATAAATTCAACGTGTTAACTTCTAACTAATGGTAGGAAGGATTTTGAATAAAAATCAAACTAGAGTGGAAAAATAGAGATCTTAATTTTTATGATTAAAGTCATAAACTCTTTTTACTCTCTCAAACCCTAATTTTCATATATATTATAAAACTTACATGAATAATTGCTAACTAATTTTATAGAACCCTAACATTTTTTTTTGTGATGAATTTTGAGCATTGATTTAGATCTATAGTTTTTAGATGATTTGAAGTATACCTTTTTGCTTGTTTGCTGATATCATAAAGAAATTAGAAGAAATGAATGACATTTTTGTTTGGTTTGTGGGAAAATATGACAAGAGAATGGAAAATGTTGATATGGTGAATGAATAAATGTTTGGTGATATTTTTTATGATTAAATTAAGATTGCATGAATTATGGGAGACTTTTCAATTTTTGATAGAGAAAAGTTAGGGTTTAAAAGAGTAACAAAAAGAAGAGAATGGAAAATGCTGATGTGGTGATTGAATTTTTGATAATATTTTTTATGATTAGATTAAAATTGCATGAATGATTGGAGACTTGAAATTTTTTATAAAGAAAAATTAGGGTTTAAAAGATTAACAAAGAGAAAAATTAGGGTTTGAGAGAATAAAAAGAGTTTATGATATACATGATATTTTAATTAATAATTGATGGGTATACTTATAAAATATTTATCATTTTAGTAATTTTACTTAAGGATAATATTGTATATTTAAAAAATGCTAATTTGGGGCGTACATACAATTTTTAAGAGGTGAAAATATCGCCACTCAAATGGTTTTGCTGTGCTTGACCGCATTGTCGTGCATGCAAACCATCAATGATCTTTATTGCCCTAATAGGGTCATTTTCATGGAGTGGTTTCCAACATCTGCTAGGATCTAATTGGTGCCTATGGCAGTAGTATTGTGCTTTGCTGCTTCAAGGTGGTTGTCCCACTTCATCTACAAAAATCTTTCATTTCTATCATTACAAATTTGTAACCATTCTCCTTATATAGTGAAAGTGGTGGAAATTTAAGTTGTGAACTAGATATGATGGTTTCCTATGTTATAAACTTAAGTAACTATAAAAAATTGAATAAATTCATCATCAACTTATCAAATAGTGAAATATCATGTGTTGTTTATCTTCAAAATTTTATTCATTTACAATTCTAAGTTTCACAAGTAAGTTTTGTTGGATAAAATTTTAATAGGTGAAAACCTATACCAAAATCTAGAAACTCATATTAAATTATTAAGAATTATTATAGAGAAAACGTATCTGAATCCATATTGACAAATTAGAGTAGGATTAAGTCTTTCATATTCAAATCTTTTTAAGTTGCTTGATAGTTTTCTTCTTCAATGGGAAAGGAGAAAGAGAGCAAAATATTATGTATGTTGATTTGACTTAAAGACCATAAACCTTATAATGTTCTTTATATGCTAATCTAATTAGGTTCTCATTAACTTGAATTTCATTAGTATTGGGTTTCTACACACTAAAACTCATACCTAATGGATATTTCTAAAGTTCAATTAATAGATCACTTATTTGACTCCGTTAAAATAGATAACAGATAATATAATTGTTATTTAATATGTAAGCTCATAATAAGAAATGTAAACAATCCCAACAGTCTCCCACTTGAGCTACATATATTTCTTAAAACAATGATATTATCTATAATCTTGAGTGCACACTGAAAAACTATCTGTCCTAAAATATCACCTTAATTATAATCTAGTTCATCTACTATATTAGTATGGGATCAACGGGACATTTGTTACATATATTTGTAACTAAACTCATTAATGATTATCATATCAATATAATCAATGACATAGATCGAGTATGGATGTGTAGCATGGAAATTACATGTAATGTGATCTCAAACATACCTATTTCCAACTAGTTATACTTTAATCTTCAGTGAGATCAAACACAAATAACATTCAAAGTTTATAACTGAACCATATACTTTATTCTGTAGCAAAATAAATATAAAGCATATCTATAATAAAGAATATCAAAATACTAACTCTCACTAAACATGCACATCATCAACCAAAACGACACTCATATAAGCAATATGCTCATGAAAGACCTTGGGTGATAATCTTTTAGTAAGTAGATTCGCAATTATGGAGTTTGTCCCGATATGTTCTATAGACACCTGATGACTTTGAATTCTTTCCTTAACAACAAGAAAATTGATGTCTATGTGCTTTGACTTCATAGAGTTTTTGTTGTTGTTGAAATATAGCACAACCAAATTATTGTCATAATATATCTTTAATGGTCTTTCAATATAATCCACAACTCGCAGTTCCGTGATAAAATTTCGCAGTCATATTCTATCATTAAATGCCTTATAATAGGCTATGAACTCAACTGTTATGGTGGAAAAAGTTATAAGTGTCTACTTATCACTCTTTCAGGAAATAGCTTATCCAGCTAATAGGTAAATATAGCTCGATATAGATCTTTTACTGTCTTGACATCCAGCAAAATTAGAATCAAAATATTCAACGATTTCTAAATGATCTGATCTCTGATACATGAACATATAATCTTTGTTCTTTATAAATAACTTGGCTACTTTCCAATAATCTATCCCTAGGTTACTTAAATATCTATCCAATATTCCCATTATGAGCATGATGTCCAGACACATGCATATTGAGCATACATTAGACTTCCTAGAGCTGATGCATAAGAAATATTTTGCATTTCTTTTAGTTCCAATTCATTCTTGGGCACTAACTAAGACTGAACTTATCTCTTTTAGCTACAGGTGTATCTCTTGATGCACAACTTTTCATACCGAATCTATTAAGAACTCTTTCAATATAGTTCTTTTGTGATAACCTGAGGATACTTCAAATTCGATCTCAATGTATCTGTATGCCTAATACAAAAGAGGCATTCCTAAGATCTTTTATCTCAAAATTCTTTGTCAGAAATCTCTTAATTTCGTGTAATAAGCCTATATCGCTGCTAGCAAGTAGTATGTTATCGACATATAACACTAGAAATATGTATTTATTCTCAGTGAACTTATGATATACACAATCTTCAATCTTATTTACCTCAAACCCATATAAGATAATAACTTGATGAAATTTGTGATATTATTGATGAGAAACTTGTTTGAGACCATAAATGGAATTCTTCAATTTGCAGACCATTTTCTTTGAGTTACCGGATATAAAGTTTTCTGATTACATCATATATATTGTTTCATCAATGTCACTATTGAGAAACGCAGTCTTTATATCCATTTGATATAACTCCAAATCAAAATAACCCACAAATGTCATTATAATCCTGAAAGAGTCTTTTGTGAAAACCGAAGAGAAAGTCTTTTTATAATCAATGCCTTCTTTTTTAGTGAAACCTTTGGTAACTAGATGAGCTTTATATATGTTAACACTACATTTTAAGTCTCTTTTGGTCTTAAATATCCATTTGCAACCAATGGGTTTCACACTTTCAGGCAATTCGATGAGATCCCAAATGTTACTATCCTTCATGGAATTCATTTCATCATTCATAACATTAATCCACTTTTGAGAATTAGAACTTTGTTTGGCTTGATGGAAGTTGATTAGATCATCTTCCACCACTCCTATGTCAACCTCTTGTTCTTAGAGAAAAACGACATAGTCATCTAAAATCGCATTTCTCCTTTCTCTAGTGGATCGTTTTTTCTAGTGGATCGTCTTAATGACATATCTTCTTGAGATTATTGAGTTTGCATTTCAGGTATAATTTTTTCATTTTACACAGGGAGTTCTTCTACATTATCTTGATATTTCATATTTGCATTTTAAACAATGTTAGGAATAGAAGCCTGATTATTAATAGCAATAGCAAGAAGAAAAATAAATTCCTTTTCAAAGACAATGTTCTAGTAGTGGGATTGTAGAACTAAAAACCCTCTTGATTGTTCAGAGCACCCAATAAAGTAGCAACTTACAGTTCTTGAATCTAGTTTCTTGTCATTTGGCCTATAAGGCCTTGCCCTAGCTGGATAACCCCAAATGTGTAAATATCTAATATCAGACTTCTTGTTTGTCCGTAGTTCATAAGGGGTTTTAGCTACCACTTTGCTCGGAACCCTATTGTAGATATATGTTATAGTCTTTAATACTTCTACCTAGAGGGATTTAGGTAAAGAAGAATTATTAATCATACTTCTCACCATGTCCTTAAGCATTCTATTTCGTCTTTCAACAACACCATTCATGCTAGGTTTGCTTGACATTGTGTATTACGGGGCGATACCACATTCCTCTAGGAATTTCGTAAAAGGTCTTAAACATTGTTTATCGGATCCATCATATCTGCTATAGTATTCACCACCATAGTCAGATTTGATAGCTTTAATTTTCGTGCTAAGTTGTTTTTCAACTTCAACTTTGAAGTTCTTAAATACATCCAGGGATTGAGACTTCTCATGTATCAAATATAGGTACTCATCCTTGAATAGTCGTCTATGAACGTAATAAAACACTATTGACCATTCCAAGAAGCTGTAAGAAATGTTCTATAAATATCAGTAGGAATTAGTTCTAAGATATCAGAATACTTGTTGGCACATAATCTCCTAATATTTATCTGTTTCCCTTTTATACACTCAATACAGACTTCGAAATCTGTCAAATCAAAGGGATTAAGAACTCATTAGACACAAGTCTCTGAATTCTTTGTTTAGAGATGTGACTTAAATGTTTATGTCATAGTATGGCGAAATCCTTATCAGTTAATTTTCATTTTGTACCTCATGAACTCATATGCAAGGTTTCATTAGTTAAGGCGATTTTATCCAACAAATATAGGTTATCATGCAAAGATAGAAAGCTGATACCAATAAGATTCAAATCTTGAAAAAGGCTAAATTTATTATTTCCAAATGAATAAGAATAATTAAATTTGTCTAAAATGGAAACTGAAACCAAATTCCATTTAAAACACGGTACTATATAAGTCTCTTCTAAATTCAAAAATTGATCAGTCTTTAGTAATAACCTAAAATTTTCTATAGCCTTTACTGCAACTGTTTTGTCATTGCCCACATAAATGAATCTTTTAGCATCACTTGGCTTTCGGCTTCACAAGCAACCCCGTGTAGACACACTTATGTAAGTAGCAGCACAAAAATCTATCCACTAAGTGTGTTTAGGTATAAAAACTAAATTAACTTCAGAACAAACTAAATTGAGAAATGTACATTTCTTGACACACCAGTTGGTATACTTGGGATATTATTTCTTTATGTATCCAGCTTTCTTGTAAAAGTAATAAGAAAAGTCCTCATCCTGTTTCTTTTACATTTTATGATATGATGTCCCCGCTGTAGTTTATTTTCCTCTTTTCCTTTTCTTTTCAGATATAGAGCCCCTAAAAGTTTTTGAAATGGAATATTTTATGATCATAAGACTTATGCAATTAAAATGGTCTCATTCTCCATGCTCGCCTTTTTATCAGTAGAACTATTCTCATTAAGAGATATAGATCGTTCTTCTTGAAGTGTAAGTGTAAGACCTGAAATTTCATTTCCCTGGAAGAAACAGTGTTTTCCAGATAAATAGTATTTTCGGATGGAATAGTATTTCCAGATGAATAGTGATTTCGTGTGAATAGTGTTTATGAGTGAATAGTGATTTTCGGGAAAAGAAAAATTTCCTTAAGTTTAGTGAAATAAAAATTTTTCGGTGAATAATATTTTCAGGTGAATAGTATTTCGATGAATAGTGTTTTCATGAATAGTGATTTTCGGAAAATGGACCCTAGACACCATAAGCTCCAGAATATGAATTAGAGTTATTAGAAACTGAAACAGAGTAAAACTGAGTTCGGTTGAATAGATTTTAAAGGTTCCGAATATTTATGGATAAAAATATCCTCGTAGGAAACGTTGTGAATTTTAATGAGTTTATAGCCGATTGAATTTTTTTTCGAAGCGTGGAATTAAATGTTAAGACACACAATTAGAGGATTGCATGGTCAATTTGATGATAGGATGATCATGGAATATTTTTGGAATTTATTGGTGTTAGAGGAGGATTAAAATTTAAGTTAATTGTAACATTAAATGTGTAGGAGATAATATGTATTAAAGAAGCACAATCCATGTGCTTGGATGAAGGCCAATAAGGTTGTGACATCTTAGAGTCATAAAGTAAGTGGTTAGTAGAGATTTAATTAAGAAATGGGTTGAGTTGTTAGTGATTAAGTGGATGAAATAATTGGCCAATGAAATGTGTTCATGCATGAGTGATGGCATTTAAGTGATTTTAGAGTTAATTTAATGGCAATTTTGGCATTGAAAGAGTGTGAGTATATAAGTAAAGGCATGATGGATGATTGGATGAGAGGTAAGTCGGTTGAGAGAAGCTGAAATCGTGAAAACAAGCTGAACCGTGAGAAGAAAAATCAGAACCGAGAGAGAGGGCTGGACGTGAGGAGCAGAACCGTGAGCAGCACCGTGAAGAAGAAGAAAAAGCTGCAGACCGTGAAGAAGAGAAGAAGAAGAGATGATCCACCCCTTGTAGTCTCTCAAACCCACCTCTCTTCATCAAGAAAAAGTGAAGGTAAGTTGAAGAGAATTGATGTTTAGTTGATGGATTTTATAGTTGTTGATTTATATGAGATTTTGATGAATTATATGGGTTAAATCAAGGTTGATCATCTTCAATCTAAGCTTGGAAGTGAAGGGAAAGAATCAAGGAGCTTGGATCAATTTTGGAGAGGTAAGGGTTAGGATTTGATAAGTAAAAGTTGATGATATTAAGTGATTCTTTTAGTTTAAGGTTATAGTTGAGTTGTTGGATGATTGTTGAAGTGTTTTTGTGTGATTATTTGTTGAGATGAAAAGAATGAATAAAGTTGTTATATATTAGTATGTGTTTAGATTCTAAAAGTGTGGATGATGAGGTTATTTGGATGGTTAATGAAGTGATATGTGGGATTTTAAGATGATGGAAATGAAGCTTTGAAAAGAAATATTAAGTGATTGTGTTGTTGTATATATATATGTATATTAGTGTATGGATTATGGTGTTGTTGCATGTATTTAAATTGATTTTTAAGATTTGAAGAAGTGGTATAAGGTTTGGGAATGAATTTATAGTGATTGGAATTAAAAAGATGCAAGAAAGATGGAAATTTGAATGTTGGATAATTATGTTGGTTAAGATTAAATGTGAGAGAAAATTTGTCATCAAATAAATTGTATGTATTTTGATGATAGTTATAAAGTGTTTGGGTGCTTTAATGTCAAAGAAATAAATAGAAATGGATATGAGAATATTAATTGGAAAGTTGATGGAGTAGTGAATTTCTTGAGAATATATGTTGATGGATAAAATAATTGGCTAGTTAATATTTTATTGGAAGTTTATGTGAGTGAATGACGAAGTTCTTGAATGAAATATTATGTGTTTGGATGGTGAGTTTGATGTGTTTGAATATTTGAGCATCAAAGGAAGTAATTGAATTGAAGTGAGATTGTTAAGGGAAAATAAAGTAAAGTAGAGAATATATATATATTGAGTTAGACTAAATGATCTATTGGCAAAGCATATGTTGGATTAAAGTAAATAAGTTGTAGATATTTGAGTAAGTTAGATGCAAAAAGTTTGGGTTAGAAAGTGATTGAAAGGTTAGTCAAGAATATAATGTGGCTATGTATTGGTGTATGGGATTTTGATGAAGTTAGAAATTTTAATATTTATAAATCCTAAACCAAGATTGTTGGTTGGATTAAATTGTAGGGAAATCTCAAGAATATAAAGGAAGTGTTGGAGAGGTGGTGAAGAAATTGTAAGTGAAAAGTGAGTGGTTTTATATTTTTTTTTTTGAATTGTTTTATTAAAATGTCATGGGCATCATTTTAACTATCAAGTTTAATTCAATTTTGGCATATTTGTTTTGAGTATTATTATGCATGTATATTTCTTGAAGTCATATTACAATTGCATTTATTTTTAAGTAAAGTAAATTAGTAGTTTTTGATATATACACATGCATGCAATTAAGTTGATAAGATACTTCGAAATCATTTTCGATTATAAAGTTGAGATTAGAAAAGTAAAGTTTTATTTCAAGAAATCAAAGAAAAGAAAAGTAAGATTTTTATTATGAAAAGAAAATCAAGATTTTATTATGAAAAGATTTTAGATGTCTTTGGTTTACCCTAGCCCCCAAAGAGATTACCGGCTGAAATACCGTATGCGTGTATGGCAAGAGCAGTTGGGAGAGTCAGTTACATAGTTACTAACACTAACTTGGGGGGTTGAGTCGAGTCTATCAGTCGCCCTCTGCACGTATATGGTAGCGTAGGTCTGCCTGATGTTGGGAGGGAAATCGCGACCCCAAGAGAGTTTTCCCACATCTGCGACTACGCCTAGTAGTATCCCCGAGCTCATGTGGCGTCGAGAGATTCCGTCACAATGGAGCTAAGTTTCCCTGGGTTGCCTTTGACGAGATAAAAGAGAGAAGTATTTTAAAACGACGTGAAGTTTATTAAATTAGAAATTATTTCCAGTTTTGAGAAATAAAGAATTTATTAAATTAGAACTGATTTCCAGTTTCGAGAAATAAACAAAGATTTATAAAAATTACTCAGTTTTGTAAATTTAATAAAATTATAAAAAGATTATTAGTTTATATTTTTGAAAAAGTTTCTCCACTTGATTTTTATAAATTTATAGAAAGATTATTAGTTTACTAAGTATTTTGGGAGGAAGTATATACTTTTGAAAAAGAACATATTAATAAAAAGCTATCCCTTTGGCGAGATATATTTCAGCATATGAATTAATTATTTTAGTATGTGAGATATTTAAACGAGTAAATATTTGAAATTAATCATAGAATGCGAGAAATCATTTTTAGTTTTAGATCCTAAAAGTTTATTTTCCAACCATTTGTGGGAGGAGTTAGTTTAAATAAGTATACAGTTAGATTACTTTAACCACTCACTGAGTTTTATACTCACCACCCTATTTTCGTATTTTTGAAAAATCCTCTCCAGGTGCAGGAACGAGCCGTCAACCGGAAGAGGCTCCATCAGACGCGTAAGTGGTCTGATGCAACAGCATCACTGCATAAATTTAGTTTAAAAAGTATATGTCATGCATTCCATTCAACTTTTCATGAGTATTTGTAAATTATAGTTTGAATTGCATATAGTATTTTGTATTTATAAAATTAAGATTTTAATAAATTAAATTATCTATTTGTCTTGAATGAAATGGAAATACATTTATGGATTTCACATTGAAATGTTTGCGGATGTATTGTGAAAACAATTTGAGGGCCCGAGGCCCAGTAGTAGAGAAATATTTGCCTTAGAAGTGTAAAATTTTGAAATTTGCAGGGTGACATGTGCGGAATATAGCCGTCATGCTGCTCAAATTTTTATAAACTTATTTTATAAATGTTCAAATAAAAAGAAAATTTTTACTACGTTTCCGCATTAACAGAAAGTTTTTAATAAGTAAACGGCGTAACTTTACGGGAACCTTCCAGTTGGAGCAGATATCTGCTGGAGGGCTACTGTAAGGCGGTCGGTAGGCCTAGTAAGGAGAGGGGCCTGTCAGTAAGGTCAAGATCCATGCAACCGAGACCAATTATAACGTTCTTTTTTCAATTATTAAAGTTCATGCCGTTAAGCACATGAATAAAATTGATATTGGCAAATATTGTTGAAGCAGAAGTAGTAACTGAATCGAAAACAAAACCAAATACATGTTCACAATCAATAATCATGTACCAACACAAGAATACTTAATTAATAAATTCATTCATGATATAATTAAATGATTTTCATAATGATGGACCCTAAAACAAGATACCTAACACAATATTGACATTTAGTCTTTGAATAAAAATATCAACTGTAAATGGTACTCTCCATATAGTAATAAAATATTGACAATCCATCCTGTCAAGTAATAAGCCTTTCTTTGGACCGACTTATTATTCACACGAATAATCTAATAATTGTCACATATTTATTATTATAGGTATGTCCATTATTTGGCCAAACAACAATTTTCTCTTAAACCAGTCATTATTCGCATAAACAATAGATTTATACATTTTAATATTTTAAAATAAATAAATTTACATTATAGAGGTTATTTTGGTAACATATAATTTCAATTCAATTTATTTTAAAATATCAAAAAATTTTTAATCAAAACTGAATGTGTTTTCAAGGGAAAAAAAAATGTATTTTGCCATTGAAAAACTTTTATCCTCTGAATCATTATTCAACAAAGCAAATTCATATATATCATAGATATAACTGCTTCACTAAAAACGCATTAAAGAAAGAGAATTGAACAATTCCATAATGCTCCAAAACAGTCATCTTGCTATTGTTATATATATATATATATATATATATTCTTCAATTGTTTTAATTCTTGAATTTGCCTTTACCTAATCTTATTGAAAACATATTATTCAATTGTTTACCATGTTGCCTTTTTTTTATTATATTATTTTATCTTCAAAAAACAAAAACAATAATAAACATATCTATGAATTGCCTTGACATTTAACAAAAACAAAAATGAAAAAAAAAAAAAAAAAGACGTGGTCAACATGTCTTTGTGAATTTTCTTTCTCTAGATTGTTTTCACATAAATATCAATTTCAATGAAAACAAGATTCTCATTAAAAGCAAAGAACAAGCAATCATCACCAATTACAGATAATAAAAGAAATATGCACAATTAATTAGGCTGATAGAAACATAATGTACGTAATCGAAATTCTTTAGTGCATTGTATATTCTTCAATTGTTTTCTAAAAAACACTCATAGAAAACACGAAAGGCACCATCATAACAAGTTAAACCAATTAATTCTAATGATTCAACATGAGTTGGCTTTGATACCAATTGTTGGATAAAACTTTAATGGGTGAAAACCTATATCAAAATCTAGGAACTCATATTAAATCATTAAGAATTATTGTAGAAAAGACATATTTGAATCCATATTGACAAATTTGAGTAGTATTGAGTTTTCCACATTCAAATCTCCTTAGGTTGTTTTATAATTTTCTTCTTGAATAGAGAAGGAGAATGAGAGCAAAATATTATGTATGTTAATTTGATTTGGAAACCATAACTCTTATAATGTTCTTTATATACTAACCTAATTAGTTTCTCATTAACCCTATTTTCATTAGTATTGGGTTTCTACACACTAAAGCTCATACCCAATGGATATATCTAGAGCCCAATTGATAGATCACTTATTTGGCTCTATTAAAATAAATAGCATATAATATAATTGTTATTTAATATATAAACCCATAATAAGAAATATAAAAAATTTCAACAAGTTTCTCATCGATAAATCATCTATCTTTACCCATTTATAAGAATTTAAAGCTTATCAAATGATTAAATACTTATAACATTCAAACTCATCTCTTCATGAACAATATTATATATATGTCATAGTAATCAAAGACGACAGTGATAGCTAGATTTTTTGATTCTACAACCACAAATTGAAGAATCAATAATAATCCATTCAATTTTCATTATATTACATTTTATTGTCATTATCACATTCAATAAACATGAGAGACTACTCATAAAATTAATCAAAGTTGGAAGGTTTGCATTATTACTGTTTTTTGGGTTACTCAAAACTTTGCCACCTTTAAGGGTAAGTGTCATTCTTTTCATGTGGCTCTTTCTTTTGTCTAATGTTCCATTCGAAAGGTAGATTCTCTTAGTTCTAGGGTTATGTGGAATCCTATTAATGATTTATTAGCTCTATGTAAGCTTTATGTTTCTACCTATCCTCATAAAGCTCCTTGTTTTATAGAGTTAGTTTGGTCTCCCCCTCCCTCAAGTTAGATCAAGGTTAATACTAACGGTTTTACTTTTGGATCTTCTAGTTTAACTAGTTGTGCGGGAATTTTTTGAACCTCTTGAGGGTTCTTCAAGAGTGTCTTTGTTATTCTGTTAGGAATAGGTTTTGCTTTTGAGGTAAAGTTAGCAGCAGCTATTCATGTCATTGAGTATGCTTAGAAGTATTGTTGGAATAAGCTTTGGTTGAAAAGTAAATCTACTTATATGATTTCTTTTCTTCTTGCTTGTTCTTCTAAAGTTTCCTAATGTTGGCGACCAACTTGGGAGATGTGTCTTCATCATTTGCAAAGTATGAATTTCTTGGTGACTCATATTCATCACAAAGGAAATTCTTCGGTAGATGCGCTAACTTTTCATTGCCCTTCTTTTGTTTGTCCTAGCTGGTGGTGGACAACCCCTGGCTTTTGGATCATTTTCTTTCTGATGATTTTTTTTGGAAAATGTCATTATCGATTTTGTTAGTTTTGACTTTAAGGGATGGATACTCATTTTTCCCTGTCATGTTTTTTCCCGTAGGTTTTTCTGACAAGATTTTTAATGAGGTCTAATATAGAAATTGACCTACAAGGTTTTGGTGTCGATTAAATCTTTCGTTATCTTTCTCTTCCCTTAATCGGTTTTTTTCCTTCATTAGATGATCCTTTTTTCTGTATTGGCTTTCCGCCTTTCTCTCTTTTTGTATTATTATTATTTTTAATTTTTAATAATAAATTGGTACTATCCAACAACTTTACATCAATATATATATATATATCAAAGTGGGAAAGCAACAAGCCAACTACCTCCACCTCTCTCTCAATCTCTTCTTGCCTTCAAAAGGAAAACCATTACGTATTGGTTTTTTTTTTTTTTTTTTTTTTCATGCCAATAAAATTCCTAATATCATATTCATTTTATGGTTTTTTCTTGTACTTATGTATTTGAATAGTTTGCAATAAGCATTGATAAATAAATAGTATAACACATATGTAGAATTCAAGATATTTTATCATAAATATTCCCAAAAATTGAATAATCAATTTTATTTTAAACAAAAATTCTTAATTTGAATCAAAATGGCTCACATGACCTGTGATCCTCAATAATAATTATTAAAAAAAATTAAAGTTTGATTCATCTCTAAACTTTTATCTCAATTCCACTTAATTCAAAATAAAAATTTTAAATGCTCAAAATTCTATGACTTAAAAGATTATAAATTATTTCAAAAAAAGATAGATTAAAAATTAAACAGTTTATCTATTAATGCAATACAAACCTTTTTTTTTCAAAAGGGATTTCAACCCTTTAAAAAAAATTACTTACTAAATAATATATAAATGATTTATTAGCATAAAATAATTATAAATTTATTAAAAATATTATTATAAAATAATAATTTGATATCAATTGGAAATAAATCTTATTTTTAATATAATTAGTTTTTCTATTTTTATTCATTTGAATTTTCCTTTATATTAAATACATTTAAAATTAATTTATTATTAAAAATAAATTTAATTTAATATTAAATTAATTTAATCAAATCCAATATAATCTCAACTGTACCAAATATATTAATGTAATTATTTAATTTCATCCAATTCAATTTCATCAAATTCAAATTCAAACTCATCTCATCCTATCTAATCTTGCACACCAAACAAGATCTTAATGATGGTGTATGGGCATCCATTTCACACTTAAAGATGTTATCACAAACATGGTAATCAGTAGATAATTACAGTATGCTTTATATGTATATGTTTAATTATGTGAAAATTGTTAAAAATGGTCCAAACAAAATTTGAGAATTCAATTTTAGTCTATAAAAGAAATTATTCATTTTATCCTCAACCAAAACTTTAATTATATTTTAGAAAAAAATCTAAAAACCACCCTGAAATGAAAAATAATGCCAATAAACCCCAACTTTTCAAAATATTAGCCAAAATAACTCCTACTATTAGTGAAATAGTGGTTTCATCCAAATCAAAAGTGGTGTTAAATCAAAATTATAAAATATGAAAATACCCTTACATATTAAAAAATGCTATTATAATATATGTAAAAAATAGCAATAATGATTATTAATAATAATTAGTCGGTCGAAAAATAAACAACAATAAAATAGAAAATTTACAAAAATATAAAATACAAACCAATAAAAACTTTTGTTCTTCAATATTTTTAATAAAAATTAAAAAAAATAAATTAAAACCAAAAAGATAATGATCTAGGTACCAAATCTTCAAAGTTAGAAGATCTAGACCAGATCTTCAAAATTTACATTAAAAAAAAACATAAACAAAAAACAAACTAAAATTACATTAAACAAAAAACAATTAAGCATATTTCATTAAATCACAACAACACACATCAAACAAAAATAAATAATGAAACAAAAACAAAACAAAACACATATCTAAGTATATCCAATTACATCAAACAAAAAAGACCCAAATTTCATATGCATAAAACCCAATAATCTCTGCAATTACATCAAAAGTTCAACCCATTACATCAAATCCACAAAACCCAATAATCACTCATCTAGTAGTCAAAAAACCTAGGAACAGCGCCCATAGATCAACCTCTGCACGGCCACACCGCTCCATGACAAAGGCACACAACCCGCCATTCCTCACCGTTCTCTCCATATCCACGAACCACGTTAGGATCAGCACACGCATGATCTGATCCACCTCTGCACCATCACACTACTTAACGTAACGACACTCAGAGTTCCATTCCTCACCATCCTCTCCATCTCCTCCATAAATCGATGCACCGTGAACATCACATCGAAGATCCTATTGAAAAAAAAACCAACATCATCGCTTGTATAATCAGACTCGACGGCGGCGTAAAATGAGAGCGGCGACAATGGGTTACGGTGGTGTGTTAAGTGTTGATGGGGCTAGGTTTTTAAATGATGACGGTGGTTAGGTGAGATGAGAGAGAGAGAGTAGTGGTGATGGGAGAGAGTAACGAGTGGTGATGAGTGATGATAGAGAGGCATGGATGGGTATGCAAATTTTTTTATTTTTTATTTTTTTCCTTTTTTATTTAATTAAAATTTTAACAAATGGTTTATAGTTGTCATCCATATATGTCATCAAGGCCAAATGATGTTTTTACCCTCAAAACTAATGAATCCATTACTTTATTAACAAATTCACTATTCTATTTAACGGTTGGACTGTTTTAACTATTATTTTCAAAACCAGAGATGGTTTGATATTATTTTCCATTCCAGGGATAAATTAATAATAACCTTATATTTTACCCAGTTTCATTTCACGTAATATTTTACATCGATCAATATTTTTATGTTCATAAAATGTTAAATGTAAAAAGTTGCTTCTACATGAAATGCTACAAGTGAAAACATTTTACGTAAGTGTATATTTCACCTATGTGAAATGTTTTATGTGAAACATTATGTGGACTGATGAAAGCAAATCAAAAGCAATAAAAGTTACATTCTAGGCTAAAATTAAATAACTTCTTTTTAGGGCAAAAACAAATTTCTTTTTATCTATGTCAAAAATGAATTTATTAATAAGATCTGTTTTGGCTATTGTTATAATCGGCAACTGGAAGTATATATTGTTCCGTTATATAGTTAGAAAAAAAAATAATAACAAAAATTATGTTTCAAAATATCTTTAAAAATTTGAAATTTTAATTAGAAGAACATCTTTCTATAGACATCTTAAACTGTTCATTATTAATGAAATGAAAATGATACAATAGTATACTCCTTAGACTCACATCAATTCAATAATATAAATTCGATTTATTTGCCCTGCCCAAAGCTCCAAGTGTAATAGTTAAAAAAGCCCAAATCTCCAATTTATTCGATGATAATTAACAACGGTTTTACAGTAATTGGCATGCAGACATACTCGTGCGCGCACACACATAAATATATATAAAAGAAGTTTTGGATTTGTTTATAGATAACACAGAATATTATTGAACATTTGGTTGGTTTTAGGTTGTGGTGTTCAGTGCTCCATGAGGTGCTTGCCTCCCCAT
>CM034464.1:16578476-16595811 GCA_019925255.1 Litchi chinensis | reverse complement strand
CCATGCTCTTTCGGGATCCTCGGTCACGTCATATGGCTTCATGCCTAACCTGAGGCGCGCTCTACAGTTGCCCCTGTCTCCCGTGAGTGCTTAAGGACCGCGGTTAGCATTTGGGCCATCTACTCCATCTGCCTTAGAGTGGGTCCTGGGGTAAGCTCCGATCTGACCGACATGTGACGGCCTTGGGTGTGAGGAACTAACTGGCACGTTGACGGACTAGTCAACATGCTCCTCCTGTGATGGGGGTGCCTCTGTGGCTACCCATCTCGTCCTCAGACGATCTCTACGCTGCATAGCTAAGCGTGTATTGATACACTAATAGTCACAAATCACGAAATTTAAATTTCAGCAACTAGCTCAATATAATCTGGCATGATAATTTCATGCAATATTTAACTCACAATCTTATGCATAACTTTCTACTTAGCAACTTGCTTCGAAGCATATTCATAACATGCTGAATTCAAATACTATAACTTATACTTTAGCTTATGCAATCGATGAAAGCATAACTCTCAAAATCTTTAAAAATAATGCATGCACATAATAACTTCGTGCCTTAAGCATAACTAGCGCACAATTTGTGCGAAATAGCTCAAACTTTTCTCTTAAAACTTTTTCTCAACTGAACGAGAACCGGACTCTGATACCAACTTGATAGGACCCTTCCCAAACCTTATCTAGGCTCTTGTTTGGAGGATCCTGCCGGGCACTTCAACGGACTCATCGAAACCGACTCGTCGGATCGAAGACATCCGGGAAGCGAACTTTAACTTTCTTCTCCGATTTACTCGTTAAAACTTAGCGATTTGATTTTTCTGTAACTGGTTGGGAGTGATAAACTTTTACTTTGATTCTATTTCAAATACTTTTTATAAAATTTTCGGCAACATAACGACTGCATTTTTGATAAAACCAAAATTTCACCTGTAAAGAAAATCACACTTTGACTATATCTGAACACCTCCCAACTTCTTCATCCACAAACAATTATTATCATCACAAGATTCATAGGTATAAACGTTAACTCAATCCCACAATATGCATATATGCATCACATATATATACAATGCATGAATATTACAATTTGCAATCTTGACATCATTCTAATTCCAAATTTAATAGATTAAATACATATTCAAAAATGTATCCAAGCATCTTGCGCGATTGCCCACCTATATATATATATAAAGCAAAACAGAAGATCGTAGTATCGCCCGCGGTGGAAATTAATAGGAACAACCGAGCTACACATTAAATAACCAAGTTAGTGCGATAACATTATATGATATCATATCACACATACTAACATACAATTTACAAGTCTTAAATTTTTCTTTAAAACTCTCCATGTATACCCTTGACTCATTCTAACCATCACGGGCGATTATGACTAACGCCAACGTGAAGCTTACTATTGTATCTCAACCACTACGTCACGAAATTTAATGCATCGTACGTAGGGCGCTAAATCTTATCACTGAACAACTACAATGTGGGATTTTCTGCATCGCAAGTGTAGCGCTAAAACTCTAGGCGACTATGAGCGGAATTTACTGCATCGCTTTGTAGCGCTAACGATCAATTAATCAACTACGTGCAGAATTGTCTGCATCGCAACGTAGCGCTATACTCTTCTATAAACTGAGCGATTACGGACGGAATTCTCTGCGTCGTCACGTAATGCTAAATCTCTAACCTTTTAAGACATACACATGAGTTTTTCTATTACTTTTTTAGTGCCAAAGCACAAAACTTTCTAGTTTTAAAATCTTGAAAACTTTTCTCATTTCATTTTCTTTAAAAGCAACTTAGTATCAATTTCTATTTCTATATAGGTTCCATATGGAACCTATACACTCACATTTTAACTTTATATAAGAAGTCATTCTCATTCTTTTTTATACTTACTACAATATTCATTATCAAACATCAAGCATTTACATGAAATTGAAAAAGGTCTTAAATGGCGAACCACTTACCTCGAAGCCGCATCAAGTGTCTCGATGAATCTCAGGAGCCTTGGTGTCTCGCTCTCCACCTACACAACATGTTCTCATCATTGCTAATATCAAACCTCAATTCTCAACTATAATTTATGAAAGTCTCAACTATGACCCTTTTTTTCTATATGCTCCTAACTTGTTTCCAATTCAACCGAGACTCTCTAATCTCTATTTTTCTTTATATAAAATTTTCAGTTTTAGACCCCTAGGGATCACCCCACGCGGTCCGTTTAGTTGTTGGAGGCTCGAAACGAAAAATTACATTTTTAATTCTCAACTTACAGCCCATAGCGGAACAGGTGGTAGCACTCTACTCGGGGCTCCGTTTTTCTTCGTTCTTCTTCCTACGGTTCACTTATCTCACATTCTAGTCACACGTAAAATTTCATTGGAAAATTTATCGTTTACTAGGTCAAATCTAAGGAAAACGCCTGTTTTGGATACTTTCGGCCACGTTTTAGTACACGTTTTGTAAACTTTTCGTTTCGGATTAGCGACGCTAGTTTTTCTTCTATAGCTAAGCTTCATTTAACTAATAATGATGAACCAAACCTAAACCATGCAATAAAAATTGCATTAGGATAGTCGTTTCACTTCTTAGAGCTCTAACGACAATATTTTGTGCATAATTTGCACAATTTTTATTGGATTCGATCCGTTCCAAAACCTATTATTTTCTATAGTTTCTAGGCATCATTTGAAGTGTAGAACACCCCTAAATAAGCCAAATATGGTCAGGTCTCCTCTAGCTCAAATTTGAGCTTGGGAATCACTAATATTGTCAAACTAGCTCTCTTGAGCTTCTCTTATTCCTACATACTTTCCTATCCTTTTTTAATCATTTTTATGCTCAAACTTGGATTCAAAACCTCTTAATTTCAAAGCTTATTTACTGCTCTTGAAGTCTCTAATACACACTTAAACCTAGCTTGGTCATTTAAATGTTCAATCTTCACTCACACATTTCATCAACTAGTTGGTGTGTGAGAAAATAGATTTTCGTTTCTATGGTTCTCAAGCCTACAGCCCATAAATACAACCCTAAGCTACCATTTACACCCAACAACATATCCTCTAAGGTTCTATAACAATCACTTAGGTTTTGACACCATTTCTAGTGCAAAACCCTCAATAACACACAACAAAATTCTACAGAAACAATTTCAGCATCTCTACTGAAATTTCAACAAAGAAAAGGAAGAGTGAGCTAATTTCTTACTTGGTTCTTGACTTAGAGAGTTGAGAGGGACTTGGGAGAGGGTTTAAGGAAGGATTTGGAGGCTTGAATGGGCTAGAAAAGGGGTTGTTTTCCTCCAGTTTTCTCTGCTGCTCGTCCAGCTCGTCACTCTCTGTCTCAGTTTTGTTTTTCGCTTCTGTTCACGTCTCCCACGACCAGCAGCTGTTGGTGCTCCTTCTTCTTCGTGCCTCCTCTCTATATTCTTCCTTTGTTGCCTAGCTTGCTGCAGTTCACGGCTAGGAGCTTCCCTCACACGAGCTGCTCTTGCGCAAGCTGTTCTGCTCGGGTTTGACGAGCTAGAATCTGCTTCTGTCGCTACTGCTGCTGCCTTTTTGCTCGACCAACAGCTACCTTGCTCTCTTCTGCTACTGATCACTTCTCCCTTCTTGGTCCTTTCTTCTTCTCTTCTTGGTTTCTTCTCTCACGGCTGGCCGATCACTTCTCTCTCTCTCTCTCTCGCGAATGTTCTCGTGGCTGCTGTCTGATTCCTTTGCATTTGCTGAAAAAATTTCAGCTTAGGGTTTGTATTTATACTAATCATCTCTTGTTAATTGCATCATGTCCTAATTCTTTTTGAATTTTCATTTCAACTCATTGTCTTGTTACTCTTTCATGGCCACACCCCTCAATATTCTTCCGTATCTCTTTCGTTTCTATTCGATTTAATCGTTCGTCTCGGTTAGAATTTATTTTGATTGTCAAGTTTGTCCTATCGACCACTTGACTCTTTCTTTTTATTAAATTTTATTCAACTCATCGTTGACTAAAATTTTAACTTCCCTACTTGGATTTTCATTGTCACGCTACTAAACTTTTATAGTCGACGATTTTCGTCGTATTCTTCATCTAATACTTTCTGAGGCCATGACTATCAATTTATTAAATGTAGAGAGTTATATTATCTCCCTAACTTAACTTCTAATGCTGGGAATTTATAAGTCGAGGCTAAGGGTTTACAATGAGTTCCTAGTGATGTCATTCGGGTTAACCAATGCCCCGGCAACCTTTTTGGATTTAATGAACAGAATTTTCAGGCCTTATTTAGATAAGTTTGTAATTATCTTCATAGATGATATCTTGGTGTATTCGGGAAGCCGAGAGTAGCATGTCGAGCACCTAAGGGCTGTGTTGTAAACCTTGAGGGAGCATCAACTGTATGTGAAGTTCAGCAAGTATCAGTTTTGGCTAGATAGAATAGCATTTCTGGGACATGTGGTATCCGCAGAAGGAATATCAGTTGATTCCTAGAAAATAGAGACTATCGTAGACTGGAAGCCACCCACAAACGTGACTGAAGTTAGAAGCTTCTTGGGATTAGCTGGATACTACAAGAAGTTTGTGGAAGGATTTTAAAAAATAGCTACTCCCTTGACAAGGTTGACCAGAAAAGAGGAAAAGTTCGAGTGGTCGGAAGCGTGCTAGCACAGTTTTGATGAGTTAAAAAGAAGATTGACCTCAGCCCTTGTTCTTACTCTTCCATCAAGGCAAGATGAATTTGTAGTCTATTGTGATGCCTCTAGGCAAGGGCTAGGTTGTGTGTTAATGCAAAATGACAGAGTAATAGCTTATGCTTTGAGACAGTTAAAGAAGCATGAGTTAAATTATCTAACACACGACTTAGAGTTAGTAGCTGTGGTATTTGCCTTAAGGATTTGAAGGCACTATCTTTATGGGGTACCTTGTAGAATCTTTATTGACCATAAGAGCTTACAGTACCTGTTCTCTCAGAAAAAGTTCAATATGAGGCAAAAAAGATGGGTAGAACTCATTAAAGATTATGATTGTACAATCAAGTATCACCCTGGCAAGGCGAACGTAGTAGCAGATGCCTTGAGCAAAAAGCCTTCCAATTCATTAGCCCTGCTGAAAGCGGAGTATTTGCCTATGTTGGTAGAGTTGAGATCTATGGGTGTTAGATTGGAGGCGACTGATTCAAGTGCTCTGTTAGCCGCCTTCCATATCCGTCCAGTGTTAGTGGATCGAGTTAGAGATCTATAGGCCCAAGATCCATACTTGGTAAACCTCAGAAGTGAGATAGAAGCTAGGCAGCATAGTAGCTTTTTGTTGAGAGATGAGGGAACATTGGTATTAGGACAAAGATTGTATGTGCCAGATGTGAAAGATTTAAAGCAAGAGATTATGGAAGAGACATATTCATCAGCCTACACCACACAACCAAGGAGTACCAAGATATATTGAACTCTGAAAGATCATTATTGGTGGAAAGGAATGAAGAGAGATATAGCAGAGTTCGTGTCTAAGTGTCTAACCTACCAGTAGATCAAAGCCAAGCATTAGAAACCGGCGGGTTTGTTGCAGCCCCTATCTATTCCAAAGTGGAAATGAGAAAATATCACGATGAATTTTGTGGTAGGACTTCCACGGACTCAGAGTGGGCATGATGCCATCTGGGTAATAGTTGATAGATTGACAAAGTCCGCTCATTTCTTAGCCATCAAGAATACATACTCTCTAGATAAGTTAGCTCGATTGTATATGAATGAGATAGTGAGATTGCATAGTGCACTAGTATCTATTGTGTCGGATAAAGATTCACGATTTACTTCCAGATTCTTACCGAAGTTACAAGAAGCAATGGGCACCAGATTAAATTTCAGTATGGCCTTTCACCCACAAACAGATGGCCAATCTGAAAGAACCATTCAGACCCTTGAAGACATGTTGAGAGTTTATGTAATGGAGTTCAAGGGGAACTGGAATACTCTTCTATCTTTGATAAAGTTTGCCTACAACAATAGTTACTAATCTAGCATTGGCATGACGCCCTATAAAGCGTTGTATGGTAGAAAATGTAGAACCCTAATTTGTTGGGACGAGGTGGGTGAGAGAAGATTGATTGGGCCAGAGATTGTTCAAATCACCACTAAAATAGTAAATGTGATTAGAGAAAAGTTGAAGACAGCGAGAGATAGGCAGAAAAGCTATGCAGATAATCGAAGAAGAGACTTAGAGTTATAAGTAGATGATAGGGTATTCTTGCGGATCTCACCCTGGAAAGGTGTTTTGAGATTCGTGAAGCGTGAAAAGTTAAATCCAAGTTATATTGGGCAGTACGAGATAATGGAAAGAGTGGATGAAGTGGCATATCGACTGAAGTTGCCACCAGAATTAGCAAACATCCACGACGTTTTCCATGTTTCCATGTTTCGCAAATATATAGCCGATCCTTCGCACACCTTAAAAGAGCAATCGGTACAATTAAAAGGGAATTTGACCTACGAAAAGCAACCAGTGGAGATCTTAGACCGTAAAGATCAAGTGTTACACCATAAGATGATTCCATTAGTGAAAGTATTGTGGAGGAATCATGGATCAGAGGAAGCTACATGGGAACCTAAAGAGCAAATGCCCACTCAATATCCATTCTTATTTGAGTCAGGTATGTAGTTCAAAATTTCGATGACGAAATTTTTATAAGGAGGGGAGAAATTGTAAGCCCTTTTTCGTAATTTTGTATTTCTTAATAGTAGTAACTAATCTATAGGGTGAGAATTCTAAATTTCATAAACATTACTCTTATAAGTAATATTAAAATATTAGTACAGATTTTAGAAATCAGTTAAATCATTTAGCAAATTAAATACTAATAAAGGGCAAAATGATCATTTCAACAATTAAGAGGCCTATATATATGAGTGTTGGTTTCTAACACTTCGAAAAATTAGAAGCAAAACACATTGAGAGAGAAAGGGAGAGGGACGACAAGAAAGGATCAAGAAGAAAGGGAAGTGAAGGCCAAGCAACCTTAAACAAATTTGAAGCTCCAAATCAAAATTTTAAGTAGAATCAAGCTAGAAGATTAAGGGTTGAGCAAGTTTAAGGTAAGTTTTCATCATTTTTGCTTAAAAATAGTGATAGTTGAATTGTATGAGATGTTGGTGATTGAGTTTGTTGTTTGTTGTGAAATTGATGGGGGTTTTGATAGGAAATAAGTGTAGAACCCTAAGAAGTAAAAATGGCGACTCAATACAAGAAAACTTATGCAAGAATTGAAAGTTAGGGTTTATGTCGGAGAAACCCTAGAATTTGATTTAAGCCTTGGTTAAGTGAATTGAGTGTAGGTAAGGTGTTTGATGAAATGTCTAAGAGAATGACAATGTAAAAATCTAGAAAATTGAAAGAAATCATGTGTTGTGTGTGATAGTGTAATTCATGGCCACTAAGAAAGTTATATGATTCCGTTGAGTTTTGATGAAATTGAGCTTAAATTCATGTGTGTGAGAGGCTAGAATATCATGCAGAAGTGCTAGAATTGAAAAAGGAAATGAAATAAGACAACATGTAGTTTTGAACTAGATGAAGGACATTAATGGTTATCATGCAATGCCACTTCTTCTTTGCATTTTTATATCATGTATGATCCTAATTGAGTATATGTGAGTCTAAGAACCCTAAATGAAAGAGAATTGAGTTGAGAATATAAAAATGGTAGATTTTGACATGAAAAAGTAGTGAAAAATAGGGGTTTTTGTCCAGGAAGCTCCACCCGATGACCGTTTCTTTTCGAATTCGTTTCGGAGCTGACCTAAATGAGATATAGTGAGATGATTGAAGTGAAAATAAGAGAAGGAAAAGCTACGGATTGCTCCTTAGCATGCATTTGGCTAAAGGGGGTCTAAATTTGGGGTTTTTCGTTTTGAGCTTCAGAAAAATATTCCGAGTACATGAGTGTAAACCCCTTTTTGTAATTTCACATTTCTTAGTAATAGTAACTAATTGATAAGATGAGAATAGTAAATTTCATAAATATAACCCTTATAAGTGATATTAAAATGCTAGTAGAAATTTTAGAAATCAATTAAGTCAAATAACAAGTCAATTACTAATAAAGGACAAAATGGTCATTTTATAATTAAGAGCCCTATATATATGAGTGTTGTCTTCCAACACCTAGTGAAATTTTGAAGCAAAATAGAGAGAAAGAGAGGATAAGGGTCGGCCAAGAGAGGGAGAAGTAGAACCAACCTTTTCCAAGTCAAATTGAAGCCTTAGATTAAGATTTTGAGTAGAATCAAGCTAAAAGATCAAGGTTTGGGTAGGTTTAAGGTAACTTTTCATCATTTTTTCTTAAGATTGATGATAGTTGAGTTGTATGAGATGTTGATGGTGGGGTTGGTTGTTGGTTGTGATTTTGATGGGGGTTTTGGTAAGAATCAAGATAAGAACCTTACTAAGTAGGAAAACAGCCTTAGGATGATAAAACTCATGCAAGAAATGGAAGTTAGGGTTTATATAGGAGAAACCCTATAATTTTGAATTAGGTTTGGGTTAAGTGAATTGAGTGTAGGTAAGGTGTTTGATGAAATGCCTAAGAGAATGACAATGTAAAAATCTTGGAAATTGAAAGAAATCATATGTTTTGTGTGATAGTGTAATTTACGGCCACCAAGAAAGTTATGTGATTCCGTTGAGTTTTGATGAAATTGAGCTTGAATTAATGTGTGTGAGAGCTAGAATATCATGTACAAGTGTTAGAATTGAAAAAGGAAATAAAATAAGACAACGTGTAGTTTGGACTAGATGAAGGGCATTGATAGTTATCATACAATGCCACTTTCTCTTTGCATTTTTATATTATGTATGATCCTAAATGAGTATATGTGAGTCTAAGAACCTTAAAAGAAAGAGAATTGAGTTGAGAATATAAAAATGGTAGATTTTGACATGAAAAAATAGTGAAAAATAGAGGTTTTCGGCTAGGAACATCCACCCGGCGGCCATTTCTTTTCGAATTCGCTTCGAAGCTGACCTAAATAAGAGATAGTGAGATGATTGGAGCGAAAACGGAAGAAGGAAAAGCTACGGATTGCTCCTTAGCATGGATTTGGCTAAAGGGGGTCCAAATTTGGGGTTTTTCGTTTCGAGCTTCAAAAATATATTGACGAGTGCATTGGTGTAAGCCTCTTTTTGTAATTTCACATTTCTTAGTAGTAGTAACTAATTTATAAGGTGAGATAGTAAATTTCATAAATATAACCCTTATAAGTGATATTAAAATGTTAGTAGAAATTTTGGAAATCAATTAAGTCAAATAATAAGTCAATTACTAATAAAGGGCAAAATGGTCGTTTTCATAATTAAGAGCCCTATATATATGAGTGTTGTCTTCCAACACTTAGTGAAATTTTGAAGAAAAATAGAGAGAAAGAGAGGGTAAGGGTCGGCCAAGAGAGGGAGAAGAAGAACCAACCTTTTCCAAGTCAAGTTGAAGCCTTGGATCAAGATTTTGGGTAGAATGAAGCTAAAAGATCAAGGTTTGGGCAGGTTTAAGGTAATTTTTCATCATTTTTGCTTAAGATTGATGATAGTTGAGTTTTATGAGATGTTGATGGTTGGGTTGGTTGTTGGTTGTGAATTTGATGAGGGGTTTTGGTAAGAATCAAGATTAGAACCTTACTAAGTAAGAAAGCAGCCTTAGGATGATAAAACCCATGCAAGAAATGGAAGTTAGGGTTTGTATAGGAGAAACCCTAGAATTTTGAATTAGGTTTGGGTTAAGTGAATTGAGTGTATATAAGGTGTTTGATGAAATGCCTAAGAGAATGACAATGTAAAAATCTTGAAAATTGAAAGAAATCATGTGTTGTGTGTGATAGTGTAATTCACGGCCACCAAGAAAGTTATGTGATTCCGTTGAGTTTTGATGAAATTGAGCTTGAATTCATGTGTGTGAGAGGCTAGAATATCATGTACAAGTGTTGGAATTGAAAAAGGAAATAACATAAGACAACGTGTAGTTTTGGACTAAATGAAGGGCATTGATGGTTATCATACAATGCCACTTCCTCTTTACATTTTTATATCATGTATGATCCTAATTGAGCATATGTGAGTCTAAGAACCCTAAAAGAAAGAGAATTGAGTTGAGAATATAAAAAATGGTAGATTTTGACATGAAAAAGTAGTGAAAAATAGAGGTTTTCAGCTAGGAACCTCCACCCGGCGGCCATTTCTTTTCGAATTCGCTTCAAAGCTGACCTAAATAAGATATAGTGAGATGATTGGAGCGAAAACGGAAGAAGGAAAAGCTACGGATTGCTCCTTAGCATGGATTTGGCTAAAGGGGGTCCAAATTTGGGGTTTTTCGTTTCGAGCTTCAAAAATATATTGACGAGTGCATTGGTGTAAGCCTCTTTTTGTAATTTCACATTTCTTAGTAGTAGTAACTAATTTATAAGGTGAGAACAGTAAATTTCATAAATATAACCCTTATAAGTGATATTAAAATGTTAATAGAAATTTTGGAAATTAATTAAGTCAAATAATAAGTCAATTACTAATAAAGGGCAAAATGGTCATTTTCATAATTAAGAGCCCTATATATATGAGTGTTGTCTTCCAACACTTAGTGAAATTTTGAAGAAAAATAGAGAGAAAGAGAGGGTAAGGGTCGGCCAAGAGAGGGAGAAGAAGAACCAACCTTTTCCAAGTCAAGTTGAAGTCTTGGATCAAGATTTTGAGTAGAATTAAGCTAAAAGATCAAGGTTTGGGCAGGTTTAAGGTAACTTTTCATCATTTTTGCTTAAGATTGATGATAGTTGAGTTTTATGGGATGTTGATTGTTGGTGGGTTTTGTTTGTTGGGGGGGGGGGGGGGGGGGGGGGGGGGGGGGGGGGGGGGGGGGGGGGGAGGGGGGGTTTGGTAAGAATCAAGATAAGAACCTTACTAAGTAGGAAAGGAGCCTTAGGATGATAAAACGTATGCAAGAAATGGAAGTTAGGGTTTGTATAGGAGAAACCCTAGAATTTTGAATTAGGTTTGGGTTAAGTGAATTGAGTGTATGTAAGGTGTTTGATGAAATGCCTAAGAGAATGACAATGTAAAAATCTTGGAAATTGAAAAAAATCATATGTTGTGTGTGATAGTGTAATTCACGGCCACCAAGAAAGTTATGTGATTCCGTTGAGTTTTGATGAAATTGAGCTTGAATTCATGTGTGTGAGAGGTTAGAATATCACGTACAAGTGTTAGAATTGAAACAGGAAATAACATAAGATAACGTGTAGTTTTGGACTAGATGAAGGGCATTGATGGTTATCATACAATGCCACTTCCTCTTTGCATTTTTATATCATGTATGATTCTAATTAAGCATATGTGAGTCTAAGAATCCTAAAAGAAAGAGAATTGAGTTGAGAATATAAAAATGGTAGATTTTGACATGAAAAAGTAGTGAAAAATAGAGGTTTTTTGCTAGGAACCTGCACTCGACGACTATTTCTTTTCGAATTTGCTTCGAAGCTGACCTAAATAAGAGATAGTGAGATGATTGGAGCGAAAACGGAAAAAGGAAAAGCTACAGATTGCTCCTTAGCATGTATTCGGCTAAAAGGGGTCTAAATTTGGGGTTTTTCGTTTTGAGCTTCAAATAAAAATTCTGAGTGCATAGGTGTAAGCGCCTTTTTGTAATTTCATATTTCTTAGTAGTAGTAACTAATTTATGAGGTGAGAATAGTCCATTTCATAAATATAACCCTTATAAGTGATAATAAAATTTTAGTAGAAATTTTAGAAATCAATTAAGTCAAATAACAAGTCAATTACTAATAAAGGGCAAAATGGTCGTTTTCATAATTAAGAGCCCTATATATATGAGTGTTGTCTTCCAACACTTAGTGAAATTTTGAAGCAAAATAGAGAGAAAGAGAGGGTAAGGGTCGGCCAAGAGAGGGAGAAGAAGAACCAACCTTTTCCAAGTCAAGTTGAAGTCTTGGATCAAGATTTTGGGTAGAATGAAGCTAAAAGATCAAGGTTTGGGCAGGTTTAAGGTAAATTTTCATCATTTTTGCTTAAGATTGATGATAGTTGATGGTGGGGTTGGTTGTTGGTTGTGATTTTGATGGGGGTTTTGGTAAGAATCAAGATTAGAACCTTACTAAGTAGGAAAGGAGTCTTAGGATGATAAAACCCATGCAAGAAATGGAAGTTAGGGTTTGTATAGGAGAAACTCTAGAATTTTGAATTAGGTTTGGGTTAAGTGAATTGAGTGTATATAAAGTGTTTGATGAAATGCCTAAGAGAATGACAATGTAAAAATCTTGAAAATTGAAAGAAATCATGTGTTGTGTGTGATAGTGTAATTCACGGCCACCAAGAAAGTTATATGATTCCGTTGAGTTTTGATGAAATTGAGCTTGAATTCATGTGTGTGAGAGGCTAGAATATCACGTACAAGTGTTGGAATTGAAAAAAGAAATAACATAAGACAATGTGTAGTCTTGGACTAGATGAAGGGCATTGATGGTTATCATACAATGCCACTTCCTCTTTGCATTTTTATATCAATCAATGATGGAAAACTCGATTGATAAGTCAAGGAGGAACGCCACAGAGAAATCTGATAAGTTCCAGTTAGTTCTCAAAGAACAAGAGAGAAATTAAGCTCTCAATTTTTCATTCAAATTCCAATCTGTCATATTACATCTTTTGTTCTTCTTTATAAACTAAAACCTCTAAAAGGAAAAGAGAGGTTACATGTCTTTTCCAAGAATGAAACAAATTATTCGGCCATTAAATGTCTTACAAAACAGGTAACTAATTAAACTAAAAACAAGCAACTAATTGTTTTGATCCCTATTTGGAAGGCTGAAATTAAAGCAAATCAGCCTCTTAATTTGGGAAACATATCAATTCATTATTCATTGAAAATCTGAAAAGGAAACAACTGAAATTGAATCTTCTCCAAACACCCTAGCTTGTGCCACACGCCCAAGCTCAACTTCTATTCAGCCCAATCAATTGCCTTGATGATGTTAATTAGGTCTTGGTCTTCATATGGGCTCATCTTGGACTTTATTAATTCGGAATTAGCCCAAGTGTCTTGAATTAGGCCATTTAGTGCTTCCTTGAATCTCTTAGCCCTTGCCCTTGTTATTGGCCCAATTGGAACATGTAATGGATCACTTGGTGCAGCTCCTTTGTTCGTATCATTCCCTCCCTCTTGAAAAGGATTTGTCATCAAATCGTCACCTACATCAAAAGGAGACAAATCAAAAACATTGAAGCTTGCACTAACATTATACTCACCTAGAAGATCTAACTTATAAGCGTTGTCATTGATTCGTTCAAGCACTTGAAATGGGCCATCTCCCCTCGGAAGTAGTTTTGAACGCCGCTGCTCTGGAAATCGTTCCTTCCTCATATGTAACCACACCCAATCACCAGGTTCAAACACAACTTTCTTGCGTCCTTTATTAGCTTGTGTGGCATATTGCTCAGTTCTCCTCTCTATGTTTTGTCGAGTCTTTTCATGGATTTGCTTGACAAAATCTGCCTTTTTCTTCCTATCCAAATTAACATGCTCATTCACAGGTAAAGGAATTAAATCCAAAGGAGTCAATGGATTAAAACCATACACAACTTCAAAAGGTGAAAAATGAGTCGCAGAATGCACACTCCTATTATAAGCAAATTCTACATGCGGCAAACAATCCTCCCATGTTTTCAAGTTCTTTTGTATTATAGCTCGCAACAAGACAGATAAAATCCTATTAACTACTTCAGTTTGACCATCAGTTTGGAGATGACAAGTAGTAGAAAATAAAAGTTTAGTTCCTAACTTACCCCACAAAGTCTTCCAAAAGTAGCTTAAGAACTTAGGATCCCTATCCGAAACAATGGTCTTAGGCATGCCATGCAACCTAACAATTTCTTTGAAAAACAAATCAGCAATATGTGATGCATCATCAGTTTTATGACAAGGAATGAAATGTGCCATTTTAGAAAACCTATCAACAACCACATATATAGAGTCCCTACCCCTTTTGGACCTAGGCAAACCCAACACAAAATCCATAGAAATATCAATCCAAGGTCCACTAGGTATAGGCAAAGGAGTATACAATCCATGAGGCTTAATCCTAGACTTAGCCTATCTACATGTAATGCATTTCTCACAGATCCTTTCTACATCACGTTTCATATGAGGCCAAAAAAAATGTTCATGCAATACACCTAGTGTCTTGGCTATACCAAAATGCCCCATCAAACCTCCCCCGTGAGCTTCTCTAACAAGCAATTCATGCAAAGAACTCTTAGGCACGCATAACTTAGTTTCTTTAAACAAAAATCCATCATGCCTATAAAACTTGCCAAATGCTACCTTTTCACATGCATTGAATACTTCCCTAAAATCAGAATCTTCCACATACAATTGTTTAATGTAATCAAAGCCAAGCAATCTAGCATCCAAAGTAGAAAGTAAAACATACCTTCTAGACAAAGCATTGGCGACCACGTTTTCCTTACCTTTTTTGTACTTGATCACATATGGAAATGTTTCAATGAACTCCACCCACTTAGCATGCCGCTTATTTAGCTTGTGCTGCCCCTTTAGATGCTTCAAAGACTTATGATCAGTGTGAATCACAAATTCTTTCGGCCAAAGGTAATGTTGCCAAGTTTCCAATGCCCTAATCAAGGCATACATCTTCTTGTCATATGTAGGGTAATTCAAGGCTGCTCCACTTATCTTCTCACTGAAAAATGCAATGGGACGTCCTTCTTGCATTAGGACAGCTCCAATACGTATTCCTGAAGCATCACACTCAATCTTAAAAGTTTTAGCAAAGTCAGGCAAAGCAAGCAAATGTGCATTAGTTAATTTCTCCTTAATCAAGTTAAATGTCTTTTCTTGTTCCTTACCCCACTTAAACCCCACATTCTTTTTGATAACTTCAGTTAAAGGTGCGACTAGACTACTAAAATCTTTCACAAATCTCCTATAAAAACTAGCCAGCCCATGAAAACTTCTCACTTGTCCCACATTTGTAGGTTTCGGCCACTCCTTAATTGCCTTAACCTTTTCTTCATCAACCCCGATTCCTTTAGCACTAACGACAAAGCCCAAAAACACAAGCTTATCAGTGCAAAAGGTACACTTTTTGAGATTAGCAAACAACTTTTCTGTTCTTAAAACACCTAAAACAAGTTTTAAATGTTCAACATGCTCATCTAAGTTTTTGCTATAAATCAAAATGTCATCAAAGTAAACAACCACAAATCTTCCAATAAAAGCACGCAAAACATGGTTCATTAATCTCATGAAAGTACTTGGTGCATTAGTTAATCCAAAAGGCATAACTAACCACTCATACAAACTATATTTCGTTTTGAAAGCAGTTTTCCACTCATCTCCTTCTTTCATCCTAATTTGATGATATCCACTCTTAAGATCAATTTTAGTAAAAACAATAGAACCATGCAATTCATCAAGCATATCATCTAATCTAGGAATAGGATATCGATACTTTACAGTGATATTGTTGATAGCACGACAATCAACGCACATCCTCCATGATCCATCCTTCTTAGGCACAAGCAATACGGGAACCGCACAAGGACTCATACTCTCACGCACATATCCCTTTTCCATGAGCTCACTAACCTGCCTTTGAAGCTCCTTTGTTTCCTCGGGATTACTTCTATATGCTGGTCTATTTGGGATGGGTGCTCCGGATACAAAGTCAATTTGGTGCTCAATCCCCCTTATTGGTGGTAAACCCTTAAGCATCTCTTCGGGAAACACCTAATCAAATTCCTGCAAAAGTGAAACAACCACACTAGGCAAAGAAGATTCAAATTCATTAGCACTAAAACAAGTCTCTTTGTACAAAAGTACAATCATTGGCTGATTAGAAAACAACGCCTTCTTGACCGCACTCGCTCTTGCATAAAAATTCACTTGTCTTTTCTCTCTCTTTTTCTCATCAGCCTCTTTTTCCTTTTCACTCTTCTTTTCTATTTTTGTTGTTTCAGACTCTCTTTCTTTTGTCTCTCTTTCTCTTGAACTTTCACTCTCCTTTTTTACATCTCTCTCTTTTTTTAACCTCACTTGATCTTCATATATTTGTCTTGGGGTTAAAGGTACAAGAGTGATTGGCCTTTTATTGAGTACAAAGGAGTATCTATTGGTATATCCATCATGAGTCACATGCCTATCAAACTGCCATGGTCTTCCTAAAAGGATATGTCCCGCATTCATTGGTACCACGTCACACATAACTTCATCTTTGTACTTTCCAATTGAAAATGACACCAACACCTGTTTATTCACCCTAACTTCCCCACTATCATTCAACCATTGTAGCTTATAAGGTTTTGGGTGCTTCAAAGTTGCCAAATTCAATTTTTCCACCAAAATAGTGCTAGCCACATTAGTACAACTCCCCCCGTCAATAATCATATTACATACCTTATCATTGACATGGCAACGGGTGTGAAAAATGTTATCACGTTGTACCTGATCATCTTCCTTGGCTTGAGCACTAAGAGCTCTTCTTGCAACCAAAATTTCTCCACCCACCGGATATTCAAGGTCACTTGCATTCTCCAAAGGTGGCATGGACTCATCATCAGATTCATCCTCGGATTCGATACCACCCTCATCCTTCAAAACCATTACTCTCTTGTTTGGGCATTGTGATGCAATATGACCTGCTCCCAAACACTTAAAGCACTTAATGTCACGGGTTCTAGAAGGTTGAGAATCTGATTTACCTTGATTTAATGTGCCTTCAGCCTTATGTTCTTTGGAAGGTTCGGCCTTGGCCTTGAAACTAGGCTGGTCCTCCCTCTTGCTCCAACTCGATTTCCATGACGATGACGAACCCGAGTTTTGTCCAACCTGTGTGGAACCCTTTCTCTTCAATTGTTGTTCCACTTTAATGGTCATGTGTACCATGTCAGTCAATTCAACATAATGTTGCAACTCCACTACATTTGCAATGTCTCGGTTAAGCCCATTTAGAAACCTAGCCATAGTCGCCTCTCGGTCCTCCTCTACATCAGCTCGAATCATGGCTATCTCCATCTCCTTGTAGTAGTCTTCAACACACTTAGACCCTTGAGTAAGAGTTTGCAATTTTTGAAACAAACCCCTATAATAGTGGCTTGGAATGAATCTCCTCCTCATAATAGTTTTCATCTCATCCCATGTGTCAATAGGTCTCTCTCCATTCCGTCTCCTACTCATAATCAGTTGATCCCACCAAACAATAGCATAATCAGTGAATTCTATGGCTGCCAATTTCACCTTCTTCAATTCGGAATATTCATGGCAATCAAACACCAA
>CM034464.1:16559464-16577976 GCA_019925255.1 Litchi chinensis | reverse complement strand
AGTAGACCTGTGCATCACATTTTGCTTTGGGGTGTTAAAAGAGGTGAAAAATTTTGATTTTTCGTTTCGAGCCTCTAAAAATTATACGGACTGCGTGAGGGTATCCCTAGGGGTGTATAACTGAAACTTTTGTGAAGAAATCAAAATTCGAAAGTCTCGGTTGAGTTAAAATTGAGTTGGGAAAGTTATATGCATAAAGAGTTGTTAAAAGAGTTAAAAGTGTAAAAGTAATGTGACTAAATGCATTGTCAACTAGTCAAGTGCTAAAATTACTTCTTATTGATATGAATGTTATGTAGGTGATGAACAGGCGAGTGAGGTACGAAGGGCCCGTTGAGACGCTAGAGCATATTTGGGTCGGGGTAAATGTATTTCGCTTACATTATTTCAATCTCAATTTACATTATAACTTACTAATGTACAGAGGACCATATTGTAACTTATGTTATTTCAATCTCACTTCGATAGCTGCGGGAGATCAGGATATCGATTGAGCACGCCCGTAAGTTAGGCGCGAAGCCATATGACGGGACAGGAGAGCCCGAGCGCGTATTATCCTGGCTAGAGACAAACGAGGAGATATTTCAGGTGATGAGGTGTACAGAGGACCAGATGGTTACTTTCTCAGCCTTCCTACTGAAGGATCAAGCTAAAGACTGGTGGAAGGCGCATTAGACAGCGCATCTAGTCGGAGTATCTTAGGAAAACTTCAAGAAAGAGTTTACAGACAAGTTCTTCCCAAAAAACTACAAAGATGCTAAAATTGAAGAGTTCTTCAGGTTAGAACAGAGGGCTTCTACAGTGATAGACTATGGAAAGAGGTTCTTCGAGCTAGTTCGTCTAGTCCCTTTCATTGCCGAGAACAAAGAACAGAAGGTCAGAGGTCAACAGGTTTTTAGCAGGCCTTAACCCCGCAGTCAGGACCATTGTAACATCCTCAGCACATACTCGATATGGACAGCTGGTGGAGGCAGCCACCAGAGTTGAGCAGAGCGCAGGAACCGTCCCTAAGCCGAAGCAACAATTCAGTCAGAAGCGTAGTTGGGGCGGTAGCCATCAAGGAGGGTCCAGTAAAGTGGCCAAAAGTAGCCAAAAGTCATCCTGGTCTGAGAGTCGTCAACAAAACCAAAAACCCCAGACCAGTCACAGCTCAATACAGTCATCTGGGGGATCCAGAAGAAGGTCAAGCTAGAAGGACAGACCTACCTGCAGCAGGTGCGACCGATCGCATCCGGGAGAGTGTCTTATGGGTCGTACAGGGTGTTTTAGATGTGGCCAAGAGGGCCATTTCATGCGAGATTGTCCCAGTGTAGTGGCGTCGAGCCCAACAGAGTTAGCGTAAAGAGTTGTTAAAAAAGTTAAAAGTGTAAAAACAATGTGACTAAATGCATTGTCAACTAGTCATGTGCTAAAATTACTTTTTATTGATATGAATGTTATGTAGGTGATGAGTAGGCGAGTGAGGTACGAGGGGCCCGTTGAGACGCTAGAGCATATTTGGGTCGAGGTAAGTGTATTTCGCTTACGTTATTTCAATCTCAATTTACATTGTAACTTACTAATGTACAACAAATTCTTAAATTAGTTTTCTAAAAATAAATTGGATTTCAAGTAAACATTATTGTCTCGAATCAAGAAATGAGGTTCGAAGACAAAATTTTATTTTAAAAGGTTTGATGCAAAGTTTGAGTTAAGAATCATGTGTGTACCATAGTATCGGATCATTTAACGCTACGTGACGATGTAGAAAATTCCGCTCGTAGTTGTTTAGATTTATAATCACTTGCAATAGGTTACGATGTAGAAAATTCCGTACCTAGTTGCAAGTGATAGTAAGTAGTTGCACTACAATATACGATGTAGAAAATTCCACATGTGGTCGCATATAGTATAGTTCATTAGCACTATAATTATGATGTAGAAAATTCCGCATTATAGTTGTCCAAAATTGAGATTATTCCCTCTTACGTCGCGATGTAGTAAATTCCGCACGTAGTGGTCGATACACTATAGTAGCTTCATGTTGGCGTCAGTAGAAAAATCGTCACGTGATGGTTAGAGTATATTAGGGTACACACATGGTCTTTTTAAGAGAAATGTTTTAAAAATTGAAAAATTTGAACATCAATATAAGTAAATATCAAAGTAGAATATTATTATGTGTTATTATTATTATGTGACGAATTAACCTTTCACTTTTATTGTGTAGCTAGTTTATCCCGTCAGATATTATTATAGGTGACTATGTGGTCGAGAGGTTGACATTTTGCCTATAGGTGGGGAAACGATCAAATTTGCTCTACGAACGTCAAAAATATTTTGGATGTTGTTGTATATCAATTAATAAAGTTATCATGTGTTTAACATATCAATACTTAATGAATTGTAAACTTATATTTTGATATGTATATATGGTTGGAACATTTACACTTGAAATACCTTATCACATTATGCACACAATATACATATATGATTTGATATATATATGATTTGCATGTGAAAAATCCATGAATGTTGGCAATGAAATGAGTAAACATATGTTTGAGGTTAAAGAAGTTGGATGGTGATGAAATCGTAGTCGAAGTGTATTTTCTTTGCAGGAAAAATTTTGGATTTGTAAAAAATGCAGTCGTTATGCTCCCGAAATGTTTCTAAAATTGTTTTAAATAGAATTGCGAAAAATTTTATTACTCCCAACTATTTTAAAGAAAACCAAATTCTTAAGTTTAAACGAGTAAACCGGCTAAGAAAGTTAGGGGTTCGCTTCTCGGGTTTCTTCAATCCGACGAGTCGGGTTTAGGAAGTTCGTTAAAGTGCTCGGTGAAATCCTCCAGACAAGAGCCTAGTGAGGGTCTGGTTAGGGTCCTGTCATTATCAATTTAATCCTCACACCAAACTTGTGTGGACCATAACCATCAATTATGAATGATGCACTACTTTTGACTTTCATGAGCTGTATCCCATATTTTAGGCTTCTCTCCTCAATTTTCTCTGTGATACCAATGGAGTCTCTATAGACGAGCTTCTCATTTTGCCAGCTCTCTCCAGAGATTCCTCTCTTAGCTGGCACCCTTTTCAGGACACTTATCCTTAAGATTCTCAAGATCCAATGGAATTTGACACCTGGCCCTATCACATATATGGAGCCCTCAACTCAAATGATGAAGATCATGTGAATTGCAACATGAACATCTCACCATAATTAGTGGAGAATTTGTTAAAGTTTGTTGGCCATGCCTCTCATAATTAAAGTTTGTTTGTTGGCATGTGATAATAAAAGCTAGTGTGTCTGTCATGTTTGTAATAATTTATTAATGTGTCAGTCATATTTGTAATAATTTATTAGTATGTCATTTATGCTTGTAACAATTTATTAGTGTATCAATTATGCTTGTATTAATAATTTATAATGTGTCAATCATGTTTGTGATAATTTATTAGTATGTCAGTCATGCTTGTAATAATTTATTAGTGTGTCAGTCATGTTTAGACATATTTTGACTTCGTAAATAATAAAACTAAAGTATTTTATGATTGAAAAATTGTAGTATGATTTTGATATGTATATATATACTTGAATACTTACACATGGTCCACCATTATCACTTAATGCATCTATGGATATTCGATATGTATGGTTGCGTAATTTCTAAAATGTGTAACATGTATTACACCATGATCTTGGTAGCTTGAATTTTGGATTTGTATATATTGTAAATGTTGTTGTAAATGGTTGTGGATGTTCATGTTTGACATATATTTATATACATCCTACTATGAATTCATGCATGTTTGTGGAGAAACGAAGTTGGGTGGAAATGAAATATAGTCGAAGTGTGTTTTATTGTAGGTAAAAATTTTGAAAACCTTAAAAATACAGCTGTTATGTTACCGAAATTTTTATAAACTTATTTTAAAATGAAATTGCCGAAAAAAATTTTGTTCACTCAAATTGTTTACAAAAGTAAAGAATACAATTGAATTGAGTTAAGGAATCGAGTAAGATTAAGGGGTTCGTTCTGCGGATCTTTCCAATCCGACAAATCGACTTAAGAGAAGTCCGTCGGAGTGCCCGACGAGACCCTCCAAACAAGAGATTAAAGAAAGTCTGGTTTGGGTCATGTCAAGTTGGTATCAAAGCCCGATTTTCGAAAGATTTGAGATTAAGTTTCAAAGGAAAGATTTGAGCTACTTAATGCATTGAGTTTTAAAGAAAGTTAATGCTATTTTGTGCATTAAGTCAAGTTCATTATATATGAATTATGCGTAAGATTATTGTAAGCATTACATTTCCTTGAGATTGCATAATTTATGTTTTCTTGCATTACATAAGATAAGTATGATACAATAAGATGTTAAGTATTGCATGAAATTACAATGCTAATTCATGCTGAGTTAGTATTCTGATATTTGGAATTTTTTATTTTCGTGTCTATATAGTGCATATAGAGCTATGCAGCGACGTACCCGTTCTAGGATGAGGAGGGCAAATGCAGAGACACCTACCCCATAGGAGGAGCATGTTGACGAGTCTGTCAATGTGCTGACCAGTTCTTCACACCCAAAGCCGTCAGGGCCATCCAGAGCAGAGCCTGCTCCAGGACCTATTCCAGGATAGATGGAGCAGATGGCCTAGATGCTGGCAGCGACACTCCAGCAGCTGCAGGGGATCGACATATCTATTAAGCGTGCCCACAAGTTAGGCGCCAAGCCGTATGACGAAACAGGGGAGCCCGAGAGAGCGTTATCATGGCTAGATACCAATAAGGAGATATTTTAAGTCATGAGTTGCTCAGAGGAACAGATGGTTACCTTTTTCGCCTTCCTGTTGAAAGACCGAGCAAAAGACTGTGGAGAGCGCATCAGAGAGCGTACATAGATGGAGTCTCATGGTCCGAGTTCAAGAAAGAATTCATAGGTAAGTTCTTTCCTAAGAGCTACAAGGATGCAAAAATTGAAGAGTTTTTCTGGTTCGAGTAGGGAACCTTTACAGTGACAGAGTACAAGAAGAAATTCTTAGAGTTAGTCCGCCTAGTTCCTTATATTTCAAATAATGAAGAACAGAAGGTGAACAGGTTCACTGCTGGTTTGAGTCCAGGATCAGGACATATGTGACCTCCGCGGGACATACTCGATATGGGGAGTTAGTAGAGGCCACTACCAGAGTTGAGCGGAGTGTGGAGCGCGCCCCTCCGTCAAAGAAATTCGAGTAGAAGCGCAACTGGACAGGTAGCCAGCAAGGAGGAACCAGTAAAGTGGCCAAGAGCAGTCAGAGGCCAGCTTGGTCCGAGAGTCGGCGACAGAGTCAGAGACCCCAGAAGAGCCAGAGTTCTGTTCAGTCTTCAGCAGGGTCCAGGAGCCGACAGAGTTGGAGGAGTAGGCCTGTTTGCAGTAGATGTGGCCAATCACACCCCAGCGAGTGCCTTCAGGGCAGGACCGGATGCTTCAGATATGGACAAGAGGGTCATTTCATGCGGGACTATCCCATCGTAGTTACGTCGAGCCCAGCCGAGGCCAGATCCACAATACAGGGACAAACTAGTGGGGGTCGTGGACCAGAAGAGGAGGCCCCCAGACCAGAGGAGCCACAGGCCTAGAACTGCCCAGTGATGGACCCAGTAGAAGCCTACCACCGCGAGCACCGCCTGGTAGACCCCGTAGCCAGGCCGTGAGAGTATACACGGTGACACAGCAGGCGCAGATGCAGCACCGGAGGTGGTCACAGGTATCATTTCTTTATTTGATTCTGATGCTCATGTACTGGTGGACCCATGAGCCACCCATTCTTTTATTTCGAGGGAGTTCATAGATAGAGTCAGGATAGAGTTGAGACCTACCGAGTGTAGCATGGTAGTGTCACTTCCCACTAGGGATTCGTTTATTGCGGATAGAGTTTATATGGGAAGTAAAGTGATTATAACGGGTCGTGAGTTCGATGCCGATCTGATGGTGCTCGATATCTATGACTTCGATGTTATTTTGGGCATGGATTGGCTATCCAAGCATCACGCCACCGTAGATTGCTACAAGAAAGAATTCCAGTTCAGTAAACCTGGGGAATCGGATGTAATCTTTTATGGAGTGAGAAAGATACTCTCTACAAGTTTGATAAGTGTGATTCGAGCCAATAAAATGCTCCGAAAAGCATACCAAAGGTATTTGGTTTATGCAATAGGAGCTGGCAGTAAGGAGTTGCAAGTGACAGAAGTTTCTGTAGTTAATGAGTTCCCAGATGTCTTTCGGAGGACCTACCAGGGTTGCCACTCGACAGAGAGATTAAGTTCAAAATTGAGCTAGCACCTGGTACGGAGCCCATTTCGATAGAGTCATATCGAATGGCGCCAGCAGAGCTAAAAGAGTTGAAGGTCAAAATGAAAGAACTGTTTAGCAAAAGCTTTGTTAAGATGAGCACATCACCGTGGGGAGCTCTAGTGTTGTTTGTTAAAAAGAAAGACGGAAGTCTCCGGTTGTGCATCGACTACAGGCAACTTAATAAAGTCACTATCCGAAATTAGTACCCGCTGCCAAGAATTGACGATCTGTTCAATCAGCTGTAAGGAGCAAAGGTCTTCTCGAAGATAGATCTAACGTCGATGTATCATTAGTTGAGGGTGCATAGGGAAGACGTTTCTAAGACAACCTTCAGAACCCGTTATGGGCATTTCAAATTCTTAGTGATGCCATTTGGCTTAACGAATGTCCCAACAACTTTCATGGATTTTATGAATAGAGTCTTCAGGCCCTACCTAGATAAATTTGTCATCGTGTTTATAGATGATATCCTAGTGTATTCAAGGAGCCAAGAGGACCATGTCGAGCACCTGAGGGTTGTGTTGCAGACCTTGAGAGAACATCAGTTATATGCAAATTTCAACAAGTGTCAATTTTGGCTGGATAAGGTAGTATTTATGGGACATGTGGTATCCGCAGAAGGTATATCAATGGATCCCCAGAAGATAGAGGCCATCGTAGATTGGAAGCCGCCCATGAACGTAATAGAAGTTAGAAGTTTCTTAGGTTTGGTCGGCTACTATAGAAAGTTCGTGGAAGGGTTCTCAAATATTGCTATTCCGTTGACCAGGTTGATAAGAAAATAAGAGAAGTTCATTTGGTCAGAGGCATGCCAGAGCAGTTTCGATGAGTTGAAGAAGAGGTTGACCTCGGCCCCAGTACTTACACTACCATCGGGGAGTGATGGGTTTACAGTATATTGTGATGCCTCTAGACAGGGTTTGGGTTGTGTGTTGATACAGCACGATCGAGTAATAGCTTATGCTTCCAGGCAGTTGAAGAAGCATGAGATTAATTATCCAACACACGACTTAGAGTTAGTGGTTGTAGTGTTCGCCTTAAGAATTTGGAGACATTACCTTTATAGAGTACCCTGTAAAATCTTTACTGATCATAAAAGTTTACAGTATTTGTTCAGCCAGAAGGAGCTGAATATGAGGCAGAGAAGATGGATTGAATTCATTAAAAATTATGACTGCACCATTAAGTACCACCCGGACAAAGCGAACGTCGTAGTAGATGCATTAAGTAGAAAGCCCACTAGTTCCTTAGCTCAGTTAAAAGTCGAGTATCTGCCGATGTTAATAGAGTTGAGATCGATGGGGGTCAGTTTGGAGACGGTAGAGTCAGGTGCTCTACTAGCAGCCTTTCATGTTCGTCCAGTGTTGGTGGACCAGGTCCGAGAGTTGCAAGCTCAGGATCCGTATTTGAGGAAGTTGAAAAGCAAGATAGAGGTTGGGCAGCAAAACAGCTTTACATTGAGGGATGACGGAACACTAATCCTGAAATAGAGATTATGTGTACCAAATATAGCAGAATTGAAGAAAGAAATCATGGATGAAGCTCATTCATCTACTTATGCCATGCATCCAGGGAGTACCAAGATGTATCACACTCTAAAAGACCACTACTGGTGGAGAGGCATGAAGAGGGAGATAGCAGAATTTATGTTTAAGTGCTTAACTTGCCAGTAGATTAAAGTTGAGCATCAGAAGCCAACAGAGTTATTACAGCCTCTATCCATTTCGGAATGGAAGTGGGAAAGGATCACGATGGATTTCGTGGTAGGACTTCCCAGCACACAGAGCGGACATGATGCCATCTGGGTGATAGTTGACAGATTGACAAAGTTCGCTCACTTCTTAGCCATCAGAATACTTATTCCCTGGAAAAGTTAGTTCAGCTATATGTAGATGAGATCGTGAGATTACATGACGCACCGGTGTCCATTGTATCAAATAGAAATCCTAGGTTCACTTCGAGGTTTTGGCTAAAGCTATAGGAAGCCATGGGCATCAGATTGCACTTCAGTACAACTTTTCACCCTCAGACAGATGGCCAATCGAAAAGAACCATCTAGACTCTTGAAGACATGTTGAGAGCATGTGTAATGGAGTTCAAAGGGAGTTGGGATATTCACCTAGCATTGATCGAGTTTGCTTACAACAATAACTATCAATCTAGTATTGGCATGACATCGTATAAGGCGTTGTATTGCAGGAAGTGTAGAACTCCAGTCTGCTGGGATAAAGTAGGTGAAAGAAGATTGATTGGCCCAGAGATTGTCTAAGCTACAACCGAGAAGATAGGTATGATTAGAGAACGGTTGAAGATAGCAAGCGACAGACAGAAAAGCTATGCAGACAATCGAAGACGAGATCTAAAGTTCGAAGTGGGTGATAGAGTATTCCTGCGGATCTCACTTTAAAAGGGTGTCTTGAGATTTGGGAAGCGTGGAAAGTTGAGTCCACGGTACATAGGGCCATATGAGGTAGTGGTAAGAGTGGGTGAAATAGCTTATTGATTGAAACTGCCACCACAACTCGCAAACATTCATGACGTATTTCACGTATCCATGCTTTGCAAGTATGTAGCTGATCCATCGCATATCTTAAAAGAGCAACCGGTACAATTAAAAGAGAACTTAACGTACGAAGAGCAGCCAGTAGAGATTTTAGATTGTAGAGATCAAGTGCTGCGTTGTAAGGTGATTCCGCTAGTGAAAGTGTTATGGTGAAATCACAGATTAGAAGAGGCTACATAGGAGCCTGAAGAACAAATGCGCGCCCAGTATCCGTACTTATTTGAATCAGGTAAGCAGTTTAAAATTTCGATGGCGAAATTTTTATAAGAGGGGAAGAAATTGTAAACCCTTAGGTCTCGATTCTGAACTTCTTAATGTTAGACAATAGATTATGAAATTAAAAATGATAAATCTTGCCAACTTTAAATTAATCAGGGACATCGAAGAGTTAATAGCAGTTATAGAAGTGTTAATAGCAATTATAGAAGTATACAATATTGGTTTAAGAAGGATAAAGTTGAATAAGGGTAAAATCGTATTTTTACAAATAAGAGATAATTTATAAGTGACAATATGGTCAAGTCCAAACATAAGAATTATATATATAAATATCCATAAGTAGTAGATAATTACCACTTGATTGAAATTAAGATTTTAATGATAGTCAAAACAAGTCAAAAAGGACATGATGGGTATTTTACGAAATGCCACTTATATATATATAAGTGACACTTAAAAAAAAAAAAAATTGAAAAAGAAAGAAGAGAGTGCCGTGAGATTTAAGAGAGGAAGAGAGGAAGTGCACGACAAAGAATCAAGGAGAAGAAGAGAGCTTCCAAGCAATTGTTCAAGCTTCAACTCACAACCTTAGGATGTTTTCAAGCTAAACTAACAACCCTAAGTAAGAACTAAGGTAAGATATCCTCTTCTTTCACAATTTTGATGTTAGTTCGAGTTGTATGGGTATGATAATAGTTATGTTGTGGTAGTGTATTGTGATAGGTGTTTTACACTTAAAACAAGTGTAGAACCCTAAGTGTGTGATATGGAAGTTTGGATGACATGTTATAGTGTATGGATGTTAGACTAGGGTTTATAAATGGAAAATCTTAAATGATGATTTGAGGAAGTGAAATTTCAAATAAGTTGCACATATGTTGTTTGTTGAAATGTCTAAGAGAGTAACTTAGTGAAAATAGTGAAAATAAAATGAAATGAAGCGTTGGATGAGAATGTGTGGGTGTCATGACATATGTGGAATGTGTAATATCATTGTGTTTTGATCCAAATAAGTTTAGAATTATACATAATAGAAGTTAGAAAAACATGTAGAAGAGATAGAATTATCAAAGGAGAAGTACAGAGTAAGTTGAGAATTTCAAGCTAGATGAAGGGGCTGTGATGACCTGCACTTTTCGAGCTTCTTTGGAGTTTTTCTAGACCTCAAAACATACCTAGGAGGCATAGCAAACCATAGAAATTGGAAGGGAACGATTTCGATAAAAATTGAGCAAGTTATGATTAAAATAGAACATTTAGAGAGTCGTAAAGTAAATTGTGAATGCAAATGCATTCCTTGATGCATGAGATGAATATATTTGATTATAATTAAGTAAAAGAACCTTAGATATGAAAGAATTGAAGTTGTTGCATGTTGGATGCCACAAATGTGCATCAAAATGTGCCGAAAAATAGATGTTTTTCATAGGTTTCAACCCCCTATACTTAGAATTTTTCGAAACCGTTTTACGGGTGACCTAAGTGCGAGTTAGGGAGATGATTAGAGTGAAATTAGAGCGAAGAAAATCGCTTGGATAGGCCCTAGCATAGCCTCGAGTTTAAGGGGTCCAAAAACGGTGATTTTACGTTTCGGGCTTCCGGTGACCATTTTAAGCATTCCAGAGTGTCCTTAAGTGATAATAAATAAGACCCGTGTGAAGAAATCGGAATTAGAAGCCTCGGTTGAGTTAAAATCGAGTTGAGAAGGTTATAGTGTAAAGGGTGGTCTATAGAGAAAATTGTATTGGAAACATTATTTTAAGTTTTGAGTTATGTAATTGAGCAAGTGATAATAAGAAATTGATGTGTAGGTGACGAGTGAGCGAGCGAGGCACGAGAGGCTCGTTGAGACGCTTGATTTGAGCTTGCGCGAATTGAGGTAAGTGTCTTACCACTTGCGTTTATTTTGATTTCTATGTTAAGCCTTGTATATTATTGTTAAACGAAACCAAAAATGATTTTCAAATCCTAAACCCAAGTTTTGAGCATGTGAGTTCCTTATGGAATTCACAAAATAATGGAATCAACACAAAGTTGTTTTTAAAATATTTGAATCAAAAAAATTTTTAGAGTTTGAAAAGTAAGTAGTTTTGTGCTTTTGCACTTAGTGAAATTAGTTTCAAAACCCATGTATATACCCTCAGATTATATGAGATTTAGCGCTACATGACGATGCAGAAAATTCCATCCGTAGTCGCTCAGCCTATAAAGTGTTTAGCACTACGTGACAACATAGAAAATTTCGTCCATAGTTGCTTAGTTTTCTAGAGTATTTAGCACTATGTTGTGATGCAGAAAATTCCGCACGTAGTTGTTTATATTCACAGTTGGCACTACGTTGCGATGCAAAAAAATTCCGCATTGTAGTTGCTCAGATACGAGATTATTTCACACTACGTTGCAGTGCAGTAAATTCCGTATCGTGGTGGTCGAGATATCTCAATAGCTTCACGTTGGCGTTAGTTAAAATCGTCCGTGATGGTTTGAGTACTTAGGGGTATACATGGAGTGTTTAGAAAGATATTTTGAAAATCGAAAATTTTAAAGTTACTTAAGTTTATTAATTGTTATGTAATTCTATGATTATGTTACGTTGTTCTATCGTACTAACGCGTTGATTTGTTGTGTAGCTTGTATATACTATTAGGTGCCATTGTAAGTAGCTGCGGGACAGAGAGGTTATCACTACATATTTATGTGGGCGTCAAGTGGATGATTTGCATAAACTTTAGACGTATTTTGACTTTGTAAATAATAAAACTAAAGTACTTTATGATTGGAAAATTGTAGTATGATTTTGATATGTATATATATACTTGAACACTTGCACATGGTCCACTATTATCACTTAATGCATCTATGGATATTTGATATGTATGATTGCGTAATTTCTAAAGTGTGTGTAACATGTATTACACCATGATCTTGGTAGCTTGAATTTTGGATTTGTATATATTGTAAATGTTGTTGTAAATAGTTGTGGATGTTCATGTTTGACATATATTTATGCATACCCTACTATGAATTCATGCATGTTTGTGGATAAACGAAGTTGGGTGGAAATGAAACATAGTCGAAGTGTGTTTTATTGCAGGTAAAAATTTTGAAAACCTTAAAAATACAGTCGTTATGCTGTCGAAATTTTATAAACTTATTTTAAAATGAAATTGCGGAAAAAAATTTTATCCACCCAAATTATTTACAAAAGTAAAGAATACAATTGAATTGAGTTAAGGAATCAGATAAGATTAAGGGGTTTGCTCCGCGGATCTCTCCAATCCGAAAAGTCGGATTAAGAGAAGTCCGTCGGAGTGTCTAGCGGGACCCTCTAGATAAGAGATTAAAGAGAGTCTGATTTGGATCCTATCAATTATGAATTTAAAAATATCCATCTTCTAAGGACTCTCCTATGACTTTCTAAATTCCTATGACTCTCCTATGACTTTCTAAATTCCTCTCTCCTTATTTCCAATATTCAATCTCTAATAATGAAAAAAACTTCGTAAAAGATCTGATTATACTCTTTACTTGTCTTTACGTGAGGACCCTACACATCAGAAAGGAGATTATGATCCATGGCTTACAGTCCCTATCCGTTTGTCTTCTGACTGTGTTAGTACCTTGTTTAGGTCGTGTTGGGTTAAAGGTCGTTCCAAGGAGGAACACCTTGCAACGTTTAGACGATTCATGGAGACAATTCATGGCTCCCAACCTCACTTTTAGTATCAGAGCCAAGCTATTAGGCTAGAGCATTCTCTGATGACTAGAGTCTAGTCCTCTTAGAGTTGAGTTGTTTGATTTAGATAGAGATTGATATTGGAAAAAGGGAATATGATGAATATGGATTCTTCGACCAATACTACTAATCCCACTACGCCTTCCATAGTTGTTACTCCATTTAAATTTTCTTGTTCTGTTTCACTTTCACTCTTTGTTAAAAGAACTCGTTCCCATAAAATAGAAAACTTTGTTGAATTTACTTATATCCCAGAGTCTGTAAAAATTTCAGAAACCTTCCTTCCTCATTAACTCTTACAACGTTTTTAAGAAAGAAAAATCCTTTATAAAAAAAGGACTATTCTCATTTCCCACAATTCACCACGTACAATCCACCATTTTAGATAACTGCCTTATTGCAACCATTACATCATAACAATACATTAAATTAGAAATAGATCAACAAATGATCGACCAGTGGATTAACGAAGGATATTCTCATCTTCATTTTGGAGCTATCAGACTAATTCTGACCTTTCATAATAGAAAAGGTCTACCAGTTATTGCCAAGATTGCATTGTTCAATACTACCTATACAAAGTATGAGTATGTTGTCATTGGTACATCCTTTACCTCACTCCACACAGACAGTGTAACTTTTACCTACTACCCCAACTTCAACATTTCACTCAGAGATCGAAATCTTCATAATTGCCTAAAAGTACAATTTCAAATATTTGGAACACCTTAAGTTACTGGCTCTTTTGCAGCTACTCTCCACCACCAGATTACTTGCAAACTCTAGGATCATGCTCTTGATCTTTTTATTTTTGGACATTCTGGAGATACTATCTTTATCATTGCAGAACGAGAAAATGAGGTCTTAACCATTCTCCAGATTACAAATCAAAATTCAAGGGATCAACTCCAAAAGATTATGTCACCAAAATAGATCATCAATTATGAAAAGCTTCATCAAAATAACTCTCATGTTGTCACCTTTGATATTCAACATATCACACAAAATGATGATTCTGTAGAAACCATTTACAGACGATCAAACTCATCATCGACTTCTTCAACCACTTCACCAAAATTCCAGTCCTTCATGATCCAACCAATTACAGCTAAAGAAGATATTGTTGTATACTACTTTAATGCAGATGGATCTGCAGTTTACATAGATAAAATTAATGGTCACTTGGGATATCGATCCTAATATGTGTGATCAAGATTGTGATTGCAGAAAAAGTACAAAAATTGCTAACACAAGTTGCTCTCCAAACTGTAAACCTCATAAACCAAGAGACCTTGATAGTCCTGGGATTGGACTACACCCTATTAAAAATAAGCATCTCTATATATATAAAAGAGCCTTAGAAATCGTAAGAGAAGAAGGTTTGTTACCTCCACAAAATAAGCCTGAGTGTATTATCTCACCATCTTCACTACCTGTAGCATATTACATGGCCTCCTTCTATAATGAAGATTTTCCTCCCTTGAAGCTAAAATCAAATTCCCTTAACAATTTGCCTTCCCAACCTTACATCCAACCCACTGAAGTTTTCTCTGATGGTTCTCAAAAATAGTCATCTCAAGTAGAATAAGTTCTAAACTGGCAAACTCAAAATGTCAGAGCCCAAAACCAGGTTTTACAAAGCCTTGACCAAAAGCTTGATAAAGTCACCCAACATGTCTCATATTTTGACCAACGACTCCTAAGCATGGATTCTACTTTTCGGGACATGTATGTTGATTTGCAATCCAAGATTGCAAAATTAGATATAGATCTCCACCATTACATCCAGCAAGAATATTTTCGTTTAGACTTTAATAGAAAAGAATATAAGATCAGAAAACTTAAAGAACAAATAGAATAGATGAATCATGATCTGATGAGATCTTCCAAACCGGCTTACATACCTAAAGCCTACCCGTATTCTTCCTCAGTGGTCTTTTCAAATTTCTCTCCACCATATTCGCCTCCCAAATCTTCTTCAAACTTATCTCAGTATTTCAAATCCATAGGTCCCGCAAATATCCACCTGTAACTACCAAGACATCCATTACTAACAAACAGACAACATAAGACCCTTCCACTTCTCAAGAACACCATAAAACTATTCTATACATCTCTCTTTAATCGTTCCAATCTAAACCCAGTATTTCAGATATTAAATCCTCTCAAACCTCTTTAGATTCGATCTCTAACTTAATTTTTGCAATAGATAATATCACAGATATCACTCAAATTCTTATGGCATCCAGAACATAGTCATCTAGGTATACACCCCACTCAGAAACTACTCAAGAAGAGTCATTTATCGGGCCCACTCTTATTGTTGAAGAAACATCAGAAGTCAATATGCACAACACTGTCTCTGCAACCAAACAACCAATGGTCCTTGATTCAATCTAGATGATTCTTGTAAAACCCAAAATTTCATTATTTTTATGAAAATTAGTTTATTATTTTTTTTCGATGAATAGTATTTTGGGATGAATAGTATTCGTATGAATAGTGAGTTTTGGAAAGTGGACCCATAAATCAAAAGTGTTAGAATAAGCATTAGAGTTAAAAGAAATTGAAATAGAGTGAAAATGAGCTCATTTGAATAGGTTTTAATTGATCCAAAGTTTAGTGGAAAAATAATTGTCTTTTTTGGAGAATAATTGGTATTAATGATTTTACACTCATTTGAAATTTTTTTTAAGTATGAAATTGAGAGATAAAAATACTCAATTAGAATATTACATGGTCAATTTGAAAATTTAATGACCATAGAATATTTTTGAAATTTATTTATGCTAGAATGTAAATTTAATGCATTAAAGGGTAAAATGGACTTTTAGGCATGAATGAAAATTAAATTCATTAAATGATAAAATAGATATTTTCAAGTTCAAGCACACATGGATTGCATGTGAGTATTACATAGAAAGAAATCTAACCAAAAAGCACAATCCATGTGAAATAAAATGGACTAATGAAAGAAGGTCACATGAAATCCACTAAAGTGACTTAGTTAGTTGTCATGCAACTAAAAATTGGTGGGATTTAGTTAGTTTAATGACTAGTTAGCTTATGGACCAATCACATGGTATTATTTATAACTAAGGATTTGTTTGACATTATGGAAATAGTTCAAAGGCATATTGGTCAATTAATGGGAGACCTATATAAAGTAAATTATGCATGAAATGATAAGAAAAATTGAAAAGAAAATTGAGAGAGAGAAGAGGGTGTGTTCAGCCAAGGAGAGAAGGAGAAGAGTAAGAAAAGTTTAACCCCTTTTTTATGCCAAACTTGATTGATCTTCACTCAATAGGTGTTAGGACAAAACTTGAGCAAATAAAGTGAAAAGAAATCGGTAAGTAAGTTGATTTTCTGTGGTGTTTTGATGGTTTCTTGGATGTATGACAACTTGATGAGTTTATGTAATTTTTGGCTTGTTTAGAAGTAGATTATATCATATTCAAGTGTGAAATTGAAAGGAAACTCCAATGAAGCAATTAGGCAAGGAAGTGATCAAGGTATGTATTCTAAGGTTTTATGCAATTTCGCAAAGAAACTTAGATTGAGTTGATATTAGAGCGTTAGAGGAATGTTGGTCTGATTTTAATGCCTTTGTTGGTCATGAAAATAAAAAAAAATTAGGTTGGCTGCCCTTACATGCAATTTCAGTCAAGATGACATGTTGGTATTCAAAGTGGAAATTCAATCACTTTGATGTGTTTTCATGAGATAATGCATGTAGATAAACAAAATTGCACAAAGAAGATGAAAAGAAAAGATTGTCATGATGTTAATATAAGTTTATGTCAAGTATGTGAATTATGATGTACATAGTAATTTAAATTCAATTTGAGTTTAATAATTTGATGCATGTATGAGTTCTAAATGAAAATTATTCTTGTAATTAAGTGTAGGAGGAGTGAAGAGCTAAAGAAGGGCTTGAAGGAGTGGTTTGCTAGTTTATGCTATGATGTTAGTATAAGTTTATGCCAAGTATGTGAATTATGATGTACAAAGTAATTTAAATTCAATTTGAGTTGAATAGTTTAATGCATGTATGAGTTCTAAATGAGAATTATACTTGTAATTAAGTGTAAGAGTGAAGAGTGAAAGAATGGCTTGAAGGAGTGGTTAGCTAGCTTGGATAACAAGTTGTGTGGTTATTTTTAAAGCTTTTATAAGTTTTAAATTGATTGATTATAATAATTAATTGCAATTGTTTATTATAGTAAATAATTTATTATGTTAAATTGATCAAACTTTTAGCATGTTAATATTTTCTAATGAAGCATGTAAAGTTTTTAAATTTATGTTGTAAATGTATATATTTTAGTAGTAAAGTAACTTAGTTGGTTTGAGTGAAGTACATGCATAAAAGTGACATGCTAAGGGTAATTATAAAGTTTTAGGCATTTGTCTTAGAAAGATAGTATTTTGGTTGTAAATTATATATTAAGAAAAAAATATTTTTAGTTAAATCAATAAACTTTTATACCTAGTGCATATAAGATTTTAAAGCATATTGAAAGAATTTTAAATACATTCGGTTTATCCTAATCCCCAGTATACCCAGCCGAAGTATTCTATGCGTGTATGGCAAGAGGTAGGGAGAGTCACTAACTTGGGGGGTTGAGTCAGTGTGTCACCCTTTACATATATACAGTAGTGTAGATCTGTCTGATATTTTGGGAATCGCGATCTCAGAGTTCCCGCATCTACTACTACACATGGTAGTTTTCCTTAGTTCCAGTGACATATATACGTACCATTATGTAAGAACGAGTTTCCCTAGGTTACCTTATGAGGCAAGTTTTAGAAGGAAAAATATGTCATGAGACATGAAGTTTAGAAAACAAGAAAATTTACACTTTATGAAATTATTACTAGATTTTGGACATTATTATTTATATGTCAGTTTTATAGTTTTATAAATGTTAGAAAAAAAATATTAGTTTTCCAACCTATATTAGAAGGATGTATATAATTAGAAAGCAAATATTATAGTTTAAAGGGTTACCCACTTATTGAGTTTAAATACTCACGACTTTTATGTTCTTGAAAAATCTCCCCAGATGCAGGTGTGAGCCATCATAGCGAAAGAACTCTGTCGGACATGCAGGTGGGCCAAGGATACGATGCTATTGCACTTGTTTACTTTTGAAATGCTATGTGTATGCATAACTACTTAAGATTTGATATATATTTTGTAAATACTGTTTTGGATGATAAATATTTATACATATACTTTTGTCATGCACATTTTTGTAAAAATCTTGTGTACATAATACTTTTGTGTAAATTAAATGATTTTCAAGTTTGTTTTAGACTGAAAGTATGAATGTGGTTGATTGTGGAAAAATGAAAGAGGGTCTGAGGCCTAGAAATTGAGAATTTTATTATATAGAAGCGTACAGATTTTCTGTAAACTTTTTACAGAGTGAAATATTTAGAAAAATAGTTATACTGCTAAAGTTTTTAATATATTGTTTTGCAAACGTACACTAAAAAGAAAAAATTTTCATCCATTTCCATTAGAAAAAAAATTTAAAGTAAGAGTGGTACCTCTACAGAGCTCTCTCAAGCCCGAGAAAGGGTTTGACTGAGTTCCATTGGGGTATTACGGGACTCCTATCGGGTTCCACGGGAGAATCTGGGGCAGGTCCCGTCAATTCTCCTTCAGAATAG
>CM034464.1:15767645-15875401 GCA_019925255.1 Litchi chinensis | reverse complement strand
GGAGATGACATTGCCATCTCCAATCAATCTCCACCATCGGAGACCAGTCTCCAACGATGGAGACCTGTTGGTCTTCATCGCTGGAGACCAAATCCGAGACCAGTATTGGTCTTCTCGTTGGAGGACTGGTCTCCAGTAATGGAGACTAGGTATCCAGCGATTAAGACCAACTGATCTCCATCACCAGAGACGCGTTGGAGTCCACGCATCTCCAACAATAAAGACTAGTTGGTCTCCATCACTGGAGACCAAGTCTCCAACGTGAAGACCCGACTGGAGACCAGGTTATGGTCTTCGATTAGGTCTCCACTCCGATGATGGAGATTAGTTTTCTGGTCTCTCTCGTCGAAATGAGAATGGTCTCCATTGGAGACCACGATCTCCCATGGAGATCTATTTTTATTTTTTTAATTAACTTAAAAATATTTTTATATGTTAAATTAAAAATATAGAAATATATATTATATTAAAAATATATAAATATATTCAAGTTAAAATAACTAAACTAAGTCTATCCCTATTAAGATTGACTAACATTTGACTAACAGAATGATTAAATTGATATATTTCCAAAATGTTAGAGATGACGGGAATTCGAAACGCAAACGTTAGTAAAAGATAATATTTTGCTAAATGTTAGGGACTAAATTAAGATTTTTTGGTAAATTATTCTTACCGTAAATTATATTATATTTACACAAACTATTGAGAATAAAATATATAATGATGTTTAATCTTAATCGGTCTTAGTTCACTCATGATTATTGGTGTGTGAATTATTTTTCTTATACATAAACTATTTTTATATGATAAAATTTACAAATAAAAAAACTCATATAAACTATAAATGTTTTTATCTCTAATTTTTATTTTATTTTTCTTTGTTATAAATCTATAAACATTTATTAAATAAAAGACTATACCATAAGTGTAGCTTGATTAATAACTTTCATAATAAATGTATATAGTTTGATTATATATATTTATTTACAATCTGAATAGGAACTCTCATAATAAAGGAGATATATCCCCAAAATAATTTTTTTTTTTTTAGTAATATGAATTTCAAGCTTCTCTCACTAAGAAAAATGGAGTTAGTACACGATTAACTTACAATTGATATGCTTTTGTTTTTATACTTGTATCAAGAATGTTATTTTTTAAAAAAATTTAATACAATCTTGTAAGAAATAAAATTACATATCTTTTAGTTGTTATGTATTTTAACTATTTTTATTTCACATAATGTCATTCTAGCAATTGAAGTAAACATTGTAAAAAATATTTCATATAGCTTAGTTTTTTGATGTTATATTTACTATATAAAAGTGCCCCACTTTAATTAGATTTCTGGGTCCATCACTGACTATGGATTCAACACTCATGTTTGCTCACCGTACTCACATATTGACTCATGCACTTGTGAGAATTAAATTTTGTTTATTGCTTTGAGAGGCTGTTAAACCAGTCTAGAAGAGGTTCAAATATTAACTAGATGAAAAGAAACAAATAATATGTACGGTGATTAACTAGAAGCAAACTCCATATCAGGCATTTTGGTAATTAATTAACATAGCTAGAAAGATAATAAGAGATTCATAAATACATATAAGCAAATTTATTTATTTATTTTGAAGCAAAGTAAATTTATTTTATGTAAATATAAAGATTGAAACCTTATTCACTACTTCCAATTATACTTGACCGGGACAAGGACAAGAGGAGTCTTCTTATGAGCAGTGAGGCCAAAATCTTCTTCCACGCTAATATCCTTTGTCTCCATCCCAGTAGGCAGCTCCCAATCAAAATGATAGAGTAGATTCCCAAGCACAAACTCAATAGCTGTAGATGCCATTACCATTCCAGGACAAATCCTCCTTCCAGCACCAAAGGGCAACAACTCAAAATTCTGTCCTCTGAAATCAATAGCCTCATCTTCAAATCTTTCTGGATAGAATTCTTCACAGTTTTTCCAAGTTCCCGGATCTCGGCCAATCGCAAAAACATTTATATGGATCATTGTGTTGGGATAAATATCATAACCACCAAGCTTAATGTGTTGGACAGCTAGGTGGGGGATTAAAAGTACAGATGGTGGGTGTAACCTGAGAGTTTCTTTGATTACCATTTTCAAGTACTTGATGTTTTCACAAACTATTTCTTCAATAAATGGTTTGTTAATTTTCCCAACAAACCTTCTGATTTCATGTTGGAGCTTTTTCATCACTCTAGGGTTCCTCATTAGCTCAGTCATTGCCCACACAACGGTAATTGAACTGGTGTCAATTGCTCCAAGAAATATTCTGAACATATACATAAACAAAAATACCAAAATGTGTTTGTCAATAGAGAAAATTATCTTCACGAATGCCCACACACAAGAGTATTCAAACATGTTAAATATCTAATTTGTAATCAATCCATGGAACAATGGAGATGAATCTAGATGGTTAATGCACAATCTTTGGGAGATGTTTCAAGATAATCTAGAGATGGATGTTTAAATAAATTTACAATATTTAGGAATGAATCTACAATTCCTAAATAAAATATGAATAAATGTAAAAATAAATTAATCTAAATTCTAGAGTCACACAATAGTATAAATAGGTGACATAGGTGCATTTGTAATCAATCAAGTCAAGAAATCAGCAACAAGAATTCTCTATTAATAAATGTTTTCCCTTCCACACAATCTTCTATGCAAATTCTAATTATTTTTTTTTATAATCTCACATAAATCTCTAACAGATTTGGTATCAGGGCCTAGTTATTATTTTTGGCCTCATTCTTATTCATTTTTTAAACCAAAGATCTATGGTAGCAATATCTACTCAAAATTTCCCCCAAAATCTTATTCCTGTCTTCGATGGTGAAAATTATGATTTTTGGAGCATCCAAATGAAAACTCTTTATTTCTCAGGATCTTTGAGATCTTGTTGAAGATGGCTATGAAGAATTGGAGTCTACAATGGTGCTAGCAAGTTGGTCAGATGCCAAAACGAAGGAATTCAAGGAAAATAAGAAGAAAGATGCCAAAGCATTATTTTTCATTCATCAAAGGTTAAGCAAAACAATTTTTCCAAGAATTTCATTTGCTTCAAAATCAAAGGAGACATGGGAAATTCTTAAAGTTGAATTTCAGGGAAGTGAAAAAGTAATCTCCATCAAACTTCAAACTTTATGGAAGGAATTTGATAATATACTTATGAAAGAAAGTGAGACTATTCAAACTTTCTTTAACAAAGTTTCTAGTGTTGTTAATCAAATAAAAAGTTTTGGAGATACCATTCCCACTAAGAAAATTGTTGAAAAAGTTTCGAGAAGTTTATCTCCTAAATTTGATCACGTAGTTGCTGCCATTAAGGAATCAAAAAATTCGCAACTCATAACTCATAAATTAGCAGGCTCCCTTAAGGCGCATGTAAAAAGGATGAGCAAGTTTTCTGATCAATCTTTGGAGCAAGCATTCTAGTCAAAAGTGACTTTCAAGAAGGAAATTGAGGTTGGAAGTGAAGATTCAAGAGGAGAATCATCACAGAAAAATCAGCATGGAAGGGGATCGAATTCCAATCAATCATAGAAAAATTTTCGAGGTCGTGGACAAGGAAAAAGAAACAATAAATGAGGTAATGAAAAATTTAACTTGTAGTGCTATGTTTGCAAAAAATTTGGCCATGCAATTAAAGATTGTTGATTTAAATGCACTAGATGTAATACACTCAATCATATGGATAAAGATTGCTGGTACCAAAAAAAAATAATGAGGCAAATATTTCAGAGGCAACTGATTCTTCTAATCAGTTATTTTACACATGCCTTAACTCTCATCTAGATTTTCAAAATATTTGGTATGTCGATAGCGGTTGTACCAACCATATGACAAGGAACAAAAGATGTTTTGTAAGCCTAGACGAGTCAATAACTTCACAAGTTCAGCTTGGAGATGGTAAACTTTACAGTGTGGCAAGCACGAGAGTTATTTCCATACAAATGAAAGGAGGTGATTCTAAACTTATGCGTGATGTTCTCTATGTTCTTGGTTTTACTCAAGATTTATTAAATGTTGGTCAACTGATTCAAAAAGGCTACAATTTGATTTTTGATAAAAATGATTGCCTCATTTTGACAAAGAAAAGGATCAATTGATAACTAAAATGAGGATGTCACCAAACAAAATCTTTCCTCTAATGCTAACATCAGATCCTAAAAATGTTTTAAAGGTTGAAAATAATGATTCTTTATTATGACATTATAGATATGGTCATTTAAATTATAAATCCCTTAAGGTATTGAAGAATAAAAATATGGTGATTAGTCTTCCTAATATGATATTGAAAAGCATGTATATGAAAGTTGTATTTATAGGATGCAATATAAGCTTCCATTCACAAAGACATCCTGGAGATCAAAGGCATCTCTTAAATTGGTTCATGCAGTTATCTGTAGGCCAACACAAACATCATCTATCAATAAGAAGAGATATTTTCTTCTCTTTGTTGATGATTTTTCTAGGATGATGTGGGTGTATTTTTTGGAGCAAAAGTCAAAAGCATTCAATACTTTTCTTAAATTCAAGCCTTTTACTAAAAGACAAAGTGGATGTAAGTTAAAAATTTTCAGAACAAATAGTGATGGAGAATTCACTTCAAAAGAATTCCAAAACCATTACAGCAATGAAGGAATCAAGAAGGAGCGGGCTATCTGATACACTTTAGAGCAAAACGGTGTTGTTAAATGCAAAAATTGTACTATTGCTAAAATGGCGAGTATGTTGAAAGAAAAAGGACTCCCAAATAAATTGTAGGCTGAAACAGTAAATACTGCAGTCTATATTCTCAATAGAGTATCAAGAAAAGCTATGCTCAACAAAACACCATTTGAAGCTTGGCACAAGTAGAAGCCACATATAAATTTTCTCAAAGTTTTTGGTTGCCTTGTCTACTCTCATGTTCCATCTCAATCACATAAAAGTAAAATGAAAAGGGAGAAAAAAAATGCCTTTGTTGGGTATAGTTATGAATCAAAGGGGTATCATCTTCGAAATCCCAAAACTATAGAATTTGTGATTTCAAGAAATGTGAGAATTTAGGGCTTGGAATTGGGAAAAAGGAGAACTTAAATCCCTTGTTATACTTGAAGATGTTGAAACACCATCAAATTCAAAGGCACCAAGTTTCACACCATCAAGTCCTTCTAGCTCATCAAGTTTATCTCAAGCTCTTCAAATTCACTAACATGTCTTGATTCGCCACCCAAAAAGATGCAATCTCTTGAAGATATTTATAACACATGTGATATGGCTCTTATTGTTGTTGAGCCACAAAAGCTTGAAGAAGCTGTGACAAAAGAAAAATGGGTTCGAGCAATGGATGAAGAAATAAAAATGATTGAAAAAAAAATGAAACATGGTAGCTTGTTAATTGACCAAAAGAGAAAGACATAATTAGTTTAAAATGAATCTCTAAGGCCTAATTCAATGAAGATAGCTCAATACAAAGACATAAAGTGAGATTAGTCGCGAAGGGGTACTCTCAACAATCTAGTATAGATTTCAATGAAACATTCATGCCAGTTGCATGAATGGAAACAATTCGCACTATCTTAGCTCTTACTATACAATTGAAGTTGAAAGTTTATCAACAAGAAGTTAAATCAGCATTTTTGAATGGTGAACTTGAGGAAGAAGTTTATGTTGAGCAATCCCAAAGATATGTTACCAAAGGCAAAGAAGACAAAGTTGATCGTTTTCAAAAAGCCTTATACGAACTAAAGCAAGCCCTCAAGGCTTGAAATAGTAAAATAGACAAATATTTTCAAGAGAATGATTTTAAAAGAAGTCCCAGTAAGCCATCGTTATACATCAAGAGAAATGGTGCATAAGATTTTCTCGTAGTATGCCTCTATGTGGATGATTTGACCTACAATAGCACATGCTTCAAAATGATTGAAGATTTTAAAAATTTTATGATGAAAAAAATATGAGATGATAGATCTTGGTCTTATGAGATACTTCCTTGGGATTTAGGTAAAGCAATCTAATAAAGGTATCTTCATCTCACAAGAAAAATATGTAGAAGATCTACTAAGAAGATTTAACATGCTAACCTGCAAGCTAGTCGCTACACCAATGGCATTAAATGAAAAGCTATTCAAATCTGATGGAACATCAAAAGCTAATGCAACTCAATTTCGAAGTCTTGTTGGATCACTTATATATTTTACAAATACTCAACCTGAAATTATTCATGCAGTCGGTGTCATTTCTCAATTTATGAGTGATTCTAGTCAACTGCATTTTTCAATAGCAAAAAGAGTTCTTCATTAGGTGAAAGGGACAAAGAATTTTGGGCTTCATTATTCAAAAGAAGAAGACAATTCTTTAATTGGGTATACAGACAATGATGGGCAAGTTCTGTTGTTGACAAAAAAAGCACTTCAGGATGTATTTTCTTTCTTTGGACAAAAGCCATTACATGGTCTTCAAAGAAGCACGATACAATTACTTTATCTTCAACTAAGGTTGAATACATTTCAACAACAACTGCAGCTTGTGAGGCTATTTGGCTCAAGAAAATTTTGAAGGATTTAAATGTAAGAGAAAAAGTCTACTACTGTTATTTATTGTGATAACATGTTTGCCATAGCTATGACAACGAATCTAGTTTTTCACAGTAGGTCAAAGCACATTGAGCTTCGCCATCATTTTATGGGGAAGTTAGTTGAATAAAAAGAAATTGAAATGTAGTTCTGCAGAACAAAAAAGCAGGTGGCAAATATTTTCACAAAGGCTTTATCAACTCAAAAGTTCAATTATTTCAGAGAGATCTTGAATATTACAAATTAAGACAAGGTGTTAAATATCTAATTTGTAATCAATGCATGAAACTATGAAGATGAATCGATGGTGCATGCACAATCTTCAAGAGATGTTCCAAGATAATTCTAGATGTGGATGTTAAATAAATTTACAACATTTAGGAATAAATCTATAGTTCCTAGATGAATTATGAATAAATATAAAAATAAATGAATCTAAATTCTAGAGTCACACACAAGTATAAATAGGTGACATAGGTGCATTTATAATCAAGAAATCAGTAACAAAAATTCTCTATCAATAAAATGTTTTTCCTTCCATACAAGCTTCTATCCAAATTCTAAATTTTTCTTCTTTTTTTTTTTTTATCTCACATAAATTCCTAACAAAACACATGCACACAAAGATATATAAAAGAAAATTTGTTATTGAAAATGAAACAATAACTCTTAAAAAATAAAATATACCAAAATGAAAAATGCTTGTGTTTTACCATGAGGATCCCCTTGATATGATCTTGTGTTATACCTCCATTTCGAGGTTGATTCTTCATCAATTTAATCAGAGAATCAACAATGTCTTCATGTCCAGGAGTTGGCCTATGAGGGTCAAGATGTTCATCGATCACCTTCTGATAAAATTCATCAAATTCATGGAAGGCCTTCTCTCTCCTTGCATGATGTCCATTAAAACCATCTATTATCCACCCCACATAAGGGATGCAATCACCTGCTGAAAGGCTCCCTAACACATTAAATCCTTCATGAATAACGCTTTCAAGAATTCTGTTCTTAAATTGCTTCCCTTCGTAAGACCTCCCACATGCAACTTGACAAATAATATTGTCAAAAAGCAAAACTATATTCTCACTAATGTTTACGGGGTTATGGCGTGATTGAGAAAGAAAATCAATCAAAGCAGTTACAGCTTTTTCCCTAACAAAAGAAAAGGACTTCACCTTCTTTGAACTAAAAAGCTCTATGACAGAAATCTTTCTCATCTCTCTCCAATACTCACTGTAAGGAGTAAAAGCAATATCAAAGAAATTATAGGAGAGTCTTCCAGCACCTTCAGTGAGAGGCCTACTGCAACACTCAAGATCATGAGTTTTGAGAACCTTTTTTGCAAATTCTGGGGAGGAAATCACAACAGTTGGGATTTTGCCTAATTGTAAGAACATGATAGGGCCATATCTTTTAGCCAATTTTTGAAGGGAGCGATGGGGCAAATTACCATCAGCGTCGATTGTGAACATTTATGAAGTGGGACATTTTATTTACATATTTAAATATCTAATAACCAATATGGTATATTTAATTAAATTTTAAAAATTTTAGGGGGGGTGTTAGGTCCACCCCTGGCACGAACTCTTGGTGGTCTTGCACAATATTGCAGAAATCGCTAACCACTAATCAACAGGCAAGACAGTGGTTAGCGATTTATCAGTTATTTGGTGATTAATCAGTGATTAATTGGCAAGCACTATTTAATGATGATTAAATTGGTCAAATCAGGTCAAACCTTAAAAAAATTTTAAAATTTTTCTATAGAATCAAAAATTCAAAATACAATCATATGATCACAAAATATCATCAAACCTATTTCATGTGATCTCCAAAGCCACTTTAGCACAATCATATAATTACAATATAATAATATGTTATATACTAGATGCTTTAAAAATTTCGACAGTATAACAACTATTTTTTCAATAATTCCATCCTGTAATACACAAAAATAACAACATTTCAAAAAACTATCACATCTCAACAACTACTTAGAACCTTTGGTCCTTTCTTTCAATCTCAAACACAACCAACATCATATATAATATAACATGTCAATACTCACTACAAGAAAACAGTGCATTTATACCTGGATATCCATATCGGGCACTAAAGGCCCGGTATAGAAAATATTTTTTTAAAATTAAATATTATTATCCATACCGGGCTCAACCATACCCGGTATGGATAATAATAAAAAAATTTAAAATTTAAAATTTTTGAATATCCATACCGGGCGCCACCAGGCCCGGTATGGATAAAATGTTATATCCAGGCCGGGCGGGTCAGTAGCCCGACCTGGTAAATATTAAAAAAAAAATTCGAACTATCCATACTAGGCGGACGATCCGCCCGGTATGGAAAAATATACTTATCCAGGCCGGGCGGGTCGGACGCCCGGCCTGGAAAATCAACGAATTTTTTTTAAAAAAAAATATGGATTATCCACGCTGGGCGGGTCACCCGCCCGGTATGGATAATCTGGGCTTATACCCGATCCAGCCTCTTAACTTCATTTTTCTTCTTCCTTTCTCCATTTCTTTCTCTCTTTACCTCTTTCTCTCAGGTCTAGTGTCCCCCAAACCCTACCCACCCTCAAAGCTCGCTGTGCCGACCGTCCGACCACCGTCGCCGTCGACGCCGACGCTCCTCGTCGTCGATCCGCTGCCGGTTCCGTAGATCTACCAATGTTTGTCTTCTTCTCTTCTTCTTGTCATTCTCTTCTTCATCTCTTCTTCTTCTCCATTTGATGTTGTAGATCCCTTTGATTTTGTAACAAAAATGCGATGGTCGGACTGCCACCGCGGCGGCGGTGCCGCGGTGGCAGTCCGACCATCTTCTTTTCTCTCACATTTTTTGCTATATGTTGACACTAATTTTTTTATGTTGTAGTTGTTGGTGATTATTTGATCCATCAGGAAAAAGGCTCATAATTCTCATAATCAAGGGTAATCGGTGAGTTTCTTAAACATATCATCTTTTTAGCACCCAATATTATAGAATTTTTATGATAAATGAATTATACTTCCTGGATTGGAATATAAATCCTGATATATATATATTTTTTGGTGATATCTCATTATGTTTTTTTTTTTTTTGTTTGTGGGTATGCTTTGTTTTGTGACATGTGGTTTTCGAAAATGATTTTTGCTTGTGATTAGAAGAAGAATGTAGAGGGGAAGATTGATTTGATAGTGCCCACAATAGTATTACAATATTATGCTTCTCATATGATTTTAATGAAGAAATAATAGAGTATACACAACTATATTACAAACAATATGTATAGTGGCTCCTTGTCTCACTTAAATCATTTTTGTTTCCGTGAATGTCTACGATATCTGTCCTAAGCATAAATCAAATTGTTACGTACATATAAAATTATGATGAATTCTACAATTTTAAATGTAAATTTGTAAAGATCAAATGTCGATTTCGACGTATGTTGTTTTCAAGTGAAAGATTGGATTGATTGTGAAAGATTGGAGAAGTTTGATAATTTGCAGGGAAATTAAATTTTGGATAAGTTCGAAAAACAGGGGAAACTTTGTCAAAATTTATAAAAATTTGATTGAGTTTAAGTGTATAACTTTATATATTGCATTTGTTATTGTCAAATAAGGGCATTTATTTTGTTTTTCTCCGATACTCATGTTCTCTCACAACAATGTTATGGTTTTTTTCGTAGACATAATATTCAAGTGGCTCCAATGTGATGGGATCTAGTAACAGTGTTCAATTTGCTGAGCCTTTAGCTAAGGTAAAATATTTGTTAAAGTTATATTATTTATTTTTTCTAATGAATTAAAACCATTATAAGACCACATATATATACTTATAATCTTTTTTTATATTTATTTGACAATATTTGCAAATGTTAAAGCCATCTAATGTCAGTTATATTATTTATTTTTTCAATTTCAGTTTATAACACCATAATAAATATATAATCTTTAAAATATGTTGCTATGAGTAAATGTTTAAATTCTTTTGCATACAGTCTAAATCTCGAGACTCGCCAAGCCAAGCTGGTGGATCAAACAGTAATCAATGCAAATTATTAGATTGGATAGGTAGAGGAATAATAGTGGCAGAAGCGGAAATTGATTCAAAGGACCCTTACGCTAAAGTTCATTATCTCGAGCTTGGTCCAAATTATTGGCGTGTTTCCGTCAAGAAAGTATTGGTTAGTGTTTCACTTCCTCGACCTACCAACGATCTACTAACTCTAGATGACGCATTAAATTCATTTGTAGCTTGGCCAATAAAATATATTGTACTTTAGATTATGTATTGACTATACTCGGTATAACTTTTTGTAATGTACGTATAACGTTAGATTATGTAAATTTAATGTTGGATTATTTATTGAGTATTTATGTATGTTGGATTATTTATTGAGTAAATATGTTTGTAGTTTTGATGGAACATATCAAAATTAAAAATTACATATTTTATTTTATTTTTTTATTAAAAGCTTTTCCATACCGGGCTCAGACCCGGTATGGACAAAACATAATCCATACCGAGCGGCCCGGTATGGATAGTGCGGATCGACCACTCGGGTCGACCCGCATGCAGAATCCACACCGGGTTAAGCCCGGTATGGATATTTAATATGCATACCGGGTACCCGCCTGGTATGCATAGTCGGACTATCCATACCGTGGGCAAGCACGCCGGACGCGCTGCTCAGTATGGATAGTCAACGATACCGGGCAATGCCCGGTATCGTTGACCTGTTTTCTTGTAGTGACTAAATAATAACATAGCAAATATGACATAGCAACCAAAAAAGAAAAGTCCAAGAAGTACATTGAGGCCCTAAAAACCTTAGAGACAAGGAGGATGCAACCACTTTTTATCTTCATAATAGTCTTTTATAACTTGTTCATTATCAGACTCAAACTCTAAATCAATGTTATTCTCATTGTCCTTCTCATCCTCCTCTTCAAAATCAAAATCTTCATCAAGTTGTCTCATTTGCTCTAGACCAGACTTTATTTCATCATCATCATCAGCACTTGGAACAAGCCATCCTTGTGCATTGGTAGCATCAGCCTCAGTTGCTAGTAGCATGTCAACATTCTTCTCAATCTGTCTTTGCTTTTTGCATATCAATTTTGAATTGAACTGAATAAACACTAGATTGTTTAATCGACTTGTAGTTAGTCTATTCATTTTCTTCGAATGTATTTATATAAGATTTAAAAATAAAAATTAAATAAATTAGTAAATAACTAAAATTAAGAACATTAAAAATATGTTATAGATATTATACTTACCCATTCAAAATTGTTCTAATTTCTTTCACATCTGAATGAACTAGTGGTCAATGAAACAATTCTTTCTACGAATTTTTTCAAGTTAGGTGTTTGGCTTCCAAAGATGTTCCACCATTCAACTACACCATAGAAAATAATCATTAGTCAAATATAGAATTGGTTCTTGGAAGATATATTTTCATAACTATAATAATAAAAATATAATCTATAATAGTAATTAGCAAACAAGTAAAGTGACTACAAATTTATATGAATTAAAATGTTTGATTTTTTACCCGGATCCGTAGAATCATCTTCACATCCTTTAATGGCTAATGATTTCCCAAAAGCACCATCCTTTATCTTATACTTTGGCCATTCGTGCATGATAATTTGATGTCGAGAGGATGGATCATCATGATAAAAAGTCTCCAAACACTCTATTAAGGCTTCTATCAACTCACTTTCAAGGGAAATTTTTGGATCCTTGAAGTGATAATAAGGGTATAATAAAAAGGCCATCATATGCAATGAAGACTCTAATTGATCTTTCATTTTTCCATCAATTATTTCAATGATTGGCTGATAACTATTTTCAACATTGTTCAAGGCATCTCTAATATCTTACTTAGCCCTTCTTAGTTCTCCATATAATCGAGGTATTGATGGTTTTCAATCCCCATCCGCTATTCTCAACATTTTTAGCAAAGTATGCAAAAACCTTTAAACAATTTATCGCACCATTCAAAGATCCAAAACTTATCACAGTTGAGTAGGCTAATTTCTCTTTAGTAGTTTGTGAGAATTTGCAATTATCCTGTTCCTTACTATTAAACATTATCTTCAAAGCATTTTTTTTATCCATCAAGCTTTACAAAGTAAGGAAAATGGATGCAAATCTAGTCTTTCCTAGCTTTATGATGTCCCTCCTCCTTGTAAAGAACCTCATTATTACCAAAGTCCAATGATAAGCATAAATGAAAATTGTCAACTGATTTGCTTGATCAATAAACTTGCTAAACCTTTGAAGCTTTCCAATACTTTCAAGCATGAGGTTGATGGTGTGAGCAGCACATGAGGTTCAAAATATGTTTAGCCTCTTCTCCTTTAAAATCTTGACAGCAGCCATATTGTTACTAACATTGTCGGTTACTACTTGAACAATATTTTCAAGTCCAACTTATTCAATACATCCATTCACATACTGGAAAATATGTTCAGTCGTGTGCGCCACATCAGAACACTCTTGGGAAGAAAGGAAAATGGTTCATATCTTGTAATAATCAAACATTGTTTATTAAATGATCAAAATTATCAGTTATAGTATCAATAATACAGACAATCCAATATTATATAGTTGATAAATTATATGAAATCCATACCTATAATTCACACACAAATTCATTATGCTTCTCTTTTTCCTATCCATCCAAGCATCTGTCATAATTGAGCAACCATTTTTAGCTCGCTTTTCTTCTTGTCTCTTAAACAATAATTTGGTCTCTTGCACCTTTTGGGGCAAACATCGCTCCTCAATTTCACAACAAGTTGGAAGCCTATAACTCAGTCCAAATTGACAAATTGCTTCACAAGCACGTAAGAAACTATCATTATCAATAACATTATATGGAATGCCACTTTTAAACATCCAACTAATTATCCATTTATGCACTTGATCGGATCTCTCTTTAAAGAGTGCTTCGTTGATTTTTTTTTTTTTGTCGCATTGGCTTCCTTGAACATTGTGACAACTCCAGATTAATTTTATTTGTAAATCTTTCAATAGGGCTAACAAAATGGCACTCATTCATTAGCCCTCCAATCTCTACTTCTTTTATCTCTTCTTGTTCCCCAATATTTATTTCTGATCTCTTCAAATTCTCCTCAATCATCTTTTTTTTTTTTTCCCTATTTTTTGTTTCCATAATTGCATTTTTACATTTATCTACATCCTCTGGTAGTGCCTTTGGATATTTAACCACATTTCTAAATACGCGACCCATATGTTCTTTCAACTTATATATCTCTCAAGACATAACTTTCCCACACAATTTGCATTAATTTTTTCCAAACTCTTCCCATCCACCAACATGCCATACTCCCATCCGATATCATTAGAATTCTATTTGAGAGATTGGGCAATGGAAGCTCCTGAAGATTTATTGACATTCGCCATGATTCATGAATATCAAATTATCAATCCACCTAATCATCCAACAAATATTTAAGCATTACACAAGTAACACAAGAAATATTACAAAGAATATAAGCAATTAAACATTAGTACATTACACAAGTAACACAACAAATATTATTATATTACAAAGAATTTAAGCAACAAATATTCAATAACAATTTCATTCATATATATCCTCATAAGCCATTAAAAATCATCTTCCAAAATCAACATACAACTCAACCTTTTAGGCCTTAACAAAGAAAAACAAGATAAAAATCATTACTTTAAGTGTTAATATGTGATAAAAATCACTACTTTAAGTGTTAAAAATTACAACTTTCAACATGTTTCAAGTTTTTTTTTTTTTTTTTTGTTGAAATCAGTATTTTAAGTGCAAAAAAATCACTACTTTAAGCTACATTAATATAGAAAAAAGTTTACAAAACTTAAAAACTAAAAAATGTAGAACTTGAAGGAAAAAAAAAAAAACAAACCTTAAGGACAAACCGTCAGTGGTTGACGATGAGGACAGAGATGGTGACGGTAGATTGGTTGAGGACTAACGACGACGACGAGGAGACCAGTAGCTTTTTCAAGAAGTTTGATGTGGGACAATGAGAGAAAAAATCTTAGAGTGAAGAAGAGTGATCAAAATCGAAAGCTTCTAGTGCTTGGAGAAGCTTTCGGTTTTATATAACTACACCCAAAATGGCATCGTTTTGGGCTACCCAAAATGACACTGTTTTGGGTTTATTAAAAATAAATAAATAAATAAACCCAAAACGATACGTTTTGGAGTTACAGTTTTGAAAAAGAAAAAAAAAAAAGTTAATTGTCGATTGGGCCGAGTTGACCAAGTCGGGCCTAGTTGTCCGATTACTGGAATGACTTGGCCAATTGCTCGATATCACTGATTTTGGCTACAGATTTGGCCCATATCGGACTAGTCGGCCTCCAATCATCGATTTTTCACCAAAAAATTGTCGAAAATCAGCAATTTTTGCAACAATGGTCTTGCATTCTCCTTAAAAGAGGACAGACTATGGCATGATTCTAAAATTCTATTGTATTCTATCTCTTTTTCGAATGAAAGTTTACCTTTTTTTCTAGAAAAAAAAAAAATCAAATGAGCTCATTGGATTTGATGACGTAAACCCAAAAAAAAAGGGTAAAATGACGATATTTCCACCCCTAAAAAGCTGTGTATACACAGTTTTTTGTATTTACACTCTATTAAGATTTTTAAAACTTTATATTTTATAAGTGCACCCTATGTACTATCAATTATTTCCATTCATTTATTTACCTTTTAAATATTATAGATAAATAATTATAAAGATAGTTAAATTAATTAAATTAAAACATTAAAAAGTCGAACTTTTTTTTTTTTTGAGAGACAGTCAAACTTTTTTTTATAAGTTTGTTTTGATGCTCAATTTCATGTTTATGACTCTCCATCTTATGTTCTCTCTCATTTTCGCTCAAAATTATTGTATTTCTTCAAAACCCCACATGTAAAACTATCAAACGAAACTAAAACACAATTTTCAGTGATGTTAAGATTTAACCAATCCAAAAAAAATTAAAAAAAAAGACCTTCATTTTCACAATTTATAAAATTTTTAAAAACATAACAAAATGCTCTTATCTTTGATCATTATTTATCAAAACAAACTAAACTTTTTATTGGGATTTGAAGTTGAAGTATTCAAATTGAATTATAATATTAACAATATCATCTATTAAAGTGTTAATAATTTAATTTAAATATAATATTAGAATATTAAAAATGTATAAATTAAGGGATATACGTATCGCTCTAGTGGGGTGGGGAAAAAAAAAAGAAAAAAGAAAAAAGAAAAAACAGAGAGGAATATACGAACAAACGGGCCCACTGCAAGTTAGTGTGTGGCCGTTAGAAGTTTCTACATGCGAAGGCTGCACCAAGTTAAAGGCTGCACCAAGTTAAATTGATAACACGTGCACCTTTCAAACTTGGAGAAATTTCATTGGTTAGGGGGGCCATAGCACCTGTGGCCTCCAAATCTGTTTGAAAATCCTAATACACGTGATTCAAATATTTTTAAAATTAAAATAGTAAGAAAACAATAATATTCATTTTTATATGAAAATTATAATTTTTCTTTTTATGATGGGGAGAAATTAAATTCAGAAACAAAAAATTAATATATCAAAAGACTAAATATTATTATTTATTTAAATTTTATATTAATTTTATGAGTACTTAGAATAATACATATTAATATGATCCTACATTTATAATATCAAATGACAACATGGATTGAATGCGTGAATCAACAGCATGCACTATTTTGTTTCATGTCCAATATTCGAATAATCAAAAGCGGATTGCTTCTGAATTTCACATCAGCAATGGATTAAAAAATGTTATCCTCATTTTTCATAAGATTAAATGTTTTTGTTGCTTGTTTCATTTTTTCCTCATTTTTAATTCTTTTCGGGGCACTTTGAACTGCATTATTGTACTTTCCAAGCTATGAGATTGCACAACGTTGGTCCTTTTATTTGCTTCAGGACTCTAAATTTGTGGTCCTCATTCTTTTATGGTTCGTGTGGCCTAGAATTTGACTCTTTTTTCATGAACGTTTAGTTCGTGTTGTTCCTTTTATGACATCTGCAGTACATCTTTGGAAGCATGTGGGTTTGTGGAGAGAAGAATTGGGTTTTCCTTTTATATTTTCGTGGAAGTATGTTTAGGTGTGTGGTTGTAAGATTTTTTTTCGGTGAGTGGCTGACAATATAAGAACCGAAAATTTAGGTGGAATTATTGTTTTAAATTATCTTTTATTTTAAATCTTAAATAGGACTTAATTTAAATAATATTCAAATAAGGTTTGATATTCAAGATTTTACAACTTTTTCTTTTAATTTTTTAGATGACTTAATGATGATTTAGAGCGAGTTCGTTTTTACCTTTATAGCCTTTCTTTAATATTCGATTAAAATTAATCTTATAAGCATATATATTAAATAATTATTTGAATTAATTAAGAATAAGAATAATACTTTAACAATGATTTATTATTAAAGAAATAGTAATTATAATTTAAAATTTAATAAATTATTAAATAAAATATAAAAAGCAAAAAAAAAAAGAATAGAGGCTGTCATCTGCTTGTTGCAAGAGACCACCGATGGCCTTCATAGACAGATGAGGCTGTAACTTACTTTGTAACATCCTATAATTTATTTCCGTATAAGTAGTGTTATTAAATTAAATAAGTGAGCGTATTAAATTGGATTAAAAGTTAGTAAATATAATTAGTATAATTAGTATAGTAATATATTTAATTGTTAAGAAAATTTAATATTTGATTTAATAATTTATGTTGGAAATTATTTTTTTTTCTTAGTAAGAGGATTTAATTAGGATTTTAATGGGAAATATTTGATGATGAAAATTTTTCATTAGATGGTTAAAAGAGTGCATTGAGGATGCATTGCATGTGAAAATTTCTTGAACCAATGACAAGTTGACATCTAAAAGTTAAAGTTGTGAAAGCTAATAGAAAATTAGCAAGTGTGTGGTGGAAAAGTGAGTGGAATAGTGAGTTGTCATTGTTGTCCAATGAAAAAAAGCAAGTGTGATAGGTTTGAGGTATGATTAGAATTAAAGAAAAGTATGGGGTAAAGGTAAAATATCAAGAAATTTCCTAGTATAAATATGAGAATTTTTTTTTTTTTTAAATTCATTTCTCTTTTCTCCTTCTTCTTGCCGTCTTCTTCCTTCTTCTTTTCTCTCAAACTTTCGTCTCTTTTCAAGCTTTTAATACCACAAATCACCTTGATTAAGTCTTCTTTATCCCTCCAAGCCTTCATTTCTTGCAAAACCCTCCAAGATTTCAAGTTTTAGTTTCACTAGAAAGGGGTCAAAGTGAGGTATGTGCTGTAATTTCTGATTTTTGTGTTTAAAATAAATTAGTAAGCATGTAGATGCATTCCTAGACATGTAGTGGTAGTTGGGTAAGCATTTATTAGTGTTGATTTCATTTTTATGGCTTTAAAGTGATTTTGAAATCCTAGGTGATCAATTAGGGCGTGAGGAGTCTAGCAAAGGCAAGGAGAAGCTTTAAGCTTCTAATTAGAGTGCTAGAAATCTTGGGTATAAGCTCAAAGAGGTTGGTATACCTTTATTACCGATTTTGATTTTTGTTAGTAACTAAACATTGATTATTTTGCTTTGTAACTTGGTGATATTGTTCCATGGATGTGTTGAGTTGTTATAAATGATGTGTATGTGTTATTTGGATGTTGATAAAGGGATTTTGTGATAAGAAAACATGAGAATAGAAAATTTTTACAAAAACCTCTTTTATGGCCAAATTCACCCTAGAGATTTATCTAGGGGTATTTTCGTCATTTCAAGATTATTTATGTGTTTAACCGATGATGTTTAAATGATGTGTGAAATAAATTTCGAAGACGAGACAAATTTTCAAAATATACACTCCTTGGCCGAATTGTACTCCTAGGGAAACCAATGGGCATTTTCGTCATTTCGTTTGTATTTATATGTTATTTACCTCGTGTTGGAATGAGTTGTGTGATGAATTTTAGTTTCGACGAGAAACATTCGAAAACCACCTCTTGGAGCCAAGTGGAAATGTGAAACGAATATGATTTTGTAATAAGGTTTTTATTGTGAAACCAAAGGCAAAATTGTCCTTTGGTAATGGCCAAGAGGGAGGTTTTGAAGGATTTCGAAAAGTGAAAATGAATGAAAATGTTTGATAGTTAAGCGATTTATAAAAGTTTAATAAAAAATGATAATTTTCGTAATTAATGAAATTATAGAGAGTCTGAGTAAACTTGTACATTAATAAGTGGAGATTGGTGGTTGGCATGCCAATGGGATATTGTTAGCAATACTGCGCCGTTATGTTTATATATTGATATGATTAACAGACCTTGAGAGGCACTGAGTGTCCGATGTCGGAGGTAAATGTGAAATCCGTTACTGATCCATGGTATTGTGACAACATTTACGAAAGACTCTTACCATAATATAATAACTAATAACGTACTTGAAATGAATATATGTGTTTGAAAAACATTTTATAAAGTTATGAATGGTTGTGTGAAAATATATTATGATGACATTAATTGTTTTGTGAAAAGATACCTTGTTCATGCTATGTTTAAGAAATTTTGCGATTTCGATATTGTATGTGTATACCAACTGAGCTATTTTGCTTAGCGCGTTGGATTTTCCACGCATAGGTAGTTGATGTGAGCTGAGAGAGCTAAGAGTGAGAGTCCGACAAGAAGATCATTTCATTGTACTTCCAGAGTCACAACAAATTTCCAATCTTTTTGGTAGTCATCTTTGACATGTACATATTTTTATTAAAATGAAGTTTCATGAATTTACATTTTGTATATTCAAATGCATATGTGTAAAAAGCCTTGTAAACTCCAATGTATATAAATTTTGAATTATATTTCTAAACATTTCTTAAAGAGATGAGAAAACTAGACGATATAGTGTTTTAAAGTATCTGTGTTTATTTTGTTTTGAAAATATACTTGGAAAAATGTATACTTTTCTACGAATTTGTGTGTTGAAGTGGATTTGAAAGGGACGGAGTGTCCGATATGAGAAGTTGAGAAAGTTAAAAACATATTAGAAGCGTTACAATTTGATTATGGAGGTTTTATTATTTTGGGTTTTTTAATAAAACAGGGAAAACTCTGCCAGATTTTCAAAAAATAAATTAAGAAATTAATCAAATTTTATAATTAAGAAGTTGTAATGTCCTTCGTCTCAGCTACGACATTCGCAAAGTCGAGGTTCAAGGGGGGGAGAAGGGTGTTACAGTTTTAGTGGTATCAGAGCATCGGTTCGGGATTTTCCAAACTTAGTGGTTTTTGAAAAAGAAATGTTGTATTTGAGTGTACATGCATTGCATATAGGAATGAAATAAGAGAACGTGACTCTGATGTGCAGATTTCTTTTTGTCTTAAATAGGTTAAAAGATTGACCCTTTAAAGGCTTAAAGAGTTTAGGGTAGTGATGAGAGCAGGTAGGGCAGTCTTGCAAGTGTAGTCAAAGGTGTATCCGGTGAATCATTTAGTCGGGGAACAAAAGTAACTAAAGCCCAGGGTCAGCTGACCCTTATGCAGCAGATGGTAGAGTTATTTCAGCAGATGGCCCGAGCTACGCCGAAGAAATTTGTGATCGAGAGGCTTGCTAAGTATAAGCCCATAGATTTCCATGGTCAGAAAGACGAGGATTTATCCCTAGCCAAGTTTTGGTTGGAGTGGACAGAGTAGATTTTGCAGCAGTTGCACTGCACCCCTAAGGAGAGCTTGGAGTGTGCAGTTTCGTTATTATAGGAGGATGCCTACCAGTGGTAGACATCCATTTCTCAGTCTGTACGGCCCGCGGAGAGGACCTGGGAGTTCTTTCAGAGAGAGTTCCGGAGGAAGTATGTCAGTCGTATTCATATTGACAGCATGAAGAGGGAATTCATTAATTTGAAGCAACGGCAGATGTTAGTGACAGAGTATGAGCGAGAGTTCATCTGGTTAAGCAAGTATGCCAGAGAGATAGTGGCGACAGAGGTTAATAGATGCATGAGATTCGAAGATGGTCTGAATGATTATATTCATTTCTAGTTGACAGCCTTGCAGATAGAGGACTTTCCCATATTGGTATCTGCAGCTCTAAATGTGGAAAGAGTGAAGAAAGAAGAGCAGGCTAGAAAGGATCGAAGCCAGCAGAAGAGAGGACCAGGGCAGTCCAGTTCATTTCAGTCGTTTGGTAAGAGATTTAAGGGTCCTCAGGCAAGTAGTCAGCCGTCGCCGCAGAGGCAGGGTCAGGGGTTTTCTGCTAGGCCAGCGCCGTCAGCAGCTTCAGTTGCCAGTGCCCCAAGCAGTATAGCTAGGGGATCAACCCAGTCCCTGTGTGAGCATTGTGGCTAAAGGCATCTAGGGGAGTGCTGGAGGTTGACGGGAGCTTGTTTCAGGTGTGGGTCTCGAGATCATTTTCAAAGAGATTGTCCGAAGAATAGACCTGCGCCAGTTCCTCAGCCAGAGAGATTAGCCCTTGTAGCTTCTAGAGGGCAGAGACCTAGTCAGGCAGGGACAGAGGGAAGTGTTTAGAGAGGGACTCCAGAGTCAGCAGCCAGGCCGGAGACTCGTGCGCCAGCTAGAGCCTATGCCATATGGGCTCAAGAGGAGAAGGATGCGTCCGATGTGATTGTTGGTAAAATCTCAGTCTTTGATATTCTTGTGCAAGCATTGATAGATCCGGGATCTATGCATTCATATCTCAGTGTTGCTATTCCGAGAGAGCAGAGTCTTCAGACAGAGTCTACGGATCATGAGGTGTTGGTTAGTAATCCCTTGGGTCATGGTGTGATAGTGAATAAGGTGTTCAGAGAGTGTCCAATTTGGATTCAGGGTTATGAGTTTCCAGGTGATTTGATGGAGCTGCCATTTCGAGAGTTCGATGTGATTCTGGGTATGGATTGGTTATCCAAGCATCAGGTAGTGATCGATTGCCATCTGAAGAGGATCACTTTGAAGAATGCAAAAGGGAAAAAGATAGTTATGGTGGGTGAGATGGTGGATTACATCTCTAATGTCATTTCAGCCACAGTTGCTAGGAAGTTGATTAGGAAAGGATGTGAAATGTATCTAGCACATGTGGTTGATTCTCAGAGGCCCGGATTTAGCCTTCAGGACATACCTTCCGTGTGTGATTTTCCAGATGTGTTTCCGGAAGAGTTGTCGGGTTTGCTGCCAGAAAGAGAAGTAGAGTTTGTGATTGAGGTGTTGCCAGGAACTGCTTCGATAACTGTTACCCCTTATAGGATGGCACCTGCTGAGTTAAAGGAATTGAAGATTCAGTTGCAAGAATTACTAGACAAGGGATTTATAAGGCCCAGTGTATCTCCGTGGGAGCTTCAGTGTTGTTCGTGAAGAAGAAAGATGGGTCTTTTGGGTTGTGTGTGGATTATAGGCAGTTGAATAAGGTGACAATCAAGAATAAGTATCCCTTTCCTAGGATTGATGATCTATTTGATCAGTTGAGAGGAGCTAGTGTTTTCTCTAAGATAGATCTTCGATTAGGGTACCATCAGTTAAGAGTGAAGGAATTGGATATTCTTAAGACAGCTTTCCGGACAAGATATGGACATTATGAGTTTGTGGTGATGCCATTCGGATTGACGAATGCGCCTGCAGCTTTTATGGATTTGATGAATCGTGTCTTCCGTCTGTATCTAAATTAGTTTGTGATGGTATTTATCGATGATATCTTGGTATATTGCAGTCTCCAGTAGAACATTATCGACATCTTCGGATTGTGTTGCAGACGTTGAGGGAAAAGCAGTTGTATGCCAAGTTGAGCAAGTATGAGTTTTGGTTGAGTGAGATTTCTTTTCTTGGGCATATTATTTCTGCTCAGGGCATAAAGGTCGATTTGAAGAAGATTGAAGCGATTGTGGAGTAGAAGCCTCCCAAGAATATTGCCGAAATTCGAAGTTTTCTGGGTTTGGCTGGTTATTATAGGCGGTTTGTGAAAGGATTTTCTTCCTTAGCGGCTCCATTAACCAAGTTGCTTTATAAGGATGTTAGATTTGAGTGGATGGAGCGGTGTCAGAAGAGTTTTGATAAGTTGAAGAAGATGTTGATTAAGGCTCCAATCCTTACTCAGCCCGTATCTAGTAAGTATTTTGTGATTTATAGTGATGCCTCTCTTAGTGGTCTCGGTTGTGTATTGATGTAGGAAGGGAAGGTGGTTGCTTATGCTTCTAGGCAATTGAAGAATCATGAAAAGAATTATCCAACTCATGATCTGGAGCTAACAACCATAGTTTTTGCTCTGAAGATATGGAGGCATTACTTGTATGGAGAGAAGTGTTATATTTATACCGATCACAAGAGCCTCAAGTATCTATCCACTCAGAAGGAGCTTAATTTGAAGCAAAGGAGATGGATGGAGTTGCTGAAGGATTATGATTGCATCATCGACTACCATTCGGGGAAAGCAAATGTGGTAGTTGATGCGTTGAGTAGGAAGTCCTTGGTTGCTTTGAGAGCGATGAATGCCCAGTTGTAGATCATGGAAGATCAAGCTTTGGTAGTTGAATTGCAAGTGAGGCCCAGTTTCCTTCAACAGATTCAAGAAAAGCAGAAGCAGGATGAAAAGCTCATGACAATCTGTAGATCGATGCAAGAGGGGAAGGAAACTGAGTTTGTGCTAAGAAGAGGTTGCTTGTATTTCAGAGATCGAATCTGTGTTCCTGATGAGGCCAGGTTGAAAAAGGAGATTCTGATGGAAGCTCGCAATAGTCCGTATTCGATGCATCCAAGTAATACCAAGATGTATCAAGATTTGAAGGCTCAGTATTGGTGGCCTGGTATGAAGAAAGAGGTGGTGGACTATGTGAATAAGTGTTTGGTGTGTCAGTAGGTAAAAACATAACATCAAGTTCCTTCAGGGTTATTGCAGCCGATATTTATTCCTGAGTGGAAGTGGGATCGCATTACTATGGATTTCATTTTAGGGTTACCTCTTTCTCGGATTAAGCAGGATGTGATTTGGGTGATTGTGGATCAGTTGACCAAGTCAGTGCATTTCCTTCCGGTTAGGATGGATTATTCTTTGGAAAGATTGACAGAGTTGTATATTAAAGAAATAGTTCGATTGCATGGAGTGCCAGTGTCGATAATATCAGATCGAGATCCGAGGTTTACGACAAGGTTCTGAAAGAAGTTTCAAGAAGCTTTGGGTACTTGATTGAGTTTCAGCACCGCCTTTCATCCGCAGTCAGATAGGCAATCAAAAAGAGTTATCCAGGTGCTAGAAGATATGCTCAGAAGCTATGTTATCGAGTTTGAAGGAAGTTTGATTGATAATATTCTTTTGATCGAATTTGTGTATAATAACAACTATCAGTCGAGTATAGGCATGACGCCCTATGAAGCTCTATATGGAAGGAAGTGTAGGACTCCTCTATGTTGGTCTTAGCTCGGAGAAAATAAGTTGGTAGGATTGGAATTGATCAGGCAAGCTGAAGAGAAAGTTAAGATCATTGAGGAAAGATTGAAAGCTGCATCCGATTGGCAGAAGTCTTGTACAGATTTGAAAAGGAAAGATATCGAGTATGAAGTATGAGATAAAGTATTTCTGAAGGTATCTCCATGGAAGAAGGTATTAAGGCTTGATAAGAGGGGTAAGTTGAGCCCTAGGTTTATCGGCCCATACGAGATCATTAAGCGTGTGAGACCAGTAGCCTACAAGCTAGCTTTACCACCAAAATTGGATAAGATACATAATGTATTTCATGTATTTATATTGAGTAGATACATATTAGATCTTTCCCATGTGATAGCTACTGAATCTATTTAAGTGCAGCCTGATTTATCCTATGAAGAAGAGCCTATAAAGATTTTGGATTGTGAAGTTCGAGAACTGAGGAATAAGAGGATTCCGTTAGTCAAGGTAATTTGGAGAAATCATAAAGTGGAAGAAGCGACTTGGGAAAGCGAGGAAGTAATGCGTTAGCAGTATCCGCAGCTATTCGAATGAGGTAAATTTCTCGGACGAAATTTCTTAAGAGGGGAAGAGCTATAACATCCCGTAATTTATTTCCGTATAAATAGTGTTATTAAATTAAATAAATGAGCGTATTAAATTGGATTAAAAGTTAGTAAATATAATTAGTATAATTAGTATAGTAATATATTTAATTGTTAAGAAAATTTAATAATTGATTTAATAATTTATGTTGGAAATTATTTGTTTTTTTCTTAGTAAGAGGATTTAATTAGGATTTTAATAGGAAAAATTTGATAATGGAAATTTGTCATTGGATGGTTAAATGAGTGCATTTAGAATGCATTACATGTGAAAATTTCTTGAACCAATGACAAGTTGACATCTAAAAGTTTAAGTTGTGAGAGTCAATAGAAAATGAGCAAGTGTGTGGTGGAAAAGTGAGTAGAATAGTGAGTTGTCATTGTTGTCCAATGGAAAAAGGGCAAGTGTGATAGGTTTGGGGTATGATTAGAATTAAAGAAAAGTATGGGGTAAAGGTAAAATATCAAGAAATTTCCTAGTATAAATATGAGAAATTTTTTTTGAAAAAATCATTTCTCTTTTCTCCTTCTTGCCATCTTCTTCCTTCTTCTTTTCTTTCAAATTTTATTCTCTTTTCAAATTTTTAAAACCACAAATCACCTTGATCAAGTCTTCTTTACCCCTCCAAGCCTTCATTTCTTGCAAAACCCTCCAAGATTTCAAGTTTTAGTTTCGCTAGAAAGGGGTCAAAGTGAGGTATGTGTTGTAATTTTTAGTTTTTGTGTTCAAAATAAATTAGTATGCATGTAGATGTATTCTTAGACATGTAGTGGTAGTTGGGTAAGCATTTATTAGTGTTGATTTTATTTTTATGGTTTTAAAGTGTGATTTTGAAACCTTAGGTGATTAATTAGGGCGTGGGGAGTCTAGCAAAAGCAAGGAGAAGCTTTAAGCTTCTAATTAGAGTGCTAGAAATCTTGGGTGTAAACTCAAAGAGGTTGGTATACCTTTATTTCCGATTTTGATTTTTGTTAGTAACTAAAAATTGATTATTTTGCTTTGTAACTTGGTGATATTGTTCCATGGATGTGTTGAGTTGTTATAAATGATATGTATGTGTTATTTGGATGTTGATAAAAGGGATTTTGTGATAAGAAAACATGAGAATAGAAAATTTTTACAAAAACCTCTTTTATGGCCAAATTCACCGTAGAGATTTATCTAGGGGTATTTTCGTCATTTCAAGCTTATTTATGTGTTGAACCGATGATGTTTAAATGATGTGTGAAATAAATTTCGAAGACGAAACAAATTTTCAAAATATACACTCCTTGGCCGAATTGTACTCCTAGGGAAACCAATGGGCATTTTCGTCATTTCGTTTGTATTTATATGTTAGTTACCTCGTGTTGGAATGAGTTGTGTGATGAATTTTAGTTTCGACGAGAAACATTCGAAAACCACCTCTTGGAGCCAAGTGGAAATGTGAAACGAATATGATTTTGTAATAAGGCTTTTATTGTGAAACCAAAGGCAAAATTGTCCTTTGGTAATGGCCAAGAGGGAGGTTTTGAAGGGTTTCGAAAAGTGAAAATGAATGAAAATGTTTGATAGTTAAGCAATTTATAAAAGTTTAATAAAAAATGATAATTTTCGTAATTAATGAAATTATAGAGAGTCTGAGTAAACTTGTACATTAATAAGTGGAGATTGGTGGTTGGCATGCCAATGGGATATTGTTAGCAATACTGCGCTGTTATGTTTATATATTGATATGATTAACGGACCTTGAGAGGCACTGAGTGTCCGATGTCGAAGGTAAATGTGAAATCCGTTACTGATCCATGGTATTGTGACAATATTTACGAAAGGCTCTTACCATAATATAATAACTAATAACGTACTTGAAATGAATATATGTGTTTGAAAAACATTTTATAAAGTTCTGAATGGTTGTGTGAAAATATATTATGATGACATTAATTGTTTTGTGAAAAGATACCTTGTTCATGAAATGTTTAAGAAATTTTGCGATTTCGATATTGTATGTGTATACCAACTGAGCTATTTTGCTTAGCGCGTTGGATTTTCCACGCATAGGTAGTTGATGGGGGCTGAGAGAGCTAAGAGTGAGAGTCCGACAAGAAAATCATTTCATTGTACTTCCAAAGTCACAACAAATTTCCAATCTTTTTGGTAGTAATCTTTGACATGTACATATTTTTATTAAAATGAAGTTTCATGGATTTACATTTTGTATATTCAAATGCATAATTGTAAAAAGCCTTGTAAACTCCAATGTATATAAATTTTGAATTATTTTTCTAAACATTTCTTAAAGATATGAGAAAACTAGACGATATAGTGGGTTAAAGTATCTGTGTTTATTTTGTTTTGAAAATATACTTGGAAAAATGTATACTTTTCTACGAATTTGTGTGTTGAAGTGGATTTGAAAGGGACGGAGTGTCTGATATGAGAAGTTGAGAAAGTTAAAAACATATTAGAAGTGTTACAGTTTGATTATGCAGGTTTTACTATTTTGGGTTTTTTAATAGGGCAAAATACACAAAACCTCCCTGAGGTAAATCTTTAAACACGCGGAGTTAAAGTTTAGGTTTTATAACAAGTTAGCCCCCAACCGTTAATGTCAGTTAGTCCACGTTAGTTTGACGAAGGGTAATTTTGTCAATGTATAATTGGATGAACATAAAAGAAAAAAACCTGGAAAAAAATTTGAATAACCAATGCAGATCTGGGTTTGTTCAAAAAGGAAAACAAATGAAAAAAAAAAAAATCAAATTAGATTGAAGAAAAAAAAAATTAAATTCAAAGAACAGTACACTGTTCTTCTTCTTGATTCATCATTTTCTCATCAACAAGCACTAAAGAAAAAATTGAAAACCGAAAAAAAAATTGAAAAAAAAAAGGAAGATCAGTGAATTGAAAACCTAAAAAAAAAATTGAAAAAAAAGGAAGAATAGTGTATTGTGCTTCTTCTTCTTCTTCATTTTTATCAACAAACACCAAAAAAAATTGAAAAAACAAAATCTGAAGAACAATGTACTATTCTTGTTCTTCATTCTTCTTCATTCTCATCACTAAACACCAAAAAATAAAAAATAAAAAACCAGAAACCAGACATTGTTCTCATCTTCATTCTCATCAACGCCAACACAACAAAATTGAAACAAAAAACCAGTATCATTAGGATTCATCACCATGCCCATATCAATACTCAACACATATCAACATCCAACATCAATGCCCAATACAAATAAAAACAACAAAAGCATCATATGAGTTTTTTGCCATGCCCACATCAACACCAAACACAAAAAATCAAACATAAACATAAACTCAAACATCTCAGAATTATCATTATCAACAAACAACAAATAAATCAAACTCAAACATCTTAGAATCATCATCATCAACAATCTCTGGGTTCGATTGGAACTCAAATGAAATCTGGGTTCGATTCGAACCCAGATTTCATCTGGGTTCCATTGACGAGACCCAAATTTCATCATCTGGGTTCGATGAAATTTGGGTTTCGTCGACGGAACCCAGATGATGAAATCTAGGTTTCGTCAACGTAACCTAGATGAAATCTGGGTTCGAATTGAACCCAACCCAAATTTGGGTTCGATTCGAACCCAGATGTCTCTGGTTCATGGAACCCAGATGAACTTTGGGTTGCACAAAACCAAATGAATGAGAGAAGAAGAAGAAGAAGAAGAAAAGAAGAAGAAAAAGAAGAAGAAGAAGAAGAAGAAAAGAAGAAAAAGAAGAAGAAGAAGAATAAGAAGAAGAAGAAGAAGAGAAGAAGGTCGTGAACAAAGGGGAGAAATAGAGATGAAAGAGAGAGATGGTGGTCGACGTGAGAGAGGGGGGGTGGTGGAGGTCTGGTCTCTGGTGGAGGATGGTGGTCTGCGACTTGAACCAGAGATGAAGAATGAAGAACGAAAATGAAGTTTTTTTTATTTTAATGAATTTTTAATAAATATTATTTTTTATATTTTACATTTTTAATTATTTGTAATTTTTAATTATTTTTGTTAGTCAAAATCAAATAAAATGATAGAAATGCCCTTGGTCAAACTAACACTCACTGACATGTACTTTCGTTGTGGGGGTATTTTATTATAAAAGTAAAACTTTGACTATGATTGATTAAGGTCTTATCTTAGGAGGGTTTTGTGCATTTTACCCTTTTTAATAAAACAGGGGAAATTCTGTCAGATTTTCGATAAAATAAATTAAGAAATTAGGCGAATTTTGTAATTAAGAAGTTGTAATGTCCTCTGCCTCCGCTCTGGCGTCTGCGAAGTCGGGGTTTCGAGGGGGAGGGGGAGGAGGGTGTTACATACTCTCCAATTCGAATGGGAGGAGGTGGCCACCTCACATAAAAAACGAGGAGCGACCTCTTCTGAATGATGAGGTCGACCTCCACCAACACAAGTTTATAATTAGCAGCCACCCTTATCGATCCTAAAGTGTGATAGGGTTAGGGCTATGGTTAGGTTAGGATTTGATGAAATTTGGAAATTTTTTACTAGGGATATTTTGGTAATAATATTGATAGGAGGTTAATTTAAGAAAGGAAAAAATCTAAACCCCACCCCCACATCCCCACCACTAAATGGTATATAGTTTCAGTTTACCTTAACTTTTTAAAATATTAGCCAAAGCACTCTCTATCGTCAGTCAAAAGCTATTTACATCTAAATATTTTGTGGTTTTATGACAAAACTATAAAAAGATGAAAATACTCTTACTAAATTGAAATTTTAAAAAATAAAAGACAAAAAAATTATAATTGAATAAAATTATTTAGTATTTAATAATTGAAATTTAAAATAATTAATTAAAATAAAAATTTTGGGTTGAACTTAAATTTTCAAACTTTGAAGATATTTAATAAAAAAAAATGCCGAAAAAAATTGATCTTCAAATGATTTTCAATAAAAAAAAATAAAAAAAAATTTGATGAAAAAAGTTGAAGATTTGGGTTCAATTTGGATCTTCAACAAATTAAAAAAAAAAAAAATTGAAGATTTGGGTTCATTAAAAAACAAAACTTAGAAAAAAAATAAAATTGAAGACCTAGGTTCAATCCAAATCTTCAACAACGGGTGAAGATCTGAGTTGAACTTAGGTCTTAAATGAAACAAAAAAGAAAATGAAAAAGAAAAAGAAACACAAACAAATCTACCAACCAAATGCTTCTCGAATACCTAGATCTTTAATTAAATCCCAACTAAGAATCAACCAAATCTTAAACCCTAAACCACCATCTACGAATCAAAGAACCAAAAGTCACTCAACCAAACCTTAAATACTAGCCTAACATGATCTCATCCGGTTCATTCATTCGAAACCAAATTTCCCCAATTCAAATTTCTAAACCCAATTTATTTGGGTTCGAAAAAGAAAAAGAAGAGAGGAAGATGAAGATGATGATGAAGAAGAAGAATAAGAAGAAAAAGAATGAGAAGAGAGAGAGAGAGGGAGAGAGAGAGAGAGTGTGTGTGTGTGTGTGTGTGACGAACCCAAATTTCATTTGGGTTCGAATAAGAAGAAGAAGAAGAAGAAGAAAAAGAACAAGAAGAAGCGGGGGAGAGAGAGACGGTGGTTGATAAATATTTATTTATTGTTTTAAATTTTTATGAATTTTTTAATTTTTGATGCCACATGTGGCATATTCTGAGTGGTCCAATTGCAGTCCATTTTTGGGTTCAACATTTAATGATATTTTTACCCTCTAAATTGATGAATCCATTAGTTTATTGATGGAATTTCAATGTCATTAAATGGTTGATCATTTTTAGTAATTATTTTCAATATCAAGGGTGACTTGATATTATTTTCAATTCCATGGGATAAAATAATAATAACCTGAAAAGGAAATTAGTGTAAATTCATTAATAAAAGACATTTTCATTAAGTTGTAAGTAAAAATTTTTGACTTTTTAAATAATTTTTTTTTTTAAACTTAAATTAAGATACAAGGTTTTTTTTTTTTTTTTTTCTTCTTCTTTGCAAAGGAAGGTGCAAAAGTCCAATTAAGATATAAGTTTAAAAACAAACAAACACTTAAATTAAGATTTAAGTGAACATAAAACTTATTAGAGAAAAAATAAACAGTCCCTTAGTCTTGAAATTTTTTGGTGGATGTTTGGTCTATTTCACTTAAACCAAACCGTAGGTCAAATCAAATCAAATATGAGTTGAATTATAAATGAATAGACTCAAATTTTACTCAATCCAAATTCACCCTTTACTTATTAGATTTAAACATGCAAATCCAAAAAAATTCACGAGTGTAAAAATAATCACTCTCTCTCTATATATATTTTTGAGAAAATCTCTCTCTATATGTATAATCCAAAATATTAGGTACCAAACATCCTTACTTTTCTAAATTAATTAATATTTAAACCTTTTATTTTGGAAAACTATTGATAATTTTGTAAAATGTCACGTATTATCTGTTTCTTTTGTACATTTTTGTTGTTAACATTTTTATAAGATAATTTTAATATAAATTTATTTTCAATTTAATTTAATTTTAAATGTGAGTCATAATTATAACTTTTTTAAAATTAAATTAAATTAAATTCAAAATGATAAAAATTATATATATGAATAATATAAAATTTTAATTTTGTGACTATTAATTTTCACCACTTATTTTCATTGGATTCCACCACAAGTGAGACTTGTTAAAAATAAGTGCTGGTAATATATATTTATATATATATATATATATGTGTGTGTGTGTATGCGTATGTGTAAATTGTCAAATATAGACAATATTATAATATTATAATATTATCTTGTTATTATAATTTGTTAAAATTCAATGAAATTGAAAATAAAAGTACATGAAAATTTTCTTATAAAACTTTAACAACAAAAGTATCCAAAACAAGCAGATAATCTATAAAACACTATGGACTGTGTACATACAATTTTGGATTATATATATAAATAGATATATATATATATATATATATATATAACATTTTAGAAGTACTCGAAGAAAATATGATAATTTGTTTTTGGGCCCCAAAAAATTATTTGCTTTCAGTCTCAAACGCAAATTCAATTGTTTTTATTTTTTTCTTCATTTTTAAAAGCATCATGTAGGTAAAATTGTTCAAATGCATCTTCACTTGTGAAATATTTTCCATTGGCATGAAATGTTTCCAAATAAAAATATTTCATGTAGGTAAAATATTTTTGGTGCCATGTTGTACATATATAATATGTTTTAAATGGTTAAAAAACACCTAGAAGTATTGAAATTTCGTTTGAGGCTAAGAATGATAACTTCATTTTTGACCTAAAATAGAGTTTTTTGAATTTGTCCATATATATATGCACACATATATATATATGTATTACACACATATACACAAAATCTTGAGTTTATTTTACTGTCCATTTCATAAGTAAAAGATGGCTGTGATTTGTGAATATATTCAAGTGTGTTGTTAAGTGCACGATTTCATATCAAGTTTAGTATTCTAAATTTATGTTTTGTGTATATAGGGAACTATTAAAGTTTATACTCTCTAAAATCAACATTGTGATAATATTTAATAAATTTGATGATTTTTTTTTTTCTTTGAATGATAGGAAAAATATTATATACTGATAAAATAAAGCTGAAGTTTTTGTGGGCACATAATAAGTTTCTGTTTGTCAAACAAAGCGGACGTTCTCTCCTCTTCCCACCAAACACCCCCCACCACCCCCCCAAAGTCGTGTATGGAAAATAACTTTTTTACAAAAATAATTCATCTATCCCAAAAACAAGAAGGAAATTTTAAAAAACAAATGGGAATGTATACTTCATGCGTCGAAATATTGTTTTTTGTTTTTCCAAATAATTCAATTTTGTTTTTATAAACAATCATATTTCTTACCACCAAACCAAAAACTCTATTCTTAATTTCATAGTTTTCGTGAAGATGAATGTCAACTTAAAATTGATATATTCATTTGCATAAAATCCTAGAAGTTCAGAATTTCGTTGATTTCATTTTGGGTGGCTCTATTGCCACCCATAAAATGTCTCACCACACCCCATGTTTTAAGAAGCATTTTCCAACTAAAATAACTCATAATAAAATTACTTCTATACCCAAATAACACATTTCTTCTTTATCAATAAGTACTTCCTCTTCTACCTTAATTTCCATAATAATATTAATAATAATACTTTTTTCTTCCCCATAGTGATGGCAGCAATAAATTTTTGCCATAGATTCTCATACAAACAAAGCAAAGAAAGTCAAGCTCATTGATGGAATTTCCTATTATTGTTATTATTTTCTTTTTCAACGTCAGATAAAATTTAAGTTAACAAGCATATTTTGATCTCAAAATCTAGTGAAAATGCAACATAAAAATGACATAATGGAGTTCAATATCAGCTCCAAACGAATGTTTTCGTCTTAAATTTGCAGGTGAACTTTATATATATATATATATATAATTGTACTGTTGACATGAAAGAAAGAGATGAAAAATGGTTAATTGATGCGAATAAAATGGAGTTATTTTTGAAACTGGAAGACGAGTAGGGAGAAAATGGTGAATTAAGAATTTTTGTAACGGGTGTATAGAGAAATTGGGTGTGTAAAGACACTTTATGGGTGGCAATAGACTCATCCTTTTATTTTCTTAAATAAATGAGACATTCTTACAGATGTTATTGTTCAGTAAGGAAATCCAAAAAAATATTTGAAAAAATTAAATTTGATCGAAAGTAGTACATGTGAAGAAGAAAGTTAAGATAAATCTTATTTATTGAAAACGTAAAAATATAAGAGAAGTGCATATAATTAATATATATATATATATATATGTCCCAATCCAAAAGACTAGTCTTTTAAACTATGAGGTTAGGTTATTTACTCATATATACTACTATCTAAAAAACACATAAAAAATATGTATGAACATTTAACTTGGTATTGGAGCTTTTGGCAAACGTGGTAATAGACTTGGCCTGATATCTGCCGAGACAAGGTAACTCGAATAAAAAATAAAATAAAATGGGCGTGCCAAAACAAGATAAAACAAAAGTATACTAGTCTTTTAGGCCGTTAGGTTGTAATTAAGGAAGTTAAAAAAAAAACAGAAACTTTATAATTAAGGAAATGTTCACGTGCATGGATGCAAAAGCACTAGTTTGACTAGTCAAATTCTTTTGCTCAACAAATTATTCACTCTGTTCTTCAGAATTTAAATGATCAAGAACGTGATTTTTGCATGAAACACGCTGTCAAACGACAGTATAAATATAGATAGTTGTTCGACGAAGTTCAACATGTACTCAATTAACGCTCGATTCCATGGATAACTCCACCATAGCAATTATACTAAGCTTTTTATACACACTTCTTTTCATTGCAATTACTTTGTTTCACTACTTTTTTAAAACCAAGTTCATAATTAGCAATGAAAAAGCCAAGAAATGTCCACTCCCTCCAGGCCCAAAACCTTGGCCAATTGTTCAGAGCCTCCCCGAAATGCTCAAAAACAAGGCAACTTTCAGATGGATTCATAACCTAATGAACGAGATGAACACATTCGTCTTTGAAATGTTAATGTTATTCCAGTAACGTGTCCTGCGATCAGCAGAGAGTTTATGAGAAAACAGGATGCTGTTTTCATTTCGAGGCTAGTTAGCATGTCTACAGACAGTGGCAGACTCAAAAAATTTGTTTAGGGGGGACATATGAATAAAATAATAAAACTATCGAAAATTAAAAATATATTAAATATATAATATTTTTATGTAAAACAATGATCGATATCATTATATAGTTTAAATAAAATAAAACATATATAATATTTAGGAAAAACAAATAATTTTATGCTTAAAAATCTTAATGAACATTAAAATAAATAATTTTTTTTTTAAATAATCAATTTAGTATGCTAACCTAATAAGTAACAAGATATTAAAGTGAAGATAAAAAAATGCCAAATAAAGATGAAGAGGAAAAAAAAAGTTATTCACTAAGACTATAAATTTTCAATGGATTTTGTATAGTACACAAAAAATAGAAGTAAATAATACTTATATAGGAGAGATCTAAAAAGAAAAAACTGAAAAAAATTAATTAATTAATTAGGAGTAGGAAAAATATTAAAAGTAGAAAAGTTAGTTCTAATAGAAGTAATAAAAAGGAATGATGTTAATTATATTGGAAATAGAAAGAATAAATAATAGAGTTAAAAAAAATGAAAAGCTAAAAAAATGGAAAGAAGTGGCATCAAATATAAAAGTTTTTGAAGTTATCATAGGCTAATTGTCAACATCAGCCTGGTTGACAAGTAGGTTTGTCATCTCAATTGGCAGGTCCAAGTTCGAATGCCACAATATGCAAGTTTTTCCCTTTTTTTTTTTTTTTTTTTTTTTTTAAGAAAGAGGGAGAAAAGCAAATGTGGGTGAATTGCGGATCAAACCTAGAGTCTGATGGAGATAAAATGACACTTCAGACCACGAGAGCATATGATCCATTTGTGAGATTATTTACTCGAAAAATATATATAATATTATCTATATCTTTAAATATTTAATCACTAATATTATAAACTTAATAATTTTTCATAAAATTTCAGGGAGGACACATGCCCCATCTGACTTTAAGCTAGGTCCGCCCTGTCCACAGAGATGACTTTAAAAGGGTACTTAACAACTGCCCTTGTACCCTTTGGAGAACAATGGAAGAAAATGAAGAGAATCATCTCTACAAAAGTGGTTTCTCCAGCAAAACATCGATGGTTTTGGGCCAAGAGAATTGAAGAGGCAGATCATCTTATTCGTTACGTATATAAACAAAAGGGTCGAAGTGGTGGGTTGGTGAACGTGAGAGTGGCTGCTCAGCATTATTGTGGGAATGTGATAAGGAAAATGGTGTTTAATAAGAGGTTTTTTGTGGACGAAATGGATGTTGGAGGGCTTGGTTTGGAGGAAGCAGAGCATGTTAATGCGCTATTCAAAGTTCTTAAACATATCTATTCGTTTTGCATTTCTAACTATGTGCCATGTTTAAGGGGAGTGGTTGATTTGGATGGTCATGAAAAAGTGATGAAAGAGAATATTGGGATAATAAACAAGTATCATAATCCCATTATTAAAGAAAGGATTCAATAATGGAGGGATGGCATGAAGAAAGAAGTTGAGGATTTGCTTGATGTTTTCATCACTTCGAAAGACGAAAATGGCAACTCATTATTATTGGCTGACGAGATCAAAGAACAAATTATAGTAATCCAACTCTCTCTTTTACACTTAAGCATATCATTTTCATTGTTAACGTATTATGACCTAAAGTTTTTAGGTCTATCAATAATTAATACGATATCAAAGCTTGAAGGTCTTTAGTTTAAATCCTCTCTTTTCTGTTTACTTGTCATCTTGTCGCACATATTATACAGTAGGAGAGGCATTTAATATGTTTCTGTCATCTATTGTCTATCCATATTACATATGTTATACAATAAGAGAGGCTTTTAGTATGCGTATGTCATATGTTATCTGTCTATGTTGCACATGCGTTTATCATATGTTATTTGTTCATGTTGCATGTAAGGGAGTCATATTACTGTATCATAATCTCAACTTTTAAATACTATAGTTGAGTCTTAGGTGATTTCTAATTAGCTTAAACTTTTGGGTCTGATGATGACTAACATTCATGTTATCTTATCATATAGCATGCATTAATTTCATTTTCGTGCTGTCCAATCATATAGTAAATATATAAAAATATTTTCCAAAATGGTGATCATACATTTGACATAATTACTTTTTTTCACCTCATGCTAAAAAGTTAAATAGACATGCCACATCATTGATACGTAAAAACAAAGGATAAAAAGGACTAAGCCTACTTTATTTGTCATACTTTTAATTTGCAGGAAATAATGTTAGCAACAATGGATAATCCATCCAACGTAGTAAAATGGGCACTTGCAAAGATGATAAACCAACTTGAAACACTCCAAAAAGCTATAGAATAACTAGACAGAGTGGTGGGAAAGGAAAGACTAGTTCAAGAATCAGACTTCGCTCAACTCAACTACATAAAAGCTTGATAAGAAAAGCCTTCAAGCTTCACCTAATGGCACTATTCAATCTTTCTTATGTCTCTATCTCTTACACCACAGCGGCCAACTACTTCATCTCAAAAGGTAGCTATGTGTTGCTTAGTCGACAAAGGCTTTGTCGAAACCCTAATGTTTGGCTAGATGAGACACTTAAGTTCAAGCCAGAGAGACACCTGAATGATAATAGGTCTAAAGTGGTTTTAAATGAGCCAAACTTGAGTTTCATATCCTTTAGCATAGGAAGAAGAGGGTGCATTAGAGTTGCACTTAGGACTTCAATGTCTGTGATGCTTTTGGCTAGACTTATTCATGGTTTTATTTGGACCATTCCACCAAATGAGTCCAAGATTAACCTTTCTAAAGCAAAAGAAAGCTTAGCATTGGCTAAACCACCGGTTGCTTGTGCAAAACCAAGATTGGCTGAAAAAGTGTACCTAGCTTATACCTAAGGTGTCAATTTATAATGTATAACTATGAGTTATGAATAATAGTTAGTTGTATGTTGTGAAACAACATTCAATCTATTTTATTTAACTTGTTTGGTTAGCAATTGATTATTCAATTAAATAAATGTAAAACATATTTAAGTTTTCTAGCTCAATTAAATGTTATTTATGGTCAAGTTATATGTTCTACACACTGTGCCATTTCAATTACCTATTAACAAGTCAATGATGTGTGGCACTTAGATGTTAATTTTAATCTCTCACATTATCCAAGTTTCATACCTTTTATTTTAAGTTACAATAGTGAGTTGTAAGTTGTAACTCACCATTTTAGGCCTAGTGGTAGGTTATTGAATTGTAGTTTATCACTATATACATAACAGAATGAAAAATTAAAAATGGTAAAGAATTTTCATGTAATTGATTTTTTTTTCTATACTCATTCAGTGAGTTTAATTAGGAAAGTAATTATCTTGAGTTTCCTAAACCAAAAGTAGTTCTTCAGTACCATCAATGTTTAATCTATCTATGGAAAACCTTAGTAGACCTATTTGGAAAACCATTTCATTGGATAGAGACTAAAAGTATGTTGATGGGAATATTTATAGGTCATTTGGATATGTTTTTAAAATAATGTTTTTGAAAATATCGTTTTCAAAAATGATAAGGCATTTAGTAGTATTTTTGAAAATAGAAAATAATAAAAGTTGTTTGTACTATTTTGAAAAATGAAAAATAATAAAAATAATAAAACACATTTTCTCTCAACTTATCCCTTTCTCTCTTATAACAATTCTCTCTCTCATCGATTTCATCTTCTTCACACACCCTTCTCTCTCTCACCTCACTCCTCTCTCACCCTACTTCGTTAAGTACTTTCTTGTTCGTATTCACTAGAATAGGCTCTCAAACTCGCATTCATTGCCTCCTACCCACTTTATGCAATGGCACCAGAGTCTCCTTTGTCATTGTTGTCTTCTTATTGTCATCGAAAATAAATCTGGTTGGGATGACTAGTGATTGGTTTGTGATGATTTTTTATTTTTGTTTGTCTTTTTTTTTTTGTGGTCGATTGTTCCAATCTGGTTCAACCAAATCATTTTTATCGTTGAATTAGATCAACCGATGATGATGGTGTTTTATGGTTGAACTAGATCGGTTGGTGATGGTTGTTTGTGTTTATTTTTTTTTTTTCATTTTTAAAATTTTTTTCAACAATCCAGTTGGATTGTTTTTGAAAATGATGGAAAACAGATTTTTTTTCCTTTTACCACTCCTATGTTAACATTTTTGAAAGCATGTTTTCTATTTCCAAAAGTATGTTTTTAAACACGATTACCAAACAAATTTTACAGTGTTTTTGGTTTTGAAAGCAAAAAAACTATTTTAAAAAACGTATCCAAACAACCATTTATGTTTTTCATTTTCAAGCTATTATGGATCAGAAACAAATCTATTCTAGTAAACTATGAAATTTCAATATCAATCTTATTATGCTAAATGGACCTACAAGGCGGGATGACTTTCTGGCTTCAGGTTCAAATTCATGACATCTCTCTATTCTATATGTCCTAGTACGGAAAAGTTGATTTTTTTTTTTTTTCAAGCTACTATGGATTGAAACAAATCATTTCTAGTGAACCATGAAATTTCAATATCAATCTGACCATGTTAAAAGAACTTAGAGAACATGATGATTTTCACTATAACAAAATAGACTATTTATACAAAAATATCCATACTGGGAACTAAAGGCACGATATGAATACCATTATCTAAATAAAAAAACTATATCCAATTATCTATATTGGACATTAAAAGCCCAATATGGATACATTTTTTTCATTAAAAAAATGTAAGTAAATTATCTATATCAAACACTAATGGCTTGGTATAGATAATATTAATTAATTTAAAAAAATTAAATTTGATTATCCATACCAGGTATTAATGACTCGATATGGATAATCATTTATTTTAATTTTAAAATAATCTATTAAGTATTCATACCGGGCCATAATAGGCCTAGTATATATAATAATTGAGTATCCATACCAGACCAATTATGGCCTAGTATCAATAATACATTTTATAAAATAAATAAATAAATAAAAGCCCAAATTATCCGTTCAGTATGGATAATTTGAGGTATACGGTCACCTTCCCCCTTCCCTTTCTTTCTCATTCACCATTTTTCTCTCACTATATTTTTCTCTCACATCATCTCTTTCCTAAACCCTAGCTGTCCCCCCACTTTGCTAACCATTCGCAGCTCCAATAGCCATGCCATTCACCATCATCATCAATTCGCCACCAATTAGTCTTCTCTCTCATTCTTTTTCTTCTTCTTCTTCTTCTATCCGTGTAATGGCCAGACTTATTCAGGGGTGCGACCACCAGCGTGGCAGTCCTATTGTTGCTTTTTTTTTTCTTCTTTGCTTCTCATTTTTCAATTCTTTTCTTCTTATGCAACTGCCACCATCTGATGCCATCATATTCACCGATCTACTATCTTTTACTGTCTAGCACCATTGTCTTTGCCGATCTACTCCTCTTTGCCATTTTCTTTGTCAAGAAGGTATATAGTTTATGATTTTGTGATTTCCCATGTTTCAATTTATGATTTTGTATTTTATGAATTTTATTAGATATCGTATATCTATTATTGTTGTTATGATGTTGGATTCTTTTGACATAAATATAATATTAATTGTTGTTGAGGTAATTTTCTGTTGTTGGTTTTGTGAAATTTTTTCAAAGGTTAAAGTTGTGATATTTTTTATGTTGTGTGTAAAAAATATCTGTATATGCTAGTTTGTATGGTTAAGAATGATAAGTAATATGTAATATGATTATAATATATGTAGATGTAGTGAATATCTATGTGAATTGATTGTTTTCTTTTTATTTAAAGTTTAATAATTTAAATATAGTTTAACATTTTGTTGTTGCATATATATATATATATATATTTTTAGTGTTATATGCTTTCAAATGATAAGAAGTGGTTAAGGTTTTCAAAGTTAATAACCTAATCCCAATCTATAAGAACATGAGTTTTAAACTTTCAATGTTTTTAACAATTTCTTTTATTTTTTAAACTTTTAGAGTGTCGAAAAAATATAGAGAGTGGGCCAAAAACTTTGTTAAGATTGCGAACAAACATACAATAAATACTGGCTTTATCCCTTGTCCTTGTATAAAATATTTCAATGGCAAGTATTATTATACTAAGATAATGTATGTGAACTGAGTCATTAATGGAATGGATCCTCAATATATAACTTGGTTCATATATGGGGAACCCCTGAGAACCTACACACCTGTTTAAAACATTTCCAATATATTTAAAATGTATAGGAACATAAATTTTGAAACTCATTGTAATGTTGAACCTGATATTGAAGTAAGAGATGAAGATATCACTAATAATTTGGAAGATTTTGAAACTCCTTTATATGAAGGTTGCTCTAAGTACACTAAATTATCGACTATTGTAACTTTATATAAACATAAAGCTATGTATGTCTATCCGATAAAGGGTTTGATGAACTTCTTAACATCATTTAAGACATGTTACCATCAGATAATATTCTACTAGAGTCATTGTACTCATCAAAAAAGTTATTGAAAGTGTTTGATTCAAGGTATGAAAAAAATACATGCATGCATTAATGATTGTTATCTGTTTAGAAAAGAATGTCCAAAATATGACACTTCTAGATAGAAAGTAAACAAATTTACTAAAAAGATTCATAAGAGAGTACTGGTTAAAGTATTTCAATACTTTCTAATCATACGATAGTTTGGGAGAATATTTACATCAACTGAAATGGTTAATAACTTGAAATGACATTCTATTCATACAAGCCAAGATAAAAAGATGCGTCATTCCATTGATTCAGAAGCCTGGAAGACTATAGATAGGATATGACCATCTTTTGCTTTAGAGCCATGCAATTTGAGGTTGAGTTTAGTTGTGGATGAATTTAATCCTTATAATAACCTAAGCACAATTTATAGTTGTTGGCCGGTGGTGTTAATTACATACAATCTACCTTCATAGAAATATATGTCGAAAGAAAATTTGATGCTACTACTATTAATTCTAGGAAAAAAAAAATCAAGAAATGATATTGATGTATGCTTGCAGTCACTAATTAAAGATTTGAATGAGTTATGACACTCAGAAGCATAAGTGTAATACACCCTCCTATTTTTAGCATTGTACATGTACTGTATGATGTATTGTACAAGCATGCCCTTCTTTATGGAATAATAAAGTGATTTTAAAGTGCCAAGATATATAATTGAATTAATAGAAAATTTGAATAGACCAAAGATAAATTCAGATACAAGAACTAGTATGGTCGATTTTTTTTTTAAAACATATTCAATTAGAATTTTAATTTCATCCATCTAAGGTTAAGTATGTAGAAAGGGGAATAGAATTCTTTAAAAAGGTTATGGAAGGAATTATGGAATCTTGAAGGGCAATTAATTGAAATAAAAAAAATTTCTATAAAGGGGCAAAAATGTAAATAAAATGTGATAACAATGGTGTTTTGAAAATTATCAAAATATAAGAGGTGACATGAGTGTGTAGAGATAAGGATGATATATGAGTAATTTTGGAGACAACCTAACTAGGTAGTTAACTTTTGGTTAAAATGAAATGAAATTGGTTAGAATTGAATTGATTGTTAGATTTCAACTAATTAAATGCTATCAAACCTAACTAAGGGCAATCTTGTAAATTTAATGTTAGTTTAGGGGCAAATGTTAAACTAAATTAAAGCCTATATATAGTTGAAGTGTCATGAAATGTGTATAAGAAATTGAAAGAAAACTGAGAGGAGAAGATAGGGTAGGTTCAACCAAGGGGGAAAGAAGAAGGGCAATCTTTTCTTGGTCAATTTTTTTTGCTAAAACCATTAAATCCACTCAAATTTGATATTAGAGCAAGGTTGGAGCAAAGAAAGTGAAGTGAAAGTGGTAAGTTTACTTGAATTTTCATAATGTTTTGATGATTTCTTGGTTAACGGATAACTTGATTAGTTGATGAAATTTTTGGTATACTTAGAAGTAGATTAACTTGTATTCAAATGTGAAATTGAAAGGAAGCTCAAAGAAAACCATTAGGCAAGCAATTAATCAAGGTGAGCATTATAATATTCTAGGGTTTTATGTAATTTTTCAAATAAACTTAAATTAAGATGATTTTAGGGCATTAGATGAAAATTTGAGTGATTTTGATGTGTTTGATGGCTATGGAAGTGAAAGAATGATGTTGGATGCATGAGGTTAGAATTCAGCCAAAGCTAGACTTTGTGTTATGTGAATTGATTTTAATGGGTCGATATATTTATGTGATATATTACATGATTTTAAGATGAGATGCATCAAGAAAATGAAAAGAAAAAGCTTGGATGGGATTGTTGTGTGTATTCAGCCAAGCATGAAATTGCTGGGTGCATTTTATGTTTTATTATGTGAATGAATTGTAGTGACATTGAGATGGATTTAAGATGATTAATGCATGAAAAAATCAAAAGAATAATGCATATGTGAAAGATAGTGTAATTGGTCAAGATGAAGGGCATACTAGTTTAAATGCCAATTTGGGTGAATTAATGTTGGTTTCAAATAAATTGGCGATGGATTCTAAGTTAGAATGTGTATTATAGGTGAAAAGGAAGCAAAGGAATCAAGGAAGAGTTGTTGAAGGGTATTCTAATGATTGAAAGCCAAGTGAGTGTAAATATGTTTTATGAATGTTAATTGCATTATAGTTTACTTTTAAAGGAATTTTTATGAGTTTCCATCAAGCATACAAGTTATGGACACTTTTATGTTTTTATTGGAAAGAAAACATTTTATGCATGAAATTTTAGAAATGATAAGCTTTTATATTTAAGTGAAAATTTTGTGTAATATGTTGTTATATTTTTATGCTTATAGAATGAGAAATCAAACTTTGAATCATACTAGTTTATGGACATTTTTATGTTTTAGTTTAGATGTTTTATACATGAGATTGTAGAAATGAGCTTTTATGTATTTGTGAAATCTTATGAAATATGTTTATTATGTTTATGCTTATAAAATGAAAGATTCAACTTGAAATATATGCAAAGAAAGTTTTCAAAGGCCAATAGTTTACCCACATTTATAAGAATTTACGGATTCAGACCCGATCGGTATACCTTATACGTGTATGGTAAATGTTAGGAGGGCACATCAGTAATATTGGGGTGTTGAGTCTTAAGTTAGTCGTGTTGCCTTCTATACATGTGGGTATTATCTAGTTTTACGTATGCATTATAAAATTCCATTGTGTAGCAGTGAGATGTCTTTATAGCATGTCACGTTATACAGCGCTAGACTAGTCGATACGTGACCTCATATTGTGCACTGCTAGACAAGTCATCATGTGATTGTAACCTTAAACCTCACATTGAGTGGTGCTAGACGAGCCGCCATGTAGGTGTAGCATCTTTGGGTTTCCATTAGTACGATTTTAGAAAGAAAAGCTTAACACTAGATGTGGATTTCAGAAAAATAATGTTTTAGCCACCTTTTGAAAGTTTATGAAATATTTTAGCAAGTTATGATTATATTTTAGTAAGAAACCTTATCATGTTTCATGTACAATTACGAGTTTTAAAATTACTTATCAGATTTGTAAAAGTATGGTTTCAAACACAAAAATATTAAAGAAAGAGAGATTTTCTTTTAAATGCTTTTGGGTGATAAATTTTAAAAAGAAATGGTTTAAATAGAAACCTTTAAACACTCACTGAATTCATTTAGCTCACTTTTCTTTGGTTTTATGTTTTAAAAACCTCCTTAGGTGTAGGGACGAGTGATCAGGGTGCTCGTTCTTCTACTTCAGACTAGGTGGGTTGAAGATGATTGATGCTTCTATGAAATCCTAGTTATGCATATTTTGATTAGATAAAATCAGGTGAATGTTTACATTTTTGGTTGTAAATAAGTTGTAAAGTTTGCTACATTTGTAATGATGTGTAGTATAAATTAACTATTTGATACTTATTTTATATGCATAATGTAAAATTTTGTATTATGTGCATATACTTTTAATTGCATGCCTGAGATCATATTTTCAAAATTTGAAATGATTTTTGTTGAAATAGTTTAATTGTGGCTAGGGTTGATTGAAATGGATTGAAGTTCCTAATTGGAAGTGGAGAAAACTATGAGTTTTGAAGTGCTTTTAAAATTGTTTTTAGGTGATTGGAAATGTATAGGAAACTTTGAAAAATGGCCGTTATACTACCGAAATTTCTTTTGGGAAAATATTAATTTTAGAAAAAGAAAATTTTAATAATTATAATTCATATGTGTAGTAATAGTCAAATTTTAAGGGCTCGCTCCATGTCCTTTTAGTGATACTAGCTAGAGTTCATAAAAGTTTCGTGGGGTGCCAGGCAAGATTGCTTGAGTTCTAGTAGAGGGAATTCAGGTAGGGTCCTGTCAATAAGTCTATGATTCATCTAGTAAGTCCACCTTCAACTTAAAAGTTATTTTAATGTGGTTTATAAATGATTTTCCTACTTATGGAAACTTAACAGGATGTTGTCTAAAAGGTGAATATACTTGTCCTATATGTAGGTTGAATATATGCTCGTAAATATTGAAATATAGCAATAAAAATGTATATATGGGTCATCGATGATTTCTTCCAAAGAATCGTGTTTTTCAAAAGAAGAAATCATAGTTTAATGGGAAAGAATAAATGGACAATCCTTCGAAGATTCTTGATGGTAAACAAATTTGAATCGTATGTGCGGAAGTTGAAAATGATTGAGGAAAGAAAATAAACAAAAAAAAAAAGAGAGAAAAAGTCATCCTATATGGACAAAAAAAAATATATTAATATTCTTTGATCTTCCGTATTGGAAGGGAAGATCTTTTATTCAAAATAAGATTTAATTTATTCTATTATCTTTAACTATGCATCAAATTTAACATCATTATTTTTTATAGATTTGTGTCTATGTCATAATTTAAATATGATGCACATTGAAAAAAAAAACATTAGTGAGAGTCTTATTGACATGTTGGATATCAATGGAAAAACCAAGGATGGTGTCAATTCTCGTAGAGATTTAGAAGACATTAGGATTAGGCAAGACTTTCATGCGAAAGAGGATAAAGATAAACTATATTTGCCTACAACACAACACACTTTATCAAATGTAGAAAAAAAATAGTTTTTTAAAAGGTTGTTAAATTTAAAGATGTCAGACGATTATGTTTCAAACATCTCTAATTGAATTTCATTGAATGAATGCAAGATAGTTGGGTTTAAGTCCCATAACTATCTTATATTGATGCAACATTTATTATCAATGACGATATGGGTCTTCCACCTAAATGGTCAAGAATTGTTATATTTTGGTTGTGTTTATTTTTTGATGAAATTTGCCAATGAATGTTAGATAAAGATAAATTAGATTTATTGGAAGATGAAGTTGCAGTTACTATATGTATGCTTGAATGTTATTTCCCTCATTCTTTCTTTGACGTAATTGTACATCTTACAATTCATCTAACAAGAGAAGCTCACTTATATGGACCGGTTCAATATCGTTGAATATACCCTTTTAAAGGGTTATTCTTACACTATTTTTCATATATAAATTAAGATTTATGATATAAACACATTTCATTTACCTTTATATATTCATGTTACTAGATTTATGAAGGTGTGAAAAGGATATGTAAGAAATCATACAAAACCAAAGGGTTGCATAGCAAAATGCTATTTAGCTGATGAATGCATGCAATTTTGTAATAGTTATGTACCATGAGCAGCAGATATTGGCGAGAAGCACAATAGAAATGAAGATATTGTGTTTCAACATATTGTGGAAGGACATTCTACATCTGCATCGACATTAAAGATGATTTCTACTGACATGCTATGGATTGTACATATGTATATATTGTTGAATAGTGCATTAGTAGAACCATATATTAAGTAAGTGGTTTAAATTTAAGATGAATATAGTGTAAATATTAGTAACTTGTACTTATTTGGTCATATTGTTTTTATTTATACAAATGTTTTATTAGTATGCATTTGGAAGAGCTTCATCAATTAGATCCTAATCTTTTAAGTAGACCAACTTTGTTGCAAAGGATGCATACTAGAGAATTTGTAATATGGTTAAAAAATAAGGTGAATTCACTACCCTATACGTTGCATAATGTGATGTCTTTACCTTAACTTTTTGTCCTTGATATTCTAAATCATAATAGCTCAAAATAGGTCATCGATGAATCAAATAGCATGGATATATGTCTAACTCTAAAATTGTTTACACTTGGACCAAGTATGCAAGTCACATGCTATTCAAGATATGTTGTGAATGGGAAATGATATTATATAAAAAGTAGTGAGAAAACTACAAAAGATAGTTGTGTTTCCCTAGAAGTAGAAACTATTTGTAATGAAAGAGATGACACTGAAGTTATTAAGAAGATGGTTTACTATGGAGTTTTAAGCGAAATGCTTTTGTTAGATTTTTTAGCATTTTGTGTTCCATTGTTCAAATGCGAGTGGATGGGTAGTGAGAGTGATGTTAGAGTTAAAGATGGGTTCACATTAGTTAATTTAGCACATGTGTAAATAAATTAGATAGAGATCCTTTCATTTTAGCCTTATAAGCAACGCAAGTGTTTTATTCTAAAGAAAATGACACATATAATTTTATGTTATCCTAAAAGCATCTCCAAGAGGTTTTCATGATTTAGAGAAGTTTGATAAGCATGCTTATATGACAACTACACCATTAGATATATCTAAATTTGACTTTAATATGGATGAAAGTGAGGATAATGCTCAGATAGATTGTGAGGAATTGGTTGTAAACATCTAATGTTAATGAATGTAATCATATTTTCACATTTTTGTAATATGTGTGTGTATATATTATTTGTGTATATGTTTGTAGAGACAGAGTCTCTAAACTGGTTAGATCTGTTGTGAAATTATTTTGTTATTTAAATTATAGGTGAACTAAATTTTTAGCAAGTTCGAAAAATAGGGGAAACTCTATCAAAATTTTTGTAAAATAGATTGACTTTTTATGTACTGTTTTATATATTAAGTTTGTTATCCATGTGTTGGCTACTAATATATGTCATTTCCATAACATTTTCAGATGTCGACTAAAGAAACATCAACTGGTTAGTCTTCAGGTGGCTCCGATAGAGAGAAAAAAAGAAAAGGAAGAATTCCTAATCGTTTAGATTATAAAAAAATGGCTAAAGTCAAAGTCACAAGGATACAAATTAATGAAGTTAGACAACTAGTTTGAGAGAATTTGGTGATCTATAGTTCAGATTATGGAGCTTTTGTAGCTTATATGATACCTATAACCTATACTAGCTAGGATAAGATACCACAAACATTAAAAAATATAGTGTGGGAGAATATAAAGGTATGTTTGTATTGCGATATTGGTTTCATTTATTTATAATATCAATGTTACATGTTTATTTTTATAAAACTTACAATTGCAGTTTCAATTTGGTGCTGATAAATTAATGAAAGCTCATGCATTAAAAGTAATGAATAAGTGTTAGAGGCACCATAAAGGCAAAATAACAAGACAAATTAGAGACGTTTCTGCTGATCTTGATGCATAAAGAAGATAAAAAATGCTAAAACTACCTAACGTTAATGAACAAGATTGGCCTATATCTGTCAATCATCAATTTTATTCAGAATATTAGGTAATTATGAATTCATATTTTTAAGCTGGTATATTAACGTTTAATGGATGTTGTAAAATTTTACAATATTTTAGACTACTAGTAAGCATTATTCTAAGTTATCAAAGAAGAATCGTACCCCACATACATCAAATTGTAAAAGAATGACATGGCTATGAGAAGATTTGGTAACAGTTAAATATATTGTTGTTTCTTGTATTGTTAGTTATTATGCATTTTTATTATTTCTTAAAGTCCAAAAATATATTGTTGTTTCTTACATGTGTTGTTCTATAAGAATTTTAGGAATAAAAAGCGAAAAATATATATATTTGTTTTTTTGAATATCAATGTCAGTGAGTGAAAAAAGTGGCTACAAATGAAGATCTTAAAGTTGATAGAGTTTAAACATGGATAGTCAGTCATGTGCACAAAGATGGGAGCACGGTTAATGAGAACGTTGCTAAAAAATTGTATGTTACGTTGATTTGCTTAATTATTGTGTTGATTGTATTACATATTGTGTATAGTTTTTTTAATGTTAATATCATGCGACATCATATATAGGCACAAATGGGGACACCACACAAGAATTCCAACCTTTAATTGGAGATGATACTATGACAAGACTCAAACCAAATTCTCTCTATGCTCTTATTTGGAGGGTCTTGCCGAGTACTCTAACGAACCTTCTATTACCCTACTCAACAATCAAGAGAGTTTTGCGGAGCAAACCCCTAAGATACTTTGTCTTTTTACTTTACTTTAACTAAATCAATTTCTATTTCTTTGAAATAGTTGAATTGATGCAAATTTTTTACGTTCAATTAAAGAAAATTTTACTAAAAATTCGACAGCATAACGACTTTATTTTTAAGATTTCCAAAATTTTCCTACAAGAAAATACACTCTAAACTATTTCTAATTTCCACCTAACTTCTTTGTCCACAAACATGCATTTTCACAATCAAATATACAACCATTATGCCTAATAATCATGGTGGAATATATATATATATATATATGTGTGTGTGTGTGTGTGTGTAGCATAAGCGAGATTTACAAGTTCATCCAATCTAGTTTACAAAAGTTACAAGTTTCAAAAATATATATTATGTGTATTTTCTGGATTTATCAAATGGGCTGGTAAAAGCTTGATAAAAGCCCAACAAGTCAACCCAATGAAATGGCCCAGTAGACGAGGCCCAAGTTATCAATGCCAAGCCCATACGAGCTCTACAGCTTGCACCAGCGAGCTCACATCCCTCATTGCTCAAACTGTTGCTAGCATTATGTAGTTCGCACCATGCATAGCTTGTTCCTCAAATCGAAGTCCAGCTCGAGATCGCCTAATGGAGACTACAGCTCGTTCAACGATCAGTTAGACAAGGAAATCTTTCAAAAAAGGCATTATCCCAAATTGATCGTGATTCTTTCACCACATTTGGAAATTAATTCAAATTTAAACTCAATCAATATGATCTTCAATTATACGGAGCAGTTTTTTGATTTTTCTCTAACCGATTAGGAAATGTATTCAATGTACAATTCTTTTCCTTTTCTATTTTGACCTAAATTGTAATACCTCTTCTCTATAAATAAAGGCCAGAAATCCATTGTACTGGAGATACACAAGCAATTCTATACTGTCACTCTGTCGAATTATTGAGAGACAGTCATAGACGTAAACACACTTGTCGAACCATGTTAATAACCTCATCTTTTTTGTGTTGTTTTTGTTCTCTGTCATCTGTTTGTCTTGTGTTTTTTTTTACTTTACTTTACATTGATTACAGGTATTGGGTTTGAGCTCTCGTCAACCAGAAATCAATGTCGACAATATATTTCCGAAGTTGCAATATAACACATGTACTTTGTGGATTTCATATTCATAAAACATCACAACATAGATATATAAATGCGCCCTTTGGTTTTGCCCACCTAATTTAATGAAAATTTCCTCGATTGTGATCACCTGCGACTATTTCTTGAAAAAGTTTGCACGCTACATCAAAGCAAAACTTATTAGTTAAATCAATTATAGAATTCAGGGAAATACATAATTACTAATCATATACTAATTTAACATATTAATAGTTTTTGATAATCTTTTTCCTTCTAAAAACACCATGTATACCCTCACATACTCTAACCATTCTCAACGTCGTACACCACGGTGTGATTTTTCAACTGGCACCAATTGTGACACTACTGAGATATCTCGACCACTACGTGCGCAATTTGCTGCATCGCAACATGATGTGAAACCATCTCAAATTTGAGCAACTACATGCAAAATTTTCTACATCGCATATTGTAGTGCTAATAACTATAAATCTTCTTACAACTACAAGCGGAATTTTCTACATCACTTATTGTAGTGCAATTTACTATAACCTTTGGTAACTACGAGCGAATTTTCTGCATCGCAACATAGTAGTTATAAGTCTAGACGACTACGTATAAAATTTTCTATATCGCATGCGTAGCGCTAGATAATATGAAAGCTAAGGGAATACACATGGGTTTTTAAAACTCTTTTACTAAGTGTATGAAATACAAACTCATTTATCCTTCGATTCTTTTACTAAAACTCAACATTCAAACTTTTGGAAATAATTTTATTTTCGATTCTTATTACTAATTCTAAGATGAGATTCTTTTACAAAAACCCAAACTTGTGTTTGAAAAGTTATTTTACAAATCTTTTAGCAATAATATATACATGCTAATGTAGGATTGACATAGTGCAAGTGAGGTACACTTACCTTGGCTCATGACCCACCAAAAGCTTCAAAGGCCTCGTTGTGCTCCTTTTGCTTGCTCGTCACTTGCACATCATATTCTAATTCAGAGTGTGCTACAATGAGCTACACACAGTTATTCATATGTCTTTGAACACATTTTACTCTTAAACACACTTTTTAGACTACAACTTCCTCGTTTAGGTTCTAACTCAATCGAAGTTTTAAAATTATGATTTCTTTGTAAAATTTTTACTTTTATACCCCTAGGAACATCCCCACGCAGTCCGTATAATTTTCAAAGGCCCGAAATGAAAAGTCAAAATTTTTAGACCCTCTTTGATAGAATACTATTCACAGCCCAATCCATGGGCTTTTTTGCTTCCGTTTTCACTTGTATCATCTCTCTATCTCTCACTTAGGTCCCCCGTAAAACGGTTTTGAAAAATTCTAACTATAGAGGGGTGAAACCTATGAAATACCCCTATTTTTCGACATTTTTTTCATGTCAAAATTTGTTTTTTTTTTTTCTATATTCTAAACTTAATTTGCCTTCTACTATGATTCTTAAACTTATATATACTTGATTATGATCATCTGTTACACCAAAATGTAAAAATGAAATGATATTACATAGTAACTATAATTGCCCTTCATCTAGTCTAACTATACCTTTGTAACCATCTTTTACCATTTTGAAATTCTATCACTTCCATATGATTTTTTAGTCTCAAATAAGCATGAAATCAAGTTCAATTTGATCACAACTCAAGGAAGTTACACACACCCTCACTTGGCTGTGACTCGCCACACACACCCACACCACTCAACTTTTCAATTTTCTCAATCTACTTTCTATCAAACATTTCATCAAATACTTGAAATGCAATCAATTTGCTCAATACAACTCTAATTAAATCTTAAGGGTTTTGTTCCCATAACCTTAACTTAAATCTATTAAGTGGTTCCACCCAAACTAAGTTCCCTTTTTGGATGTTTTAGGGTTCTAATCATAAATTAGATCAAACCCACATCAATTTCTCAACAACATTAACCCAACACTCAATATTTCACACAACTTTACTATTACTATTTAGAAAACAAACATCATAAAAACTTACCTTAAATCTTGCTCAAACCTTGACTTTCTAGTCTAAACCAACACAAAATCGGGATTTGAGGCTTGGAATGGCTTGGAATAGCTTTGGTCTTCGCTCCCTGTCTTGGTCTCCTTCTTGTTGTCCTTCTCTCTCCATCACAATGTCTTTCCTTTCAACTTTTTTCTAAGTGTTGGAAGACAACACTCCTATATATACATCACTTATTAATTTGATGAAATTACTATAATGTCTCTGTCTAATACATACCACTATTAATTCCTCAATTTACTACTAAAGTTTTCTAATTGCTTAGAATGATATTAAAATATAATGTTCATAAAATTTTTATATTTTATCTCTTAACCCATCTACTAATACTATGACACCCATACTTAGGAATGAAGACTTACAATTCTTATTTAAACAAAGACCATTTTGCCCTTCTTTGCATTTATCTCACTATTAGTGTTAATTTGTTTCTAAAAGTTTCACTAACATTCTAATATCACCCATAAGGATGGTATTGATGGAATTTAACATTTTCATCCTTTAGTCTAGTTTCTAATACTAGAGAATCTAGAATCGAGAATAGGGGTTTACATACTATCTTACAAGTTTTAGGTAAGGAGCATCGAGGTCAAATTCGAGGAATGGGTCATGGTGTGACACCATCTATTGTACAAGTATCTGTGGTTGGTAGACAAAACTTTGCACAATACCAACAACATGTCAATTGTGAGATGGCAACCATGAAGTAGACAATTGTTAATTTGACAAATTTGCTCATAACTCATTTGTCGAACATAGATCAAGCTCAAGTACAAATATGTATTCCTTCCACACAGCCGGTAAACAACTCAAAACTTTTAAAATTTGTTTCCTAACATTTTTTGATACTTAGTATATATATATATATATATATATTTGTATCTATATTTTTTCATTAGTGGCTATAATCATATTTTCATAGTGTTTGCTATATATGTGTTTGTATATATATTGTTTGTGTATATATTGTTTGTGTATATATTTATGGAGAGACACTGTTTTGGTTGGATCGATTATGAAAGTACTGTAGTGTATAAATTGCAAGGGAATTAAATTTTTGGCAAGTTCAAAAAATAGGAAAACTCTATCAAAATTTTTATAAAATTGATCAAGTTTATATGCATTGTTTTATATATTGAGTTTGTTATCTATATGTTGTCAAATAGAGGTACTTAGTTTTTTTTCCCCCATATCCATATTTCCTCATAACAATGCTATTTATCTTTTTCATAGACATAATATTCAAGTGGTTTGAATCCAATGGGAGTTAATAAAAGTGTTGAATTTGTTGAACCTTCAATGAAGGTAAATATTCATAAAATTTATATTATTTATTGTTTCAATTTAATTTCATATATAGATGTAATTATTTAAATTTTTTTATAGAAGTAATTATTTAAATTTTTGTACATATATAATCCATTTCTTGGTGTTCCTTAAGTCAAGTTGGTGGATCGAGTGGAAACTACTGTAAGTTATTAGACTAGATGGGTAGAAGAACAATGGTGGCAAAAGCGAAAATTGACTTTAATAACTCAAATACTAAAGTTCATCACTCCAAGTTTAGTCCAGATTATTGGCATGTTTGTGTGAAGAAAGTAATGATTAGTGTTTCGCTACCTTGACCTACCAATGAGCTACTAACTTTACAAAATGCATTAAACTTTTTTATTACTTGGTGAGTAAAACATATTATATCTTAGGATTATGTACTGATTTATTATAACATATCATGATGTACGGTGACTTTAGATGATGTACGTTAACTTTAAGTGATGTATATTAACATTAGGTAATATACATATATGAGAAAACACACTTTAGATATATGTTAAAATTTGATTAATGTTCGATGTATGTTGTTACTTTTATTGTAATATTAAATTTTTTTTTTTTTTAATTTATTTATTTTTAAATTAAATTGTTTTCCATACCGAGCACAAACCTAGTATAGATACCTAGTATAGATAAAATTAATCATACAAGGCCATCCCATATAGATGCTTACCCATTTTAGGCTCTAACCCAGTATGGATATAGGTGTTTATACCAAGTTGAAGCCCAAAATGGGTTTGATTAACCATACCACGTAATAGCCAATATGGATAATTGTCAAGATCCTCCCAGATCTGTATCCCGAGTCGAGAAGATCCTGAGGTAGTAAAAAATTTTCGCATTTCTAAACTTTCTCAACCAAAAATCATTTAGGAAAATTGATAAAGAGTAAGGTGATTTTAATGAAATTTTGACAGCATAACGATTATTTATTAACAATTCCACCCTGTTACAAAAAATATATATATACACTTTTAAAATTCATTTCTATTTTCAATTATTTAGGACCTTCGGTCCTATTTTCAATTCTCATCCCAACACAATGTCACATTACATAACATGTAAGCGCATATAATGTAATACCCTCATTCCGATTTTATTACTGTACATATATATTTCGCAATGTATTGTATTGGTATACACTCACCTATGAAATAATAAATAGATTTTTAAGTGCTTAGAGGTGAAATTAATTTTTTTTTTTAGAATTTCCAGAAGGATTGGAAGCAAATTTGAATTATAAAATTTGAAGGGTTATTGATGGAAATAAAAGATTTTTCTAAAAGTGGTAAAGTTGTAAATAAGGGAAGATGTCAAAGACAGTTTGGGAAAGTAAAGATTTCTCTAGAGAATGGTAGGGATGTAAATTTATAGGTAACTTGAGGGGCAATTTTACAAAAGAGTAATGACCTATATAAAGATGAGCAAGTGAAGAAAAATATGGAAGAAGAAGAGGAAGCTATCGACAAACAAGAGCAGAAAACAGATCTAGGAGCAGTAACTAGTCCAAACCATTTTCCATCATTTTTGAAGGGTATCCAAGTTTATAAAGGTGGAGAACGAGTCTAGAAGGATTTTTAAGCCCGATTTAGTAAGAATCAAGTGGTAAAATTTAGTTTTCATGGTGTTATTTTAGTGAAAGTTCTATCAAGAACAGCCAATGGACTGCACATATATCTAACGAGATTTTCATGCATAGATCTAGAGATCTGAAACATCAAACAAGTGGGAAAGCAAGGCAAAAGGTTAGGGAAAAATCGACAAGTGACTATCTGAGAAAATGTGTTATTTTGAAGTAGTCTGATTCTTTTGTTTAAGATGTTAGAATTCTACCATTAAGTTTGTTGTGGTTGTTATTTGGTTATATGAAGAAATTTGATGAGATCGGGATGTGTTAATGCCTGTGTGAGTGTAAAACCTGGAAAAAAAAATGTTAGAATTTAGTATGTGTGAGTTAGGACGGGAGCTCACAAAGTGCGAGTTGGATGAATACCCACAACCCATATCAGCACCTGTTGAGCTAGACTAGAGCGTGAGCTCGCAAAGAGCGAGCTAGGCGATGCCCGTTTCCCTTTACTGCACCTATCCAAATTAGGCTAGAGCGGTAGCTCTCAAAGATAGCTGGGTGATGCCGCAACCCGTTATAGTGCTTGTCCGAGCTGGACTAAGGCAACGACTTGCAAAAGGCGAGTTGGGTAGTGCCTGTGGATTGGGATGAGCTGAAAGAAGGTAATAGCTCACAAAAAGGGATGAATTGGAAGAAGGTAGTAGCTTGCAGAAAGGGATTAGCTGGACGAACTGATCGAACTTGTAGCTCGGGCTAGACTGAGCAATGTTGCAGTCCGTTACAGCCTAGATGAAATTATAAGTCATATTAATGCTAAAATCTTAAAACATACTTAAAATACTAAAATATACTTTAAAATTCTTAGATCAGAACACATATTTAAGTTTCAAAAACTAAGAGAAGTTGAAATATATTAAAAGTGCTTCCAAAAATCAAGTTAGGGAAAAACATCCACTCACTAGTTTTCTTCCAAACCCTATGGAAGCCCACTTGTGCTTGCCTTCTCCTTATGCCCTTTTTCACCTAAAATAACATCAAAACTCATTTAGGGTTTATAAGACTAAGCTAAGAAAATTGAATCTAAATTGAACTAATCTTACACCAAAATTATTTATCCAAACTTCCTTGATCTTCTTCTCTCCTTCGTTCTTCTCCTTTCTTGCTTTTAGTTTTATCTTTCTCCCTTGGACAGAATGTTGTTCAGCCAACCCTCTAAATGGTGAATGATTGCTTTTTGTTTCATAAAAAAATTACATATATATATATATATATATATATGGTTTCATGCATGGTAAAAGTTTAGGCCATTTAACTCTCATTTCCACCACTCATTTCATAATTATCTAGCCATTTGTTTTCTTGCAATTCCAATTTTGTCCTCTCCATAACTTTTCAATTCCATGTTTGTCCTTTCTAGACATCTCTTCTTTTTCCATCTATTGCCCTTCACAAATCCTATAATTCCATATTCCTCCTCTTTTGTGAATGGACAATTCTACCCTTCTAACTTTCTCCTTTTTACATAATTATCCTTAGGTGGGTGTAATTAGAAAGCTAATTGGGTATATTTAGAAAGTTATTTGGGCCTTACTAATCTAATTGGGCTCACATTAATTTATTTCCTTGTTGAGCTTTCTAGTAAAATTTCTAAGTAAACCTTATGACATTGTTATTTGCACTCCACCAACTTACAAAAAGAGAGATATATATAAATATAAATCTTATAAAATAGGTTCAGATTCGGGGTGTTACAATAATATTATCCTTATCAGGGTCCAGCCCGATATGAATATGGTGCAAGTCACTGGTCAACCCATGGGTCGACATGTGACCTGTACCCTATCCATATTGGGTATAACTCGATATGGATACCCACTATCCATACCAGGCGGGCACCTGGTAAGGATATTGTCGGTATCCATACCGACAATATCCATGACTGGCGATCTGCTCGATGTGGATAGTCAACCATATCGGGTATTGTCTAATATGGTTAACCTGTTTTATTGTAGTGTTTCTATGTTTATGTTAAGGTTTAAGACATCTATCTCTTCCATATGTCCTAGTAATCAAAAGTCGATTTTTTTTTTTTTTGGGTGAAAGAAGTAAAAATAAGAGGTCTCCTTTTATGGAAATAGCTACCTCTAATGTTAAAGAATGATTTTGATGATTTACAAGCTCTAATATTGTTTCTAGGGATTTTATTATTATTGGTACTACTTTTGATCACACACCCAACATAAAAATTTTGCAAGCTAAGTTTTCTAGGTAAAAATCAAGATCATAATGAAAGTTGAAACAATTCAACTTGCCACAAAATATTTGTTTTTCTTTTTTTTTTTTTTCAAATGAGAGTTATTTTTCCTTCTTCAAAAGTTATTTTCTTCCTTCACTACTTATTTAATTTATTCCTTCAATAGTTTTTTTTTTTTTTCTAGATTTAGTTTTTTTTTTTTTGGTTATATTTCTTTTTATTTTCAACTTTTAATTCAAATGACAAATCCAACCTAAAAATAATAAGAAAAAAATACAACTATAAGAAAAGTCTATATATTCAATTAAGGACATTTCTTCTAGTACACATATTTTAGTAATATTGAAACTTAAACTATTAATATGATGATAGAGTTACACAAGTAGTGTCTGAGAACTTGGTGTTACCAAGTTCTCATCGAGAAACTACTGGATGGCACTCCAACAACCTGAGAACCCCTAAATCGAGGTTTTAGTCACTAGGCTGACTACTCGGGGGATCAACTAGTCAACTTGGTTGGAACTTGAGGGATTGCAACACCAAAAGCGAAACCATTTTTTTTTAAAAAAAAAAAGTGAGACACCAAAACCCTATATTTTTTTTTAGGGAATAAAACAACACATCCGAACTCGAAAAGCCCTCATTTCTCACGGATATAACATGAAAGCAGAGAAAGAGTTCGATTCCAACTTTGAACCACCACTAATAACAATGAAGAAGAAGAAGTTGAAGAAGAGAAATAAAGACTAAAAATAGTGGAAACTTAACAATAGAGATAAAGATGAAACAGAGGATCATCAAAGCGATAGTAGAGGTGATCTTACACCAACCTAAAAAACCCCCACCTTTGGTTTGCTATTTCCTATTTGGGTTTGATACCACTAGGCCCTAAGATGGCAAGAGCTTAAATGGGGAAGAATCATCCACTATTATGATGAGAGTGAGGGTGTACATGAACATGAATGAAAGAAGGAACAAGACAAAGAGGTTAGGTGTACAAGAATCTTTTTTTTTGGGGGGGGGGGGGGGGGGGGGGGGGGGGGGGGGGGGGGGGGGGGGGGGGGGGGGGGGGGAACGTGAGACACCAAAACCCTATTTTTTTTTTTTTTTTTTTTTTTTTTTGGGAAGCAAGACATCACACACGAACTTGAAAACCTCTTATTTCTCACATAAACATAACATGGAAGGAGAGAAAGAGTTTGATTCAAACATCGAAGCACCACTAATAATAATGAAAAGAAAAAGAAGAAGGGAAACTATTAAAACTCAAAAAACAAAGATAAAAACGAAATAGAGGATCATCAAGGTGACAGTAGAGGTCATCCCAAACCAACCTAACAAAACCCCACCTTGGTTTGGCTATTTCCCATTTGGGTTTGATCCCACCAGGCCACAAGATAGCGAGAGCTTAAATGGAGAAGAATTATCCTCTACAGTGATGAAAGTGAAGGTGTATAGGAGCATGAATGAAAGGAGGAACAAGACAAGAAGGTTGGAGCTTGTGGTCAGTCCAGAGGGGCCAATGGCAAAGTTTGTAGGGATTAATTATTAAGGTGAGGCCATGGTGTCCCAATTTTGTTAGCATGTGGATGAGGTTTTGATAAGGAGAGGCAGACTTTGAGGTTTATGTATTGTGCTTATTGCTTGCTATTGGTTGATAGTTATAAAATATAGATATATAAAAATGGGGGTGTAAATGTATTAGAGTGTGTGATGTCATGAATGTGTATGTAAGAGAGGAAGGTTATGAGGTTTTTGAGTGGATGTTCAGATAGGAGTAATTGAAGGAAAAAAATTATTTTAGATTAATGTCGAAACATGAATTTTAAAAAAAAATTCCAAACAAAATGTGTCCAATTGATATTAGTCATGATAATTCAATAATTTAGAATAATAAGATTAAATCTTACATTGCATACAGATTGAACTTATCCTTTTTTATTCACAGATTCTTTACCACTTGATTCACCTAGCTATGACTTTTCACCAAGAAATTGTGTGTGGGTATAATCTTAAAGAATTCATTCATTTTCTTTTCTCGAAAGAAAACTTGTAGCAAAAGAAAATCATGAATGACTACACATTAGGGAGGGTTTAGCCCACCCTGTTCATCCTTCTATGGAGTTCGGCTAACCTTGAAATTTTAGGGTTTTGTGTTTTTGTGTTGTGTGGCAAGGGTGAGGAAATTTATATCAACAAAAAAAAAAAAAAATTGATCAAATTTGTTTTCAATATAAAACATCATTTTATATTAATCCATTTTAGGGTTTTCCAATTTGATAAGGAAACATATTTCCTTATTAATTAAATATTTAATTTCAAATTTAGGAAATCTAATTCATGACTATATGATTTAATTTCCAAATTGAAAAATCTAAGTCATAATTAGATTATCCTTTTTCCAATTGGAAAATCTAATTCAAAATTAGATTATCCAATTTCTAAATCAATAAAGATTCATAATCTTCCATTAATTGACTTTGACTTTTTCAAATCTAATGAATATTAAATTAAATTATTTAAAATTATTAATTATTTTATGTCGTCATATGAATTTGAACTCATAATATCTACAGATAAATAATTAAATAATTATGAATTATTAATATAAATAATTGATATTATTTAAATGCCAAGTGAACATAATGTTGTTACACATGTAAAACATATAATTGAATGCTCCAATTATATTCTTTTTTTCTCGTTTCTTGTAGTAAGTACAAACTAGCAAAGGGATCAAATAGATCTACAATTTTAAGTTCTAATAATATTAGAATTATTAATTAAAACTCTTAAATTAAATAATTAACTATTATTAACCTTAAAGTTACTCTACTAAAAACCTAAGTCGCACTCTCAACATTACAAATGTTTTAGACAATTTGAATTATTTAATATCCATTGATCTAATCATTGCATATAGTTCGATCCTTATAAGTAGTTCATAATTAGAGCTAGATTATAAAGTTCATTATACCTCATGTAGTTCATAATTAGATGAGTAGTTTCCCTTAAGTCCTGTAAGTACCATTGATTCTCTAATAAACAATATGTTTATAACAACTTATGATTTTATCTTTCTTTTTACTCATAAACAGAAAGTTGAGCACTTTTATTGTTCAAAATCAGAATCTACACTCAAGAAAACTACTCATCTACTTCTCATAAGAAGGAATAGATTCCATTATTATGTAAAATAGTCCCAAGTCCCAACCACATATTAAATCATGTTTTCAAATCACGGAGCTTATTGAATCAATATAAATCTATAACAGTCTCACCCATATAAATTAAAAGATATGACTCAACAAATAAGAGTCTATAAAACACTTAACATTTAGATCAATTCACATGTGATTATCTAGTCAATAAATATGAATTTCTCTATTTAATGGATATTAATAAGAAATTCATTTTAATGATGGTCTAGTCCTATGTAATTTCTATTAAATAAGGAATCTCCATTTTCATGTCGCAACAAGAATGATCTCAGATAAGATCATCATATCAAATATGAAATAAAACACAACTATAAGATTTATCATAAATAAAATATCCAAATTTGTTTACTTTCTATAAACTCTTTAAATTACTGATCTTAAACTAAATGCTTTATATATAACACTTATATAATTAATTTGAAACTACAAAAGTAATAATCATGAACATTTCATGATATTCGTATGAAACAAACATTTTACAAATGCACATCAATTGAACAAATTAAATGTATTTTATTTATTATTTATTTCAATGTTTATAAATTACAAACTTTTAGAGCACAAACCTTAACAGTAATAGGCTATAATAATTGTTGAAGGGTTAGATAAAAATATATTGTTCTATATTGCAAATGGAGTTTATAGATGGGAGGAGTTTTTGATGTAATAGTATGGAAGCTTATGTTTTAGTTTCTTCAAAGTGCACAAGTACAAAGCTAATGGAGGCTTTATGTAGCCTCTTTAAGTCAGTAATGAGTGAAGTCATTGACTTCGCTAGTGGCTTACAAATTGATCTAGATTTTTCTTATGATTTTCCATTAAATTTACACCACAAATTTTTACTTGGTTTCAAAGCATATTTAGAACTATTCAGAAATGTGCAGCAATTCATCACATCTAATAAGGTGAGTTTGTTTAGTGGACAATTTTTTTTTCTGCTTATATTACTTATCATGTTGTTAAATTTTGTTGTATGAATTATGACTTGATAAGACTTTTTATTTTTTAGTATATTAATGAGAGCGATTGGGTTCCTTTACAGGTTTGACTTTTTTGAGATTGTACGTGATATGTTTTATGATGGTTCATGGTCCTATGATTGTATTTGGACCCTATGATTTTTTTTGTTTTTTGTTTTTAACTTTTTACATGTTTGACCAAGTTTGGCCATTTAACAATGATGGTCAAATCGACTAGTTGCCAAGTATTTACCAGCTAGCTGACTAGTCATTATTCACTAGGCGGCTGACCACCTAGAGACTAACACTTTCTTAAACATTGGTTACAAGACCTCAATCAATAGGTTTTCATTCATTACATGCCATTTTCACTATAAAAATATTTTATCAGGGTCATAGGCTTAAATGAGACGCTAAATGTTGTCTTAACCCAATTGAAATCAAATAAGATTGGTTGTTAAAATGGGGTGTTTCATTTTTTCCCCTTCAAAAAAATTTAGTAGTTGAATTTCCAATTTCAAGTAATAATTAAACTAGAATTGTTTGTTAACAGTACATTAATGCCACATTCATTGACACCTTACTTGACATACTTTAAGTGTACATAGTTTAAACCTTTGTTTCCTTCTCTTGTTTGGTTTATGGTGTTACAATTAACTTCCTCGAATAAATTTCAGCCTCAAAATACCTAATGTCTTTAGGTTATGTTTAGTACACTAGACATTTCATGGGATTGGGATTGAAAATTTCTAATCCCAAGAAATCTAGCATTTAGAAAGATTGGAAAGAGATTAAAAATCCAATTCCAACCTCTTTTCATTCTATTTGCATGGGAATCATCATTCCCAATCTAACTTATAGGTTAGGCGGGATTGGAATGACTCTTAGCTCTCTCACTTCATCTCTTTGTCTCGCTTTGCTAGTCACTCCCAACCTAGTCATTTCTAACCTCTATCTCTCACTCCCAACTTGATCAAACCCATCTGCTGACAAACCTAGGACAATGACGATGGATCACCATCAACAAAGACGATGAATCTACCTGGATCTGTAATAGATGGTAAACCTCTTTTTATTTTTTATTTTAATTTTGGGTTTTTTCCTAGTGGATGATGTTAGCTGATGTTGTTGATGAAAAGTTGTTGTTGTTTTTAATTTTGTTGAGTTGATTTTGAGTAGGTTGATGAAGATGGATGAAGATTGTTTTTTTTTTTTTTTTTTTTTTGTTTAAGGTGATCCAGATCTCTATTTTGTTGATGAAGATTGATTATTGAGTGGGTTGATGAGATTGATTTTTGAGAGGGTGGATGAAGATTGATTTTGTTGAGCTGATCTCCATTTTTTTTTTTCCAGAATTTTCAAAGTTTTTTTTTTTTTTTTCTGAGAGAGATTTTGTTGAGCTGAGATCTCCATTTTTTCCCCAGATTTTTCAAAGATTTTTTAAAATTAATTTTAATTTAGATTATATAATAAGAATTTTTCAAAGATTTAGTTATTAAATGTTCAACTATATAAATAACACTCTAATATAGAATGGCATAGATGCCCAAAGGCTTGTTTTCTTTCGTTTGTTTGTCCACCATTTGCCAGTTCAATCCCCTTCCCCATAAGAACAATTTGCTTTTTCTCATTTTTTAGTCATTTGAATATAAACATATAAATAAAATGCTACATTTTATCTTAAAACTGGAATGGCTCTGGTGGCGTGAGTCTTTTCATTCTTTATTCAACAAGTTGGGTTTAATCCCTTTCCTTTCACATGCTTTTTTTTCTTTCTTTCATTTCTTTTTCAATCCCTTCCCATTCTCTCTCTCTCTCTCTCTCTCTCTCTCGTTTTCGATCCCTTCTTTTTTTTTTTTTCTTTTAAATGTTTTGACTCCATAAATTATCAATACTTATTTCAAACTATTTTTCTTATCGCAAACTATATTATATTTACAAACTATTGAGAGTAAAACACATGATATTGTTTAATCTTAATAAGTCTTAATTTACTCATGATTATTAATGAGTGAATTATTTTCTTTTAAACTAATGATTATTGGTGTGTGAATTATTTTTCTTTTATATAAACTATTTTATATGATAAAATTTACAAATAAAAAAACTCATATGAACTATAAATGTTTTTATCTATAATTTTTAATTAATTTTGTTTTGTTATAAATCTTTATACATTTATTAGATAAAAGACTATAAATGTAGCTTGAAAAATAACTTTTATAATAAATGTATATAATTTGATTACATATATTTATTTGCAATTTGAATAGGAACTCCCATAATAAATGAGATATATTCCCAAATTAATTTTTTTTTTTAAAAGTAATATGAATTTCGAACTTCTGTCACTAAGAAGAAGGGAGTTTGTACACAATTAACTCACAATTGGTATACTTTTATTTTTATACTTGTATCAAGAATATTATTTTTAAAAAAATTTTGTTACAATCTTCTAAAAAGTAAAACTACTTATCTCATACTCGTTATATTTATTAATTATTTTTATTTCAAATAACATCATTTTAGTAATTGAAGTAAACATTACAAAGAAAATTTTATATAGCTTAGTTTTTTGATATTATATTTACTATATAAAAGTGCGCCCCCTCCCTCCCCCCTCTCCTCCTCCCCCCCCCCCCCACCCCCCCCCCCCCCCCCCCCCCAATCATTGCTTTGTGAGGCTGTTAAACCAATCTAGAAGAGGTTCAAGTATTAACTAGATGAAAGGAAACTAATAATATGTACGGTGATTAACTAGAAGCAAACTCCATATCAGGCATTTTGGTACTCAATTAACATAGCCAGAAAGATAACAAGAGTACGACTATAGAAAGCCGGTTGAATTGAGCACTAACAGGGCTGAATTAACCGATTTCTGGGAAAACATCTAGTGTCTGTTTGCCCAGGGAGCAACAAGACAGGTCACGGTTCAAGCACTCTAAGGGTCAATTTACGATTCAATAAATACATATACGCAAATTTATTATTTATTTTGAAGCAGAACAAATTTATTTTATGTAAATATAGAGGTTGAAACCTTATTCACTAATTCCAATTATACTTGACCGGGACAAGGACAAGAGGAGTCTTCTTACGAGCAGTGAGGCCAAACTCTTCTTCCACGCTAATAATCTTTGTGTCCATCCCAGTAGGCAGCTCCCAATCAAAATGATAGAGTAGATTCCCAAGCACAAACTCAATAGCTGTGGATGCCATTACCATTCCAGGACAAATCCTCCTTCCAGCACCAAAGGGCAACAACTCAAAACTAGTCTTTCTGGATAGAATTCTTCATAGTTTTTCCAAGTTCCCGGATCTCGGCCAATCGCGAAAACATTTATATGGATCATTGTGTTGGGATAAATATCATAACCACCAAACTTAATGTGTTGGACTGCTAAGTGGGGGATTAAAAGTACAGATGGTGGGTGCAACCTGAGAGTTTATTCGATTACCATTTTCAAGTACTTGATGTTTTCACAAACTATTTCTCCAGTGAATGGTTTGTTAATTTTCCCAACAAAGCTTCTGATTTCATGTTGGAGCTTCTTCATCACTTTAGGGTTCCTCATTAGCTCAGTCGTTGCCCACACAACGGTAATTGAACTGGTGTCAATTGCTCCGAGAAATATATTCTGAACATATACATAAAGAAAAATACCAAAATGTGTTTGTCAATAGAGAAAATTATCTTCACGAATGCCCACACACGAGTGTTCAAACACATGCACACAAAGATATATAAACGAAAATTTGTTATTGAAAATAAAACAATAACTCTATATAATAATAATAAAATAAAATAAAAACCAAAAAGAAAAATGCAATGTTTTGGGTCTTACCATGAGGATCCCCTTGATATGATCTTGTGTTATACCTCCATTTCGGTGTTGGTTCTCTTCATCAATTTAATCAGAGAATCAACAATTTCTTCATGTTCAGGAATTGGCCTCCGAGGGTCAAGATGTTCATCGATCACCTTCTGATCAAATTCATCAAATCCATGGAAGGCCTTCTCTCTGCTTGCATGATGTCCATTAAAACCATGTAATATCCACCCCCCATAAGGGATGCAAACGGCCGCTGAAAGGCTCCCTAACACTTTAAATCCTTCATGAATAACACTTTCAAGAATTCTGTTCTTAAATTGCTTCCCTTCGTAAGACCTCCGACATGCAATATGGCAAATAATATTGTCAAAAAGCAAAACTATATTCTCACTAATGTTTACAGGGTTACGGCGTGATTGAGAGAGAAAATCAATCAAAGAAGTTACAACTTTTTCCCTATTAAAAGATAAGGACTTGACCTTCTTGGAACTAAAAAGCTCTATGACAGAAATCTTTCTCATCTCTCTCCAGTACTCACTATAAGGAGTAAAAGTAATATCAAAGAAATTATAGGAGAGTCTTCCAGCAACTTCAGTGAGAGGCCTACTGCAGCACTGAAGATCATGAGTGTTGAGAACCTGTTTTCCAAATTCTGGGAAGGAAATCACAACAGTTGGGATTTTGCCTAATTGTAAGAACATGATAGGACCATATTTTTTATCCAATTTTTGAAGGGAGCGATGGGGCAAATCACCAAGTTGGTGCAAGTTTCTGATGATCGGAAGCTTTGGACAGCCCGATGGCTGGTTAGGGATTTTCTTCTTGAGATTGAAAACAAAGAAAATCGAAATAAGAAGAAGAAGGCTGACTAGAAAAAAAAAACAAAACAAAACAAAACAAAAATAGATTCACCAATGGATGGTAGAGATCCGATCCAGTGGATCCCCATCCTCTTCAGCCCTAATCTTTTCATAACCTAGATGAACTTCAATATCTCACAATCAATCTCCCACAATATCAATCGTTTTCTGACAATTTCTACCACTGGTGACACTAACCCCTACAATATCGCAAACCAAAAACAACAAACATTGAATATCCAAACTTGGCAACTAATAACACTCACAGAGCTTAAAAACATGCAAATCTAGCAATAAAGGAATAGATTTTTAGTTCAAGATACAAGAGTGGGCAGGGATGCGACAACCATTGAAGGTGATGACTTGTTATAAAGCCCTATGTCTAGCATGTGAGATTGGGATTGGAAGAAAGTGAGATTGTATTAGATTGAATTGAATTAAAAAATTATTATTTCATATTTGATAGAACTTGATATTTGATTAAAATTATATCATATTGTGTTTGATGTAAGTCAGATTGGATTAAATAAAATTATTTGTTATATATTTGAAATTAATTGAAAAAATTCTTTAAAAAATCTGAAAAAAAAAAGATAAAAAAAAAAAAGAGAGATTCACCAATGGATGGTAGAGATCCAATCGATCCCCATCCTCTTCAGCCCTAATCTTTTCATAACCTAGATGAACTTCAATATCTCACAATCAATCTCCCACAATATCAATCATTTTCTGATAATTTCTACCACTAGTGACACTAACCCCTACAAAATTGCAAACCAAAAACAACAAACATTGAATCTCCAAACGTGGCAACTAATAACACTCACAAAGCTTAAAAACATGCAAATCTAGCAATAATGGAATAGATTTTTAGTTCAAGATACAAGAGTGGGTGGGCATGCGACGGCCATTGAAGGTGATGATTTGGTTGTTGAGATCCGAAGTCTAGGACGACAATTTGTTTAGTGAGTATGGCAATCACGGGATTTATGTGAATGTTGAGAGAGATAGGTGTAGCGTTATAAGGGTTTTCCATTGAAACAAATTGAGAGAAAATTATAAAAAAAAAAAAAAAAGCAAATGAGTAGTTTGTGCACACTAGAGAGAGAATATATAGAGAGAGAGAAACGACGAGTTGTTGCTACTGCTATTGTGGCGGCGGCGGTTGCTACAGTCATGGTTGGAGGAGGAGTAGGAGGAAGGAGACAGTGAGAGAAAGAGAGATGGATGGATGAATGAGAGGAAGAGAAAGAAGGAGAAGAGAGAGAGACTTATTTCCCAATCCCACTTGCCCAAAGCCCACCATTTAACTTAGGAATGTGAATTCTCGTGAGAGCTAGAATCAAAGCAATTTGGGATAAAATTTAGAATACTTCCCAGATCGCTCCAAACGCAAGATTTGATGGGATTGAAAATTTTTAATCCCAATCCCATCAAATGTCTAGTATACCAAATATGCCCTTAGGGTAGTACTATCACTCCACAGTAAAACTTGTAATTAAATTTTTGCACTAGGACATTGAGAGTTTACTTGGTAGTTTAGACTCTTGCGTACTCAACGTAGATGTTGATCCTCAAATGGCATAGGCAAAAATACTAATTCGAGCTTCATAATCCAACATAGAGTGCATTGATTTTTTTTTTTTTTTTTTTTTTATCTTTGTAAGCACACTAAAAGAAAAATAATATTTTATGATAGATTAAAAACCATCATAAACAAACTTTTATGATGGTTTTAAACCATTGCATTTTGGGGTATTATAAGCTGATTATGATGGTTTTCAAAACGGTCATAAACTTATAACACTAAATAACCATCACAAACGGATGATGATTGCAAAGCATCATTATTTCTTAGTAGCTATCAAACCTCATAATTTTATGAACTGTCATAAATGTATGATTATTCAATATCATCATAAATTTTAATATATTTTAAAAATAAATTTATTCTTTTCATTCTAGGCTTTGGTGAAGGGATGACTTTTTTTCCTTTTATTATTTTATGAGAAATAGAGAAATGATATACCAGATAAAATATTATTTTATAAGTGTCATTAAAGAAAAATATTACAGAAAATAATGTGAGTCTTTAACAAGTTAAAAGTTTCTTTTTTTTTTTTTTTTTTTTTTTTTTTTTTTTTTTTTTTTTGACATACTTAACAAGTTACGAGTTACAAGTTGGCAATTCAAAACACTCATTTTTATTCATATAGCCCTAGTGCAATCTAAGAGAATTGGTTCCTGCCCAGCCCCACTGATTCTCTAAAGTTGAAAACTTGCTTACAAGCTATGCCCAGTCGGGAGAATAACCTCTGGGGCCATCCAATAGGGTCTGGCCTTCAATGACTTGGTTTATTGTACCCTATAACAACATTAAAGCCTCGGTACATAAATTAATGAAATTAAAGTCTGAAAGCTTAATGCACGGTGCCATTTAGCTTTGTTAAATCAGATTAGAGAGAGATGTATGGAAGTTTCAATTTACAAGAACTAAGTTAAATTACCTTAATGACCCTATGCATAATTGCATTCATTTGAAAATATTCTAGTCCTAATAACAACTGTTTTATATACATTTTAATAAACAAGCCACTATAGCATTTCAGAGCACCCAGATTATAAAACTGGTTAACTAACAGTCTATGTCACTTATACATCCACCGGGAACCAATTAATGATTCATCCTCTCTTGTAGTCCCCAAATATCTCTAAGTAACAAGATTTAGAGGAAAAGAATGTGAGATTCTTCTGAAAGATTCTTTAATAGTTGCACTTCTTCTGAGAGTTCTAAAATGCACCTAATATGTAAATATTTAACAAATCTGTAAAATTCGAAAATACACTTCAATAGCACATTTATGCAAGACTTTTTTTCCTTTTTCTTTTTGACTTGGGGCCAGCAACTAATGCCGTGGACTGTCAAGACAAGCAGAGTGCATGGGTGTCTGCACTTAGCACAAGCAGTGGGCTGCTAAGGCAAGGGCATGCACGGGTGTCAACATGCAGCACAAGCGGTGGACTGTCAAGGCAAAGCAAGGGCGTGCAAGGCAGTTGGCACACAGCACAGACAAGAACACAGGACGTCTACTGTACAGAAAGGTGTGGTTATGTCTGTGACCACTTCAAGACTTTGTTTTAGTTAAAACAAATTAGTTGCACTGAAAAGTATTTCATACTACCAATTGAACTTAGAAAAACAAAACAAAACAAGAACAAAATCATGACCTGCGTTTTCTCTTTCGAATCAGAATGTTTGACTGTAGCCACAGCAAAATGAATCACATTTGTTGCCTGCGATTAAAACCTATAACCACAAAAAATAAAAATAAATAAATAAATAAAATTAATTAGTTAAAAGAATACAAAAACAACTCCACAAACAAACCAACAACAGTAGTTAAAATCAGTAATTAGTTTGACAGCGAGAAGCTCTTCGATTTTGGGAATCGGTGACGGGGCCTGCACTTGCGGTTTGGAGAACAAACCGATTTTCGATTTCTGGATTCTGGAGTAGATCTCCGCAATGAAATTAATGAATCTTCCTATAAGGATTTTTTAAAAACCACTACAAACCTGTAAAAGTTTTTTAAACCGTCATAATTTTATGGCATTATTGGCATTTTTCTTATAGTGGCAGAAGATTTACGATACACCTGACCCATAAAATCATACCAGGTGGTAAAAACTACATTTAAATTGGTAATCCTTTTCACTGGACATTATATCACTAACTATCGAATAGGATATGGAGCTTTGTGGATTGCTGTAGTGGTGCAATGTCACTTGTCTTGTTTCTTGATAAGCAAGCGTAAGGTTCAAGCTCAATAGATCACAAGATGTAGTAATTTTCTCGTTTATATATGGGTCAACCTCTCCTAGACTTGGAAGTAGTATTTTGGATTGTACGTTAAAAAAACTATATTAGATAGATCCTGATATTATCTGACTTAGTGTTAAGATAGTCAAGAAAAAAGTTGAGGGATTTATATATTAAGATAAGTAATTGAAGATGTTCTCCATTGGACAGTAGATATGCATATATTTGACTCAAATGCTTGCCTCTATTTCTAGGTAGGTTTATCATTATTATATTAAACTGGGCTAATTACCATTACCTCTGGTAGGAAAATTAACTGTAGCAATTTTGGACAGTAGCTGCAATATTTGAAATCATGTACCATTTTTTCACATATGTATTTTACAACATGTGACATTTAAGAAGAAAATGTTTAAAGGAAAAAGTAGTTGATTATATATTTTAATAGTAGGTTTGACTCGTATTTAGCTTCCTCAAATTATAATATTTAACCATCATTCAATGTGGATTCAATCAAAAATGTTTTAGATTCTCGTTAAAAAAAAATTGTAATAGTAAAAATATATATAGGTGGTTGTTGATTTTTCTTTTTTCTAAAGAAAGATTCATTTAAAAAATCAATTATTAATATTTTCACCCTTAATTAGGACTACAGATTGTTATATACAAATGAGTTTTACACGAAAACTGTTTTGATAAATTAAATAATTTTAATTGTTCAACTAAATTAACAACTAAAATTAATTTCGTTTGGATAGAAATATAATATTTGATAATACTTTTTGTACGAACTTTGGTGTAGGATCACCATCATCTAGTTCTTTTCAATATTGCTAAATTATACAAGTTAGTTAAGTGAGCTATTGATCATGTAGTTACGCATTCTTTTAGGCTTTTTCGCGAAACTTTGTGGACACTAGAAATGCATTGTACTTTCCAAAGCAATAAGATTGATTTGCTAGTATCACTCTTAATATTGGTATAATTAAATTTCTTTGCCCCTATGTTTCATTTTTTCATCATTTTTATTTTTTTATTTTATGATGGGGAAGAAGAACAAAATTAAGATAAAACTATTTATATTTTGTACTTTAGAATAAGAATTAAATTTAAACATTTGACCTCTTAGAATAAAAAAAAAAAGTGTTCAACCACTATTTCTAAGAGATCGCATGCAAAATGTTTGAAAAGCCTTTTACTGAAAACAATTGTCAAAAAAACTAAAGGCATCATTTCAGAGAAAGGCTTCCCAAATTCCATAAAAGTAACAATTGTTTTCAGAGAAAAGCTTCCCAAACATTTATAGGAATGATTAAGTATATTTTTTTATCCTAAAAGGTTAAGAATTAGAGTTTCACTTTTACATTAAAACATAAAGTGTGTATAGTTTTTTTTTTTAAAAAAAAAAAAAAAAGAAAAATTAATTCCCCTCCCCCACCTAAAAAAAGGGAAAAAAAAAATGAAACATGTGCAACAAAGAAACTTAATCATACTAATATTAAGGTGTGATACTAGCAAATCAATCTTATTGTTTGGAAAGTACAATGCATTTCTACTGTCCACGAAAAAAAAAAGGGTTTTCGTTAAAAAACCTAAAGAATAGGTAACTACATGACTAATATAAAACAAATAAGGAAAAATGAAACATGCAACAACAAAAATTTAATCTTATGAATATTAGGGATAAATACAAGCAACGCTGTCTTTGACAATGAAAAATAGTGAGACCAGATGGGTTAAGGATTGCGACAAAAATGTTAAAAAGAATAAGATAACATTTTTAATCCATTGATGATGTGAAATTCAGAAGCAATCCTCCTTTGATTCTTAAAATATTGGACATGAAACAAAACAGTAGATTCACACAGTAAATCCATGTTGTCATTTGTTATTATAAATGTAGGATCATATTAATATGTATTCTTCTAAGACTGGTAAAAACAATATGGAATTTAAATGAATAATAATATTTAGTCTTTTGATATATTAATGTATAATTTTTGTATAAAAAATCAATATTATTTTTTCTTACCTTTTAAATTTTAAAAGTACTTGAATTACACATATATCGGGACTTTCATACAGAAATCTTGAACAGTAAGTAGGATAAAAGTTTTGACTTTTCCTATAATTTAGTGACCTAGTTGTACCTAAATAGGGAACCTTGATATTACAAATAGGATTCTTCACAGGAACAAAGGATGACTTTTAACCCTGAAGAAACTCTGCTAAGAATATAGCTCTCCCTTCAAGCAATAATATCAATGTGGACGTATGATACTTAGATCTTATCAGTCCAAATTCACTGGAAGTTGTCCATAGCTAATCAGAAACTTGTTTGGCGATGTACTAGAAAATCGGTTAATAGAAGAAAGAAGACTTTTTGGCAATGTTAGAAAAAGAAAACATGTCCGGGCGGTTGACTGGGTTGAAATGAACTTCTTGACCCATTTCAGGTGATGTTACATCAATGGCTGCTTTGGTCCATATTTGATGATTTTGGCAATGTTGAACAAGTCTTCCTGCAGAGGAATTGGAAAGATAAGAAAGCAATCACGAGGATTGGCCACCCGACGGGGGCCCTGAGAACTTGTTTAAATTCTGTTGTAACGTTGAATTTGACTGTGAGGATAGTGTATTTGTGTTAAGTCTCAATCAACATCATTTACTGTTTTGTTTCGTTTTTGGTATTAGTAGAACTAGTGGATGACTCCTGATCATCTTAGAATTAACAGATTTGAAAGAAAGGGGGAGCCAGGATTGTTGATTAAGGGGGCCAAACCAGAATTCACTATTAATAAAAAATAACTAATAATTAAATTCGAATATACTATTAATTTTAATAATTAAATTAAAAACTTAAAACACAAATGCAGAACAGTTATAACTCATCAAATTTACCGTTACCAATTAGTATATTTAAATCGTAGTTACTTACATATTTTCTAGTAATTTAATTATGATATTAAATTGACGGCGCTGGAGATGACTTGCTGGATGGAGAGGCGTGTCAGCTGCTTGCCGTTGGAGTAGGTGGTAGCATACTCGCTGGCGACGAGGAGGGTGCAGGAGACGTCGGCACTTGGTTTGGTTGGTGTAGATAGAGACCGTATGCCACCATTGGGAGATGGTGGAAGTGGGCTTGTGTTTAGGTGGTGGGGTGGAGATGGAATGGAGGGTGATCTGGAGATTGAGTGTGTTTAGGGTCGATTCGAGTGTGGTTTTTAATTTATTTTTCATTTTTAATTATTTTTACCAGTCAGCTCAAGCAAATGACACAAATGCCCTCCCTCAAACTAACGCCCACTGGCACATACTAACGGCATGTCCAGGCTTACCTCAGGGGATTCGTGTGTAATTTGATCAAAAGTTAAATATGAAAACTATAAAAGGAAAAAAAAAAAAAAAGGTTGAATGAAAAACAATATATTAAATAAAGGGAAATGCAAATACTTTCATATCCAGGCGGCATGCCTTGAACTTGATGCCAATACTGTAGTTTCATAGATTGTTAATCAGGTTCCTTTATGGAGTCCAGTGTTCCCCATTGTTCAAGACATCAAGGCCTTACGTAAAATGCCTCTCAGTTTCTCGAGTCTCTAACAAGGTGGCACACGCTGTTGCTGTTCTTGCCTTCTCCTCAAAAGATGACAGATTACGGCATGATTCTAAAGTCCAACTGTATTCCGTCTCTTCTTCGAATGAAAATTTACATTTTTTTTCGAAAAAAAAATAAAATTAAAAAAAAAATCAGATGGGCTCACTGGATAGGATTACGTAGAACAAAAAATGAATGGCGTTGTTTCCACCCCTCAAAACTTGTATATACACCCTTTTTTGTATTTATACTCATTAAGACTTTTAAAAATTCATATTCTATAAGTACATTATTTGTCTTATCAATTATGTCTATCCATTTATTTATCTTTTAAATATTATAAGCAAATAATTATAAAGATAGTTAAATTAATTAAGAGAAAACTTCATTTAATCCCTAAGGTTTGGAAAAATATCAAAATTTTAAAGTTCTTTTGGAAACAGCTCTTTTCATCCCTAATTTTTCTAAAAATCTTTAAAGAAAATCTAAACTGTCAGTCAACTGATAGTCAATAGTGATTTTAAACAATTTAAATTCTAATTTAATAACTTAAATTCAAAGACATTTAAATAATTTTACTTATAAATTCGTTGTTATATGAGGGTAATTCAATAATTTATGTGTCACTAACAATTATCAAATGCAATATTTTTTAACACAATCTGTTAATGTTGACCATTAGCTAACTAACGGTTGAACTTTGTTGAAGAATTTTGGAAAAGTTAGAGATGAATAGAATTGCTTTTAAATGGCTTTAAAATTTTGATATTTTTGGAAACCTTAGAAACTAAAATAAAGTTTTCCCATTAATTAAATCAAAACATTAATAATGTTAAACTTTCTTTTATAAGCTTATTTTGATGCTCTGTTTCATGTTCATGGTTTTTTCATCTTATGTTATCTCTCATTTTCATTCAAAATTCTTATATTTCTTCAAAACCTCATAAGTAAAACTATTAAACACAACTAAAAACCTCAATTGTCACTCATGCTAAGATTTAACCAACCCCTTCCACCCCTCCCCCCCCCCCCCCCCCCCCCCCCCCCAAAAAAAAAAAAAAAATCCTTCAAACTAGATATAACATGCTCTCTCGGCATCTAGGTAACCTATTGAACTTTATCCCTATTTATGGAATAGTAAAGCTATTAAAGTATTCAAATCTAGATAAGTAATTAAATTTTCGTAAAATTTTCGGATGAGTCCAGGAAAGGTTTATGATTTCAAAATCCCAAAATTAATTAAAATGAACGGACTCGGATAATCAATCGAATACTAAAGAAGTTTTTGAATTTGAAATTAGATTTTAATAAAATTTCTAGATGGATTCGAGATGATTTCGAATACGAGAAGAGCATTTTAGGAGCTCGGAAAGACGGAAGAATACGAGTGGCAAGGGAATTGTGCATGCAAGATAAATGTCACAAGGAAATCCTGCATGGATGACACTTGTAAAGTATGTGAATGAAATGGATGACAAGTGGATGGATATTAAAAAGGATGGAGTGACAAGTGTATGGTATTGATTAAATAATCAAATTACTATAAATGTAAATTAAATAAACAAAATGCAAGATAAAACCCATACCACATTCGGTCAAACACACGCATTCTTTCATCTCTCATTCACAGCATTCTCTCATTTTCATCTCTCGCTCTCTCGCTCTCGAGCTCTCACTCACACACCTTCTATTTGGTTCTCTCATCTCTCACGAACTCAACTCTCTCATCCTATCTATCTCTCATAGCAATCTCACCCTTCTCAATCACCTCTCTCGATTCTCTCCTTCCCTCTAGCTCACGGTCAACCTCTCCCTCACTCAATGTCTCACTGTTTTTAAGGGAATCTACAGGAGGTAGATGGTTTTGAAGGAAATAAACAAGAAGTCAAGCAAAACAATTTAAGTAAGTCAAAGAGGAGTCACGGCTAGAAAGGGGAGTGAAGGCCGAACCACATGCAAGGGTGGATGATGGTGTTTTTAAAGAAATGAGACACATTCAGGAAGGTTAAAGCCATTTAGAAGGTGTCTCCAACGATTTTGGAAGGTAAGTTTTAATTTTCGAGAAATTTCATTAAGTTTTCAAAAGGATTTTGTGAAAGCATGTTTGAGTTTTAGGATTTACAACCTCATTAGTGTGGAGGTTAATTTGTAGATGAATTTGATGTGGGATTGATTTCGAAAATTGATATGCATGTGGGTATGGGTTCGGCCATGAAAGGGTGTTGTGGTTTGATTGGATTTTTGATGGTTTTGTCATGTTTTGGATCTGTTTTGTATGAGTTTGGTGTGTTTTTAATGAGTTAAATGCTTTGGAATTATGATTTTTGGGTGTGTATGCACATTCGGCCAAAGGGGCATTTTTGTCATATAAAATTTGTTTTCAGTTGATTTATGTGATTTTACGGAATATTTGAATGATAGGATAAACTCGAAAATCAAAAAAGAAATCGTTGAACATTAATTTATCACTGCGTGATTTAATGTATCGTAATGGCTTGAAAATGATATTTAATAGTTGTAACTGAGATTTGTGTTAATTCTTGATGTGTTCGAATGTAAATTGATGTAAAAAATGTGGAAAGAATGATGATAAGACCATGTGTTGAATTAGGCCAAGTGAGGAAATGTTGGTTCGAAATCGTCGTTTAAAATTGTTCGCATGAATTTAGTCTCAAATTGAAGTGTTTATAGTGTTTAAATAATTAGAATTACGAACGAATGTTAAACGCGAGTAATCGAAGTTAAAATAGATTAAAATGGGGTGATTCAAAATATTTGGTTGGTTGAGTATTTCATTGGATGACTCATGAATTTATATCCATGCGAATTATGTTAGTTGTAACGTGGTCTGAAAATTTATTGTGGAAATGTGTAGGTTATTCGGAGGTAAAAAAACTTTCCCATTGAATTAGAGTTTAATAACGAGCTAGGGATCCAAGTGAGTGTCCTAAAGAAAATGCTTTGGAATGTTATTATTTCCATTCGCATTGGCTTTGTATACTAATTTATATTCATGTTGTTGTTAATTGTAAATTGATTTTTATGCGATAAATGAAGTTTTGTACAAGAACCTTTATGCATGAATTTTTAAAGTTGCATGAAATGTGAAATTGAAAATGAAGAACAAGTATGTGAAATGTTTTATAGCATATGGTATATCTTGTTGTTATTTTCGGTATTAGTAGAGTCTCCTAAGCGATGTAGGATTCCACTTAGGAGACGATGTAGGATTCTGCTCCCCACAAGATACATTGTGAGCTATCTTACTACCTGAGACAATGTACAATTCTGCTCTGTAGCAATGTGGGATTCCACTACGAATGCCGAACACGTATGGCTTAAGACGATGTAAGATTTCACTCCGCCATACGATTATTTTAGAATACCATATGGAATAAAATGATAGTGATTGACCCGTTTTATGTAAAAACTTTTCAAAAATACAAATTGTCATTACTGATTTGTTTTAATCATAAGAAAAATGAATGAAAGTGTGTGAAATATTGTGTTACTCATATTTTGTTATTTGAAAAGCATTTGAAAGTAAATGTTGACATTAGAAATATTGTTTTCCAATCTACTATTTCAAATACAGTTTATGATGCATAGGTTGTTGTATATGATTATTCCTACTTTATACTATATATGGTTCTCAAAATATTGATTAAATTCCTACGGCATGATTTTAGTTACGAAATGAATTTATCAAAATGTTTTTAGGAAGGAAACTCTTGAAATTGTTTGAATAAAAATACCTAACACTCACTGAGCCTATTTTGCTCACCCCTAATTTTGTTGTTTTATAAATAAAAATCTCTCAGGATCAAGCACAAGTGTAGACGTTCCAACAGCAGGGACTTCACATCCGGAGTAGATAGATTTCCATCGGGTGTAGCTATGATTCCTTAATAATACATGTATGATGTTATGTTTTTAAATCATGTGAAATACTTTGTATGTAAATATATTCTACCTTTGATTCATGTATATATTCATGCATACCATGTTTTGGAACATGAAATTATTTTTAAAGTTGATGCATGTTTGTGGATGGTTGTGATTTGTGGAAAAAGGAGGCCCAGTAGTTGAGAAATGATTGAATTAGAAGTGTGCATATTTCTTTTAAATGTAATTTTACAAGGTGAAATTTTCATAAAAACAATTATTGTGCTACCAAAATTTTTATAAAATTATGTTAGTAAGTGTAAATTTTAAATTAAAAAAGTTCCCACCTATTTCCATTGGAAAATAAATTTTAAAAAAGGTTTCGAAAAAAGAGATTCCAGTAATTGAAATAAAAAGGCTTAGCTTCATGGGAACCTTTCAGTCAGAAAGGATCCCGACTGAAAAGCTACCGTAAGGTTACCGGGCGAGTCGTCTTGAGAATGAGAGTCGGGGCCTGTCACTAGACCTCCATTTTCATAATTTATAAAACCTTTAAAAACACAGCAAAAACTCTCATCTTTGATTACCCTTTATCAAAACAAACCAAGATTTTTATTGAGATTTAAAGTTTGAATATTCAAATTTAATTATAATAATAATAATATCATTTTTTTAATTAAAGTGTTAATAATTTAATTTAAGGATAATATTAGAATATCAAAAATGTATAAATTAGGGGATGTACATACCATTATTGAAATTAAAAGGTTTAGCTTCATGAGAACCTTTCAGTCAAAGAAATCCCGACTGGAAGGCTACTGTGGGATAGTCGGGCGGGTCACCTTGAGAATAAAAGTCGGGGCCCGTCACTAGACCTTCATTTTCATAATTTATAAAACCTTTAAAAACACAGCAAAAACTCTCATCTTTGATTACCTTTTATCAAAACAAACCAAGATTTTTATTGAGATTTAAAGTTGGAATATTCAAATTTAATTATAATAATAATAATATCATTTTTTTAATTAAACTGTTAATAATTTAATTTAAGGATAATATTAGAATATCAAAAATGTATAAATTAGGGAAAGTACATACCATTATAGAGGGGTGGAAATATTGCCAATTAAAAAAAAATTAGCAAAATTACCCTTTTTTGACACCTTATTTACATAATTACCCTCTTAATCAAAAAATTACAAAATTACCCAAAGTTACTCAAAATACCCCTAATAAATTAAAACCAACTCATTAATACAAATCATTAATTATTTACCTACCTAATTAAACTATAGTAAAATAAATAAAACACACCATCAAATAAATACTATCAACCCACATTAATCCATCCTCTATCACAAATTTACACCAATAACAATCGCATTTTTTTTGGAAAAAAAAAATTAGTTTTGAGTGGAAGAAAACATGAAGAAAATTTGAAGAAATTTGGGTATTGATAAAGGTTAGTGTTTATATTTGAATTCTTTTTTTTTTTTTTTCGAAACTTATATTCGAGTTTTTAGAAAATTAGGTGATTATGTTTGAAAACAATGGAAAAAAAATTATTGTTCGGGTCAGCAAGTGACCAAAGTTCGGGTCGACTCGAAATCAGGTCACATTCTAACCCGAAGTTATTATTCTAATCTGAATCGTGTCAGAATGATAACTTGGGTTAGAAGGCAACCCAATTTTGGGTCGACCTAATTGATCCCATTGGGTCAGTTTTGTTTTTCAGGTCAGAAGGTGATCCAAATTCGAGTCGATTTGAAATCGAGTCGACTTCTAACCAGAAGATATCATTTTGACCTCATCGGGTCAATTTTATTTTTTAGATTAGAAGGTGACTCGAATTTGGGTGCCTTCTGACTAGAAGATGTCATTCCAATTTCATCAGGTCAAAACACTATTTTCAGGTTAAAAGTTTACCCTAATTTGGGTTAGGGTAAGCTTTTGACCCGATTGAGTCAGTTTCATACCTGAAAGTATAATTTTGTGTTATCAAATTGTTCTTTAAGTATCCGATATTTAGTCAATTATTGATTATATGTTATCAAATTACTCTTGAAGTCATTTAATAGTAACGACTATATGTTATCAAATTTTCAGGATTGAAGATATTTACTGTACAATTGGTTTTCAAGTAGGGTGGACAATGGAAGAGTGATCGTGGGGTTTACTAGTATACGGGTCAAAGAGCAAGGGCTTTTAAATTTCCACGGGAATGCAACTTTTGAGCAACTATTGGATAAAACATACTGTGTCACAAGTATTGATAAAAATCATTTTTGAGCTATATTAATTATTGTTACTCAAACGATTTGTCCAAGCATGCCTATTGAGATCATTGATGATGATGATGTTGCATTATTATTTGGCCATAAGAATGTTCACCTTTTAGTTTATGTAAGTATTAAGGAGGTTGAGCATGACTCAATAGATTTGAAGGATACGTGTCCATTGAAAACTTCTTGTAAACCAAACCATACATTTGAATTTGACTTACATCCCAATTTGGAAACAAGGAATTTGAATGATAATAAAATGAACAATAGTAGTCCAACATATCAAGCAAACTCAGGTGCCCATTTGGATGATATTAAGGAAGAATTTACACCATGTGACAATTATAATACTTGTTTCCCTCTTCATTGTGGATTTAAAGTAGCTCGAGAATGGAGCATATTTATGAGATTTTGATTGATCACCACACAACGGATTGTGATGAACAAGAACAACATACCAATCTCATTAGTTATAGTGAAACAGCATCGGGTTGAGTTTTGAATCGATATGACCAGTAATTTAAGCATGTTCAAAGGCTTGTTCCACCATCATATGTATTATATTCAGTTAATTCTAATGAAGTTGCTCTTAGACGCAATCTTATACGTATTCAAGTTGGTGAATTGTTTGACAATAAAAAAACAATTGCAATTAAAGCTAGGTAGATATGCCTTGGCAAATCGGTTCCAAACAAGAGTCATGAAATTAGACACAACAACATATTAGGTTCGACGCATCGTTGCATATTGCAACTAGCGCTTACGTGTAGTCAGAGATTGAAATTCATATTATTTTCATATTAGAAGATTTGATAATGAACACACATGCTCCATAAAACATTTCCACATCAAAGACAAGTAAGTGCTCGTGTCATAAAGGAACATATCAAGGAAAAATTTAAAGACCATCATATATACAAGCCTAAGGAAATTATAAGAGACATACAAAATGAGTTTGACATCTCATATAACTAGCATAAAAGATACTGAGCTAGACATATTACATTAGATAAGGCTTGAGGAGCTCCTACTAAATCATACATGATTTTACCATCATATTTGTACATGGTAAAGCAAGTCAATCCTGAAAGTATTACTGATCTTTAGACTAATTTTAGTGACAGGTTTATGTACATGTTCTTTTGCTTGAAACCTTGCATAAATGGGTTTTTATCTTCAATTAAACTATGTCCAAACTATACTGGCACAAATTTAAGCATCAATATTTACTAGAATATTGTTGATGATAAGTATAGTGACTATGCATATTCATATCTCTTATTATGAGTGTCAAATATTCATTCATTAAGTGCACATAAAGAATCTTTATCCACTTAGCTTTCAAGTCCAAATTCTAGTATTTTGGGTTTTTTTTTGGCTTTTTAATCGTAGGATCAACATATGGGCTCATCACGAATGCTAAACCTTTGATAGTATGCTTAGGTGGTCTTGGTAGTTGTACTAAATTTGGTAAACCAACAGACATAAAGAGAGATGATGCATCATGTACTGATGATGTAATCAAATCATAGATATCATTGTCATTCGAATTTAATACCATTACATCATAGATATCATTGGTAGTTATACTAAATTTGGTAAACTAACAGGCATAAAGAGAGATGATGCATCACGTACTAATGATGTAACCAAATCATAGATATCATTGTCACTCAAATTTACATGTAAGGGAGTTTGTTCATATGTCTACACTTAAATTTAAGTAGTTAATATATGCACGTCTAAAATAATAAATATAAAAATTAACTAAAGTATAAACCATTATAGATTTTACCTTATCATGAATATTAGAAGTATCAGACACCATAGACTTGCAAATAAGCTTCATTAGTTGAATAAACCCATTAGTATTTCATCCTCTATTTTCTTAAAATGTTCATCTTGTCATGCACTGAAAGCTTTAAGTTGAACTTAAAGATTATCCTCTGCTTTCTTGAAATGTTCATCTTGTCATACACTAAGAGCTTTAAGCTAAGCTTCAAGATTATCTAACCCATCAATTGAATACTTTTTGCTCTCTCAACTATTGGTACAAGAACCAACTTCTTTCGTCTCTTAATTCCTCTCGAAACGAGTATCATCATCTTCATGGACATTATCTCTATCTCCTTGAACATCATCATCATCATTACCATTATACCTACTATCATCATTTATGTATTCATCCTGAACATCATCATCAAAACTACCATCATCATCAAAACATCCATTAGGACTTCTAAACTTGATGTCATTCAAAACAATCAAAGAATTTAAACTCTCCCAATACGATTTCTTTGCTTCATCATCAGATGGGCTTAGAATTTTATGGGCGGTGAACTATATCAATAAACAGGAACAATCTACATGTGTAAAACTTGAGAAGTTGACAATAAAAAAATTAAGTGCCACATATTAGTTAATACTTATGTCCATTTTGTTAAATGAATTTTTCTATAAAGAATCATAACCGAGGATCCCTATGCATATCCAATTAAAGATTCAAGGGCAAAATTGTTGACCTTTATTACATGTCCAAACATCGACCACATTGGTATTGTTTCCATTGCCCACACCTCATAAATAAAACAAATAACAAATATTAATATATAGAAAAGTAATAAGGATAAAGAATTTATTATACTTCAAAAATTGATTACTCTATATTAACCTGAGAGGCTATCACAGAGCCATATAAATTTATTTTACTCGTTTTGTCTTTTCCTATCGCAGAAGAATTAAACACATCATTGAAATAACTAGATAGATACTTATATGACCTATGGTGTATGTATGATGTCCTAGGAAACTTATTGAAAGCTTATAAGCCATCCACCAATTACAAAGCCCAGTACCGAATGGCATTACACTTATCCATTCTATATAAAGTCATTTGAAAAAAAAAAAAAGTATCATATCCATGTCACTAATATTTTTATTAGTGCAAAACCTTGTTTTAAACTAATCAACCACTAATGTGACTGATACTTTATCCATACTAAAGTATTTCTATCGTAACCTATAATTATTTGTATGAGAATCTTCCATTGTAAACTTAGAGTCATCTCCAAACTGAAGTTCAGTCACTAAACAAAACTCCACTAGGCTATACCTTATTAAGTCATTTCCAACATGAAATCATATAATATCTATTAATTAGTTTTTATGTTAGATATGAAACTCTCTCAAAAGAATATGGTGACAAAAATGCCTAGAAAACACTATTTCATTAACATCAAGAAAATGATCAGAACAAGTGTTCTTAAAAAGTTCGAGCTAATCAATAGTAAGACAAGATTTTATCAATTGTATGCTTTCCTAATTACTATAGCCGCTAACTCGTCTTGATTCTCATGCCGTTTTCTTTATTTTTAGTATTTGTCAAACTTTATTTCTACCATTTACACCTAAAAAGCACAATTATTTCAAAATCTTCAAGAACTAGAATCCAAACAAAAAATATATAAATTGGTTTCCAAATAGCAAATTGCAAATATAAATGAACCAAAACCAAACATAATGTGTGGCTGGATTTGAAATTGATCTCAATCTCACCATTTTAACAAATCAATTTGGCATCCATAATAAAAAATAAATAAATAAAAGCACTAAAACACAAGTGTTAAAATATTAAAAACACAATGAAAAAAGCATATATACCTCCTTAACAAGCTTACACAAACCAGATCTAAACAAAATTAAAAATAATCATAATAGAGAAGATTAAATCTAAATGTAAGCGGGCAATGCAAACGACATTTCATTTTCCCATGTGTTCAAGACATATATGAAACAAAATCTGTTACTCACTTACCAAAAAACAAACATATACTAAGCAAATGAACTAACAAAATTAAGTGAACTAACAAATTGTTTTAATAAAACTAAATACCATGTTGTAAAAATAAAAAAATAAAAAAAAAAACAAATTGTTTGAAAAACGTATTAGTGATTATAATGCTACATATACTAAGCAAGCAACATACATCAATTATCATTTGTCCATACAAACAATTAAAGACCAATACAAACAATCAAAACTCATCCCAAAAAACAAACAATCAAACCCCACCAATACTTTATGTCCACTTAAATAATCAAAAACCAATACAAACAATTAAAACTCATCCCAAAGACAAACAATCAAAACCCATCAATATTTTAGGTCCACACAAACAATCAAAACCCACTAATACTTTATATCCACACAAACAATCAAAAACCAACACAAACAATCAAAACCCACCAATATTTTATGCCCATAGAAACAATAAAAAACCAACACAAACAATCAAAACCTACCCCAAAAAACAAACAATGAAAACCCACCAATACTTTATGTCCATAGAAACAATAAAAAACCAACACAAACAATCAAAACCCACCCCAAAAAACAAACAATGAAAACCCAAAAAACCCCCACACACACAATCAAAACACATCACAAATCATTCAAGAAAAACTCAAAAGACTTAAAATCCAAATGAAAATGGGTGAGTTTGGGTGAAATATACCTTCGAATGGGTCGAATTTGGCTTGTTGTTGGGTCGGAATTTTTGTCGAACAGTTGGTGAACGTGCTTGCTTGGCTTGAGCTTGTTTGGATGGTTACGATTGAGCTTTGATGGATGGTTGCGGTTAAGTTTGGGCGACAGTTGAGCTTCTAGTTTAGTGGAGGTTGGTTAATCTTGGACGAGTTCGGGTGTAGGTTGGTTGACTTCGATCGGTGGTTAGTAAGTCGGCGCTTTGATCGGCGGTTGCTAAGTCGGCGCTCCAGTAGGTGGTTGGGAAGTTGGCACTTCTATCAATGAGTGGAGGTTGGTTGAGTTTTGGTGCACCTTGGCTTGGCATTGGAGTGGTCTAAAGCCGAGGGATCAGGTTGATTGGTGTGGTGTGAAGGAAAAGGGTTGACATGGTTAAGGGCATTTTAGTAAATTAGGGGCACTTTTGTAATTTAATTGCTTCAAAGGCTACTTATGTAATTCTAATGGATATTTGGAGCAGTTTTACTAAATTCCTAAAAAAATAGAAATATACAAACAAGCGGACCCACTGCAAATTAGTGTGTGGCCATTAGAAGTTACTACATGCGAAGGTTACACCAAGTTGAATTGATAAAACCTGAACCTTTCAAATTTGGAGAAATTTCATAGGTTCCGGCGGACCTGTCGGCACCCCCACATTTGTTTGAATGCTCAAGTAATTCAAATATTTTTAAAATTGAAAAGTAAAAAATATATATTTATTTTTTATAATTTTTCTTTTTTAAGATGGAAGGAAAAAAAATTCCTAAAAAATATATTAATATATTAAAAGACTAAATATTATTATTTATTTAAATTTTATATTATTTTTAGGAGTCCTTAGAAGAATACATATTAATATAATGCTACATTTATAATATCAAATGACAACTTGCGTTGAATGTGTGAATCAACAACGTGCACTGTTTTGTTTCGTGTTCAATATTTGAAGAATCAAAAGCGGATTGCTTATGAATTTCATATCGTCAATGGATTAAAAAAATTTTATCCTCATTTTTCGTAAGATCAAATATTTTTGGCTGCATGTTTCATTTTTTTTCCTCATTTTTTTTATATTAATCATTGAGTTAGGTATTCTTTTAGGCTTTTTCACGAACCTTTTTTTTTTTTTTTTTTTTTTTTTTTTTTTTGTGGACATTAGAAATGTGTTATTGACTTATTGTACATTCCAACCAATAAGATTGTACTAGGTCGGTCCTTTTTGTTTTTATTTTTCCCTCTCTTTTTATTCTTTCTTTTGAGTAGCTTCAGGAGTCCAATTTTTGTGGACCTCATTCTTTTATGGTTTGTGTGATCCAGAATTTGACTCCTTTTTATGAACGTTTAGTTCGTGCTGTTGCTTTTATAGAATCTGTGGTATATCTTTCGAAGCATGTGGGCTTGCATGTGGAGACAAGAATTGGGTTTTCCTTATTCAAAAAATAAAAAAATAAAAAATAATAATAATTGGCTTTTCGTTTTTATATTTTCGTGGAAGTATGTTTAGGTGTGTGGTTGTAAGATTTTTTGTCGGTGAGTGGCCGACCTTATGAGAAACGAAAATTTAGGTGGTTTTTGTTTTCTTTCTTTTTTTTTAATTATTTTTTTTATGTTAAATCTAGATAGGACTTATTTAAATAATATTTGAATAAGGTTTGATATTCAAGATTTTATAGCTTTTTAAAAAAAAAATTGGATGATTTAATAATAATTTAAAGAGAGTTGGCTTTTACCTTTATAGCCTTTCATTAATATTCTATTGAAATTAATCTTATAAGCATATATATTAAATAATTATTTGACTTAATTAAAAATAATAATGATAATTTAACAATGATTTATTATAAAAGAAACAGTAACTATAATTTAAAATTTAATAAAATATAAAAAAAATAAAAAAATAAAAGTTGTCATCGGCATGTTGCAAGAGGCCACTAAAGGCCTCTATAGACAGATGAGGCCTCAAACTACTCTCCAATTTGAATGGGAGGAGGTGGCCTTCTTACATCAAATCACAAGGAGGTGACGTCCTTTGAATGATGAGGAAAGGAAGTCAACTAGCCTCCTCCAACCACAAGTTTATGACTGACGACCATTGCTATCGCTCCTAAAGTGTGATAAGGTTAGGACTAGGGTTAGGTTAGGATTTGATTAAATTTGGAAGTTTTTTTATTAGGGTCATTTTGGCAATAATATATAATAGGAAATTAATTTAGGAAAGGGAAAAATCTAAAAGTCCTCCCTGAAATGTTATAAAGTCTTAGTTTATCATAACTTTTTAAAATATTAGCCAAAAAATCTCTCATCGTCAACCAAAAGTGATTTTCATCTAAATTTTATACGGTTTTATGACAAAACCATGAAAAGACAAAAATACCCTTACTAAATTAAAATTTAAAAAAAAAATTATAATTGAATATAATTCTTTCGTATTTAATAATTAAAATTTAAAAGAATTTAATTAAAAAAATTGGACTTAACCTAGATTTTCAAACTTCAAAGATATTAAATTAAAAAAAAAAAAGAGAAAAATTTGATCTTTAAATGATTTTCATTAAATAAAAAAAATTGAAAAAAAAAATAAAGATCTAAAAATTTGGAAAAAATTAAAAAAACAAACAAAACAAAATTTTGAAAAAAAAAAAAACGAAGATTTGGATTCATTAAAAAAAACAAAAAAAAAAAAAAACTTTGAAAAAAAATTGAAGAACCTACATCTTCAACAATGGTTGAAGATCTAGGTTTAACCTAGATATTAAAATAAATAAATAAATAAAAAGAAATGCACACAAATTTAACCAACCAAATACCTTCTTGAATCACCCAAAACTTTAATTAAATCCCAACTGAGAATCGTCCAAATCCTAAACCCTAAACCACCACTTAGGAATCAAACAACCAAATCCCAAAAATCACTCAACCAAACCTTAAATACCAACCCAACATGATCTCATTTTATTCCTCCATTTGCAAGATTTCCCTAACCTAGTTTTCAAGCCCAGATTTATATAGGTTCGAAGAAGATGTAGATGAAGATGAAGAAGAAAAGGAGAAAAGAGAAAGAGTGTGTGACTTGAAGAAGAAGAAGGGAGAGGCAGAGAGACAGACGATGATTGATGATTTTTTTTTAAAAAAAAAAATTAGTTCTTTAATTTTTTATGAAATTTTTTTATTTAATTTTTTGATGCCACATGTGGCACATTTTGAGTGGTCTAGTCAGAATCCATTTCTGGGTTCAACCCTCAATACCTTTTTACCCACTAAATTGATGGATTTGTTAGTTCATTGATGGAATTACTATATCATTTAACGATTTGATCATTTTAGCAATAATTTTCAAGATAAGAGGTGATTTGATATTATTTTTATTTCAACAGGATAAAATAATAATAACCCAAAAAGGAAATTAGTGTAAATTCATTAATAAATACATTTTCATTAAGTTGAAAGTAAAAATTTTTACTTTTTAAATAAGATTTTTTTTTTTTAAACTTAAATTAAGATATAAGGTTTTTTTTTTTTAATTTACAAAAAAGGTACAAAAGCCCAATTGAGATGTAAGTTTAAAAACAAACAAACACTTAAATTAAGATTTAAGTGAACATAAAACTTATTAGAGAAAAAATAAACAGCCCCTTAGTCTTTAATTTTTTTGGGGGATATTTGGTCTATTTCAGTTAAACCAAACCATTGGTCAAATCGAATTAGATATGAGTTGAATTATAAATGAATAGACTCAAATTTTACTCAATCCAAATTCACCCTTTAGCTTATTAGATTTAATTAAACACGCAAACCCAAATATATTCACGAGTGCAAAAATAATCTCTCTCTCTATACATATTTTTTTTGAGAAAATCTCTCTCTCTCTCTCTCTATAATCCAAACTATTAGGTACAAAACATCCTTAATTTTCTAAATTGATTAATATCCAAACATTTTATTTTGGAAAACTATTGATGATTTTGTAACATTTCATGTATTATATGCTTCTTTTGTACATTTTTGTTGTTAAAGTTTTTATAAGATAATTTTAATATACATTTATTTTCAATTTAATTTAATTTTAAGTGTGAGTAATTATAAGTTGTATTTCAAATTAAATTAATTGAAAATGAAAAAAATTATATATATGTATACATGTGAATAATATAAAATTTTAATTTTGTGATTAATAATTTTCACCACTTATTTTTTTTGGATTCCACCACAAGTGAGACTTGTAAAAAATCAATGGTGGTAATCTATATATATATATGTGTGTGTGTGTGTGTGTGTAAATTGTCAAATATAGACAAAATTCTAATATTATACTATTATTATAATTCGTTAAAATTCAATGAAATTGAAAATATATAAAAGTAAATGAAAATTTTCTTATAAAACTTTAACAACAAAAACAAACAAAACAAGCAGATAATCCATAAAACACTATGACCTGTGTATACACAATTTAGTGTGTGTGTGTGTGTGTATATACAGCATTGGATAAGTACTCGAAGAAAATATGATAATTTGTTTTTGGCCCAAAAAAATTATTTGCTCTTAGTCTCAAACGTAAATTCAATTGTTTTTAATTTTTTTTTTCATCTTTAAAAACATCATGTAGGCCAAATTGTTCACATGCATCTTTACTTGTGAAATATTTTTCATTGGTATGAAATGTTTCCAAGTAAAAATATTTCATGTAGGTAAAATATTTTTGGTGCAATGTTGTACATAATATGTTTTAAACAGTTAAAATAACACCTAAAAAGATTGAAATTTTGTTTGAGGCTAAGAATGATAACTTCATTTTTGACCAAAAATAGAGTTTTTTGAATTTGTCCATATATATATTTGTATATATATTACACACACATACACAAAATCTTGAGTTTATTTTACTGTCCATTTTAACTGTAAAAGATGTTTGTGAATATATTCAAGTGTGTTGTTAAATGCACGATTCCATATCAAGTTTTGTTTTCTAAATTTATGTTTCATGTATAAAGGGAACTATTAAATTGTAAACTCTCTAAAATCAACACTCTGATAATATTTAATAAATTTGATGAGAATATTTTTTCCTTTTGAATGATAGGAAAAATATTATATACTGATAAAATAAAGTTGCTTTTTGTGGGCACATAATAAGTTTCTGTTTGTCCTCCACCACCACCACGCCAACCCCACCACACCCACCCCACCCCCCACAAAACAAACCTCCTTCTCTTTTTAAAAAAAAAAAAAATTCAAAAAAAAAGATAAAATAATAACTTTTTTACAAAAATACTTCATCTATCCCAAAAAACAACAAGGAAATTTGATGAAAAAAATGAGAATGTATACTTCATGTGTCGAAATATTGTTTTTCCAAATAATTCAATTTTGTTTTTATAGGCAATCATATTTCTTAGCACCAAACCAAAAAATATATTCTTAATTTCATAATTTTCGTCAAGATGAATGTCAACTTAAAATTGATATATTCACTTGCATATAATCCTAAAAGTTCAGAATTTTGTCGATTTCAATTTGGGTGGCTCTATTGCCACACATAAAATGTCTCTCCACACCCATGTTTTAAGAAGTATTTTCTAACTAAAATAACTCATAATAAAATTACTTCTATACCCAAATAACACATTTCTTCTTTATCGATAATTACTTCCTCTTCTAGCTTTCCATAATAATAATAATAATAATACTTTTTTCCTCCCCATAGTGATGGCAGCAATAAATTTTTGCCATAGACTCTCATACAAATAAAGCAAAGAAAGTTTAGCTGATTTTAAGTTAAAAAGAAAATCAAGCTGATTTTTATTTTTTGTTTTCAACGTCAGATAAATTTTAAGTTAAAAAGTATATTTTGATCTCAAAATCTAGTGAAAATGCAAAATAACAATGACATAATGGAGTTCAATATCAGCTCCAAACGAATGTTTTCGTCTTAAATTTGCAGGTGAACTTTATATACATAAGTGTTGACATGACAGAAAGAGATGAAAAATGGTTAATTGATGTGAAAAAAATTGGGTTATTTTTGGGACTAGACGACGTGTAGGAAGAAAATGATGAATTAAGAATTTTCGTAATGGCTGTATAGAGACATTGGGCGTGTAAAGACAATTTATGGGTGGCAATCGACCCACCCATTCATTTTCTTAAATAAATGAGACCTCATTGCAGATGTTACTGTTCAATAGGAAATCCACAAAAAATTTGAAATGATTACGTTTTATCGAAAGTCCTACATATGAAGTAAGAAAGTTGAGATATATCTCATTCAAATCATAAAAATATAAGAGAAGTGCATGTATATATATATATGTGTGTGTGTGTGTGATATGTCCCAACTCAATAGACTAGTCTTTTAAACCGTCAGGTCATTCATTCGTATATAATACTATCTAAAAAGCATATAAATAGTATGTCTAAATATGTATGAACATTTAATATGGTATTAGAGTTTTTGCCAAATGTTGTACTAGGCTTGACGTAATTTGTGCCAAAACAAGGTGACTCAATAAATAAATGGACCTGCCAAAACAAGATAAAATCAAAAGCGTACTCGTCTTTTAGACCGTTACGTTATAATTAAGGAAGTTAAAAAAAAAAAATCGTAATTAAGGAAATGTTCACGTGCATGGATGCAAAAGTACTGGTTTGACAAAAAAAAAAAGGTGCTGGTTTGACTAGTCAAATCCTTTTTTCAACAAATTGTTCACACTGTTGTTCAGAATTTAAATGATCAAAAACGTGATTTTTGCATGGAACACGTTGTCAAACGACAGTATAAATATTGATAGTTGTTCGACGAAGTTCAACACGTACTCAGTTAACGCTTGATTCCATGGATAACTCCACCATAGCAATTATACTAAGCTTTTTATACACACTTCTTTTCATTGCAATTACTTTGTTTCACTACTTTTTTAAAACCAAGTTCATAATTAGCAATGAAAAAGCCAAGAAATGTCCACTCCCCCCAGGCCCAAAACCTTGGCCAATTGTTGGGAGCCTCCCGGAAATGCTCAAAAACAAGCCAACTTTCAGATGGATACATAACCTCATGAACGAGATGAACACACAAATCGCTTGTATCCGTCTTGGAAATGTTCATGTTATCCCTGTAACTTGTCCTACGATCAGCAGAGAGTTTCTGAGAAAACAGGATGCTGTTTTCATTTCGAGGCCGGTTAGCATGTCCACAGAGATGACTTCAAAAGGGTACTTAACAACTGCCCTTGTACCCTTCGGAGAACAATGGAAGAAAATGAAGAGAATCATCTCTACAGAAGTGGTTTCTCCAGCAAAACATAGGTGGTTTCATGCCAAGAGAATTGAAGAGGCGGATCATCTTGTTCGTTACGTGTATAAACAAAAGGGTCGAAGTGGTGGGTTGGTGAACGTGAGGGTGGCTGCTCAGCAATATTGCGGAAATGTGATAAGGAAAATGGTGTTTAATAAGAGGTTTTTTGGGGACGGAATGGAGGATGGAGGACCTGGTTTGGAGGAAGCAGAGCACGTTAATGCACTATTCAAAGTTCTTGAACATATCAATTCGTTTTGCATTTCTGACTATATGCCATATTTGAGGGGAGTGGCTGATTTGGGTGGTCATGAAAAGGTTATGAAAGAGAACATTGGGATTATAGACAAGTATCATGATCCCATTATTGAAGAAAGGATTCAACAATGGAGGGATGGCTTGAAGAAAGAAGTTGAGGATTTGCTTGATGTTTTCATCACTTTGAAAGACGAAGATGGCAACTCATTATTATCAATTGACGAGATCAAAGCACAAATTATAGTAATCCAAACTCTCTCTTTATAGACTTGAGCATTTTATTTTTATTATTAATATATCATAACCTCAAGTCTTAAATATTATAGTTAAGTTATTTTCTATCGTCATAGTTATTTATATATATTTTTTACTTTTAATTTGCAGGAAATAATGTTAGCAACAGTGGATAATCCATCCAATGCAATAGAATGGGCACTTGCAGAGATGATAAACCAACCTGAGACACTCCAAAAAGCTATAGAAGAACTAGACAAAGTGGTGGGAAAGGAAAGGCTAGTCCAAGAATCAGACTTCGCTCAACTCAACTACATAAAAGCTTGTATAAGAGAAGCCTTTAGGCTCCACCCAATTGCACCATTCAATCTTCCTCATGTCTCTATCTCTGACACCATAGTGGCCAACTACTTTATCCCAAAAGGCAGCCATGTGTTGCTTAGCCGACAAGGGCTTGGTCGAAACCCTAATGTTTGGCCAGATGAGCCACTCAAGTTCAAGCCAGAGAGACACCTAAATGATGATGGGTCTGAAGTGGTTTTAACTGAGCCAAATTTGAGTTTCATATCCTTCAGCATAGGAAGGAGAGGGTGCATTGGAGTTACACTTGGGACTTCAATGTCTGTGATGCTTTTTGCTAGACTTATTCAAGGTTTTATTTGGACCATGCCACCTAATAAGTCCAAAATTGACCTTTCTGAAGCAAAAGAAAGTTTGGCGTTGGCTAAACCACTGATTGCTTGTGCAAAACCAAGATTGGCTGAAAAAGTGTACCCAGCTTAGACCTAAGGTGTTAATTTATAATGTATAACTATGACTTATGAATAATAGTTAATTGTATGTTGTGAAACAACATTTAATCTATCTTCTTTAACTTGTTTGGTTAATGATTGATTATTCAATTAAAATAAATGTAATACATATTAAAGTTTTCTAGCTCAATAAAATGTTATTTATTGTCAAGTTTTATGTTTCTACACATCGTGCCGACTCAATTACCTATTAACAAATCAATGATAGCAAGGTACTTAGATGTTAATTTTAAGCTCCCACATATCCAAATTTCATGCCTTTTAGTTTTAATTTACAATAGTGAGTTGTAAGTTGTAACTCACCATTTTAGGCCTAGTGGTAGGTAATTGAATAGTAGTTTGTCACTATATATATAACGGAATGAAAAAATTGAAAGTGGTAAAGAATTCTTATGTAATTGATTTTTTTCTGGGTTCGTTCAATGAGTTTAATTAGGAAAGTAATTATCCTAAGTTTCCTAAACCAACAGTAGCTCTATAGTATCATCAATGTTTAATCTATCTATGAAAAACCTTAGTAGACCTATTTGTAAAACCATTTCATCGGATAGAGATTGAAAGTATGCTAATGGGAATATTTAGAGTGTGTTTGGATAAGTTTTTAAAATGATTTTTTTGAAAAGTATATTCAAAAACAAAAAATATGTTTTGAAAACATCGTTTTCAAAAACAATAATGCATTTGGTAGTATTTTTGAAAATTCATTTCGAAAATGGAAGCTAATGAAAGTTATTTTGTACCATTTTGGAAAATGAAAAATAATAAAAATAATAAAACACATTTTCTCTCGCCGCAACCCTCTCTCTCTCTCACACACCGATCTCTCTCTCACCAATTTCATCTTCTTCACACACCTCTCTCCCTTTCTCTCACTTCACTGATCTCTCACCTTACTTCTTCAGGCATTTTTCCGCTCACACCCACAGAAACAGGCTCTCAAACTCGCCTTCGCTGCCTCCTGCCCATTTGCATAGCGTCATCGGAGTCTCCTTCATCATCATCATCGTCTTCTTTTTTGTTATCTTCTCGTTCTCGTCAAAGATAAATCAAGTCAAGATGGCTAGTGACTGGTTTGTAATGGTTTTTTTTTATCTTTGTTTTTCATTTTTTTAAGATCGATTGTTTCAATTTGGTTCAATCAAATCATTTTTATGATTGAACCCAATCGGCCAACAACAATGTTTTGTGGTTGAACCAGATTGGCTAGCAATGGTTGTTTGTGTTTTTTTTTTTTTCAATTTTTCTTTTATTTTTCAACAATCTAGTTGGATTGTTTTTTAAAATGATGGAAAATGGATTTTTTCCGTTTTCCACTCCCATGTTAATATTTTTGAAAGTATGTTTTCCCTTTCCAAAAATATGTTTTCGAAAACAATTGCCAAACAAATTTTACAGTGTTTTTTGTTTTTGAAAATAGAAAATAGTTTTCGAAAGCGTATCCAAATAGCCACTTATGTGTTTCATTTTCAAGCTATTATAGATCAAAAACAAATCCATTCTAGTGAATCATGAAATTTCAATATCAATCTTATTATGCTAAAAGGAAGGATGACTTTCTAGGTTCAGGTTCAAGTTCATTCATGACATCTATCTCTTTTATATGTCCTAGTAAAGAAAAGTTTATTTTTTTCGAACTATTATGGATCAAAACAAATCCTTTCTAATAAACCACGAAATTTCAATATTAATCTTATCATGCTAAAGAACCTAGAGGATAGGATGACTTTCTAGGTTCAGGTTAAGGTTTATGACATCTCTCTCTTCCATATGTCCTAGTAAGGAAAAGTCAAAATTTTTTATTTTTTATTTTTTATTTTTTTTGTGAAACAAGTAGAAATAGGAGGTCTCTTTTTGTGGAAGTAGCAACCTCTAATGTTAAAGGAAGATTTTGATGATTTACAAGCTCTAATATTGTTTCTAGGGATTTTATTATTATTGGTACTATTTTGATGACACACCCAACATAAAAATTTTGCAAGCTAAATTTTTTGAGTGAAAATCAAGATCATAATGAAAGTTGAAACAATTCAACTTGCCACAAATTTTTTTTTTTTTTTGTTTTTTTATTCAAGAGTTATTTTTCTTTCTTCAAAAGTTATTTTCTTCCTTCACAACTTATTTAATTTATTCCTTTGAGAGTAATTTTCTTTTTTTTTTCGCCTTCCAGATTTGAATTTTTTTCTTATTATTATTTTTTATTTTTGACTTTTAATTCAAATGACAAACCCAATCTAAAAATAATAATAAAAAAAATACAACTATAACAAAAGTCTATATATTCAATTAAGGGTATTTCTTATAGTACACTTATTTTAGTGACATTAAAAATTAAGCTATTAATGTGGTGATAGAGTTACAAGTAGTATCTAAGAACTTGGTGTTGTCAAGTTCTCGGCAAGAAGCAGCTGAGTGGCACTCCAATGACCAGAGAACCCCCAAATCGGGGGTTCTAGTTGCTGGGCCTACAACTCGATCTAGTTAGACCGACTAATCAGCCCAGTTGACAACTCAGGGGACTGAAGCACCAAATTTAAAAGCAATTTTTTTTTTTTAAGAAAAAAAATGTGAGACATCAAAAACCCTTTTTTGTTTTTTAAGGAGTAAGACAACACACACGAACTAGAAAAGCCTTCTTTCTCATAGACACAACACGAAAGCAGAGAAAGAGTTCGATTCAGATTTCAAACCACCACCAATAACAATGAAAAAGAAGAAGAGGAAAAAGCGAAATAGTGGAAACTCAAAAAATAGGGATAAAGATGAAACATAGGATCATTAAAGCAATGGTAAAGGTGATCCTACACTAGCCTAACAAAATCCCAACTTTGGTTGGCTATTTCCCATTTGGGTTTGATACTACTAAGCCCTAGGATGGCAAGAGTTTAATGGGGAAGAATCATCCACTACGGTGATAAGAGTAAGGGTGTACATGAACATGAATAAAAGGAGGAACAAGACAGGGACGTTCGATGTACAAGAACCTTTCTTATAATAAAAAATAAAAAAATAAAGAGAGAGAGAGAGAGAGAGAGACCAAAAACCCTACTTTTTTTATGAAGTAAGACAACACACCTAAAATTGAAAACCCATCCTTTCTCACACAGACATAATATGAAAGGAGAGAAGGAGTTCGATTTGGACACCGAACCAACACCAATAATAATGAAGATGAAGAGAAATAGTTGAAACTCAAAAAATAGAGATAAAGACGAAACAAAGGATCATCAAAGCAATAATAGAAGTCATCCCAGACTAGCCTAACAAAACCCCACCTTGGTTTAGCTATTTCTCATTTGGGTTTAATCCCACCAGGCACTAGGATGGTATGAGCTTAAATAAAGAAGAATCATCCTCTATGGTGATAAGAGTGAAGGTGTACAAGAACATGAATGAAATGAGGAACAAGATAAGGAGGTTAGAGCTAGTAGTCAATCTGAAAGAACTAGGGGTAGAGTTTGTGGGGACTAGTTATTTAGGTGAGGCCATGGTGCCCTAGTTTTACCAGTATGCGGTTAGGGATCTTGACAAGGAGAGGCAGACTTTGAGGTTTGTGCATTGTACTTATTGCTTCCTGTTGGCTGATAGTTAAAAAATATAGATATATAAAAATGGGGCTGTAAATGTATTAGAGTGTGTAATGTCATGTATGTGAATGTAAGAAAGGAAGGTTGCGAGGTTTTTGAGTGGATGTTCACGTAGGAGTATTTGAAGGAGAATAATGATTTTAGAGTAATGCGAAAACGTGCATTTAAAAAAAAAAAATTCAAATGAAAATATGTCCAATCGATCCTAGTCATAATAATTCAATAATTCAAAATAATAAGATTAAATCTTACATCATGAAAATTGAATTGATCTATTTTAATTCACAAATTCTTCACCACTTGATCTTTCTAGCTATAACTTTTAACTACAAAACTGTGTATGGCACAATCTTGAAGAATTCATTCACTTTCTTTTCTCGAAAGAAAACCTATAGCAAAAGAAAATCATGAATGACTACACACTAGAGAGGGTTCAGCCAACCCTCTTTATCCTTCTATGGACTTCAGCTAGCCTTGAAATTTTAGGATTTTGTGTTTTCTTTTGTGCTGTGCGGCTAGGGTTAGGAAAATTATATCAAGTCAAAAAAAAAAAAATGATCAAATTTATTTTCAATATAAAACATCATTTTATATTAATCAATTTCAGGGTTTTCCAATTTGAAAAGGAAACATATTTCCTTATTAATTAAATATTTAATTTCCAATTTAGAAAATCTAATTCATGAGTATATGTTTTAATTTCCAAATTGAAAAATCTAATTCATAATTAGATGATCTTTTTTCCAATTGGAAAATCTAATTCAAAATTAGATTATCCGATTTCCAAATCAATGAAGATTCAAAATCTTCCATTAATTGACTTTGACTTTTTCAAATCTAATGTATATTAAATTAAATTATTCAAAATTATTATTTATTTTATGTAGTCATATGAATTTGAACTCATAACATTTGTAGATAAATAATTAAATAATTGATATTATTTAAATATTAAGTGAAAATAATGTTGTTACACATTAACACATAATTGGACACTCCAATTATATTATTCTTTTCTCGTTTCTTGTAGTGAGTACAAGCTAGCAGGGGGACCTATAGACCTACAATTTTAAGTTCTAATAATATCAGAATTATTAATTAAAATCTTAAATTAAATAATTTACCATTATTAACCTTAGAGTTACTTCACTAAAAACTTAAGTTGTACTTTCGAAATTATAAATATTTTAGACGATCTGAAATTTTCAGTGTCCATCGATCTAATCATTGCATATAGTTCGATCCTTCATAGTAGTTCACGATTAGAACTAAGTTATAAAGTCCATTATACCTTACGTAGTTCATAATTAGATGAGTAATTCCCTTAAGTCTTGTAAGTATCATTGATTCTCTAATGAACAATATGTTCATAACAACTTATTATTTTATCTTTTTGTTTACTCATAAACCAAAAGTTGAGCCCTTGTATTGATCAAGACCCAAATTAATATTCAATGAAACTATTCATCTACTTCTCATAAGAAATAGTGGAATCCACTATTATATAAAATATTTTCAGCTACATATTAAATCATCTCTTCAAAGTACGAAACTTATTGAATTAATGTATATATAAAACAGTCTCACCAATATAAATTAAAAGATATGACTCAACAAATAGAAGTCCATAAAACACTCATGATTAAGATCAATCCATATATGATTATTTAGTCGATAAATATGAATTTCTTTATTTAATGGATATTAATAAGAAATTCATTTTATTGTGGTTTAGTCCTATATAATTTATATTATATAAGAAATGTCCATTTTCACGTCGCAATATAAATGATTCTAGATATGATCATTACATCAAATACAAAATGGACCACAACTGTAATTTACTATAACAAAGTACCTAACTTTGTTTGCTTTTTACGGACTCTTTAGATTACTGATCTCAAACTAAATCCTTTTATATATAACACTTATATGAAACTACAAAAGTTATAATCATGGACATTTCATGATATTCGTACGAAATAAATATTTCATAAATGTACATCAATTGAATAAATTAAATATATTTTATTTATTATTTATTTCAATGTTTACAAACTACAAACTTTTAGGACACAAATCCTAATAGTAATAGGCTATAATAATTGTTAAAGGGTGGGGGTTAGATAAAAATATATTGTTGCATATTGGTAATGGAGTTGACAGATAGGAAGAGGTTTTGATGTAATAGTACGAAAGCTTGTGTTTTAATGTCTTCAAAGTGCATTAGCACAGAGCTAGTGGAGGCTTTGTATAGCCTTTTAAGTCAACAATGAGTGAAGTCACTGACTTTGCTAGTGGCTTACAAATCGATCTAGATTTTTCTTCTGATTTTCCATTAAATTTACACCACAAATTTTTACTTGGTTTCAAAGCATATCTGGAACTATCTAGAAATGTGCAATAATTTCATCGCGTCTAATAAGGTGAGTTTGTTTGGTGACCATTTTTTTTTTTTTTGGTTATATTACTTATGAAGTTGTTAAATTTTCTTTTGAATTATGACTTGATAAGATTTTTTATTTTTTAGTATATTAATGAGAGTGATCGGGTTCCTTTACAGGTTTGATATTTTTGAGATTGTACAAGACATATTTTATGATGTTTCATGGTTATATAATTGTATTCTGACCCTATGATATTTTTTTAATTTTTTATATGTTTGACCAAGTTTGATTGTTCGTCAACGACTGTCAAATCAACTAATCATCAAGTACTCACCAACTAGCTGACTAATCGCAATTCACTTGACGACTGACTGCCTAGAGATTAGCACTTTCTTAAACATTGGTTACAAGACCCCAATCAATAGGTTTTCATTCATTACATGCCATTTTCACTATAAAAATATTTTATCAGGGTCATAAGCTCAAATGAGAACCGCTAAATATTATCTTAACCCAACTGAAATCAAATAAGATTGGTTTATTATAATGGAGTGTTTTAGTTCTTCCCCCTTAAAAAAAATTTACTAGTTGAATGTCCAATTTCAAGTAATAATTAAGAGTAGAATTGTTTGTTAACAGTACTTTGATGCCACATTCATTGACACCTTACTTGAGGTATTTTAAGTGTACATAGTTTAAACTTTTTTACCTTCTCTTGCTTGGTTTAGTGTGCTACAATTTAACTTCCTCGAATAAATTTCAGCCTCAAAATATCTAATGTCTTTAGGTTATGCTTGACACACTAGACATTTCATAGGATTGAGATTGAAAATTTCTAATCCCAAGAAATCTAGCATTTAGAAAGATTGGGAAGGGATTCAAAATCCAATCCCAACTTGTTTTCATTCCTACTCTTATGAGAATCATCATTCCCAATCTAACTCATGGGTTTAGGCGGGATTGGAATGACTCTCAGCTCCTTACTCTTCTTGCCTTTTCTCTCACTCCATCTATCTCTTTCTCTCACTCTACCAATCACTCCCAACCCGGTCACTTCCAACCTCTGTCTCTCGCTCCCAATCCAGTCGAACCCACCTGATGATGAACCCAAGACAATGGCGATGAACCACCATCAACAAAGATGATGAACCGACCTGAATTTGTAACAGATGGTAAACATCTTTTTTATTTTTAATTTTTAATTTTTTGCTTTCCCTTTTTGGGTTTTTTTCCTGGTGGATGATGTTTGTTGATTCGATGGATGATGTTGCTGATGAAAAGTTGTTATCGATGTTGTTTCTATTTTTTTATTTTGTTAAGCTGATTTCGAGTGGGTTGATGAAGATTGATGAAGATTGATTTTTTTTTTTTCTTTAGGTGATCCAAATCTTTATTTTGTTGATGAAGACTAATTTTTGAGAGGGTGGATGAAGATTGATTTTGTTGAGCTAATCTCCTTTTTTTTCCAAATTTTTCAAAGATTTTTTTTTTCTTTTGAGAGAGATTTTGTTTAGCTAAGATCTCCATTTTTTCCCCAAATTTTTCAAAGATTTTTTTAAATTAATTTTAATTTCGGTTATATAATAAAAAAATAATGTTACACTTCTAAAAAAATTTACTCAAATAATGTGGCGAGCCGATTTGTAGTTATCACATTAATTTTGTAATAATGTATTAATGATGTGGTAATTATACATAAACTTACCACATCATTTGAGTAATAAATTTGGACAAATTTTTGGGCAATGTAGCATTACTCAATAATAAAATATTTAAATTAATTATATTTCAATCAAATCCTAATCCACATCAAACACAATACGATATAATTTTAATCCAATTCTAATTCTACTAAACATGGAATAATAATTTTTAATTCAATCCAATCCAATCTCAATCTCAATTCCTTCCAATCTAATTCTGATTTTCAATCTTAATCCCACATATCAAACATAGTCTTAAACTCATAAACCCAAGTATCTAAAAATAAAATCTGCAAAATGTCAAGCCAAGTATATTCTCAATCTTAATTTTTCATCATAAAACAATGTAACATAAACAAACATATCTATCTCAAATCTTTTTTATACTCAAATTTCAGACTATCAATTACTTATCAGATACATCTCCATCTCAAAACAACTTAAAAATTCAAAATGATTTTCCTTAACCTAATCAAATCAGTTATAGTAAAACTTCATTAAAACTTCAAACATGCATAACACTATTGTAACTTCAAAAATAATTTCATAAGCTGAATATATTATACTCCAATGCCATCACAAAGAAGTACCCAACTCCAAAAATTTCAACAATAAGGACATAATATACAAAAGTTTATGGGTACCAAAACTCCAATGTGCCCATCTAAGACAAATATTTTCAAATTAATAAACAAAACAATTGACAATGGATTTAAATAATGTGGAAGAAAGAATAAAAACTAATAGAATTAAATCCTTTTAAGCTAACTAATTACGTAGGATTGAATTGTCACGGTGAAATTGGGTAGTTAGTGTTCCAACCACTTATATGACAACTCAAATTCAACCTTGTTCTATATTCTTTGCATAATTTATTTAACTGTTAATATATATATTAATTAATTTCCGATGTTCTTAATTTCTTTCTTCTATTTAAGGAATATTAAATAATTAAAACCAGCCAAGTATCTTAACAAATCACTGTGGGCAGGGGTGGACCTATCATAGATCGAGGTGGGGCATGTGTCCCCCTGAAATTTTTTAGAAGTTGATTAAATTCACAATGTTTAGTTATTAAAAGCTTAAATATGTAAATGAAATGTTACTTGTTTTGCCAAATATAGAACGTCTCACATATGGCAGAAGGCTTGTTGTCCTTCATTTCACCATCCACCTTGTCCCGGGTTCAATCCCCTCCCCTAGGAAAACATTTTGCTTTTTCTCATTTATTAATCATTATACATATAAATAAATAAATAAAATGCGACATTCTATCTTAAACTTATGGTGGTGTCGGTGGCATGAGTCTTTTCACTATTTCTTCAACAACTTTTGTTCAGTCCCTTCCTTTCGCATGCCTTTTTTCTCTGTCTTTTTTTTTTTTTTTTCAATCTCTTCCCATGCTTTTTTTCTCTTTCTTTTTTTTTTTTCAATCCCTTCCCATGCTCTCTCTCTCTCTCTCTCTCTAATTTCTCCTTTTTTTCCCTAAAAAAAATGTTTTTCAATCTCTACCTTTATCAAAACATGTTATTATTATTATTATTATTATTATAAATTAATCTTTAAATTTGAAATATTTTGACTTTGTAAATTATTAATGTTTATTTCAAACTATTCTTACTGTAAATTATATCATATTTATACAAACTATTGAGAATAAAATATATAGTGATGTTTAACCTTAATCAATCTTAATTTACTCATGATTATTGGTGTGTGAATTATTTTTCTTATACATAAACTATTTTATAGGAAAAAATTTAATTTAGTCTCTAACGTTTAGCAAAATATTATTTTTTTACTAACGTTTGCATTTTGAATTCCTATCATCTCTAACGTTTCAAAAATGTATCAATTTAATCCCTCTGACCAAAAAAATAGAAGTCAAACATGATGGAAGTGGCAAAAAAATGAATTTACCCTTGATATAATTTAAGATAGTTAAAATACGTAAATACCCTTTTACAAACTAACAATTGCAAAATAACCATCTTTATTATTACAAAATTTTCATTGACCACCTTTCAATTAAATTGTGACACATCATTGAATCAGTTTTTTAATTCAATTTACAGTTAATAAATATTTTAATTAAAAAAATAATATTTTGAGTATAAAATTGGAAAAAAAAAAAAAAAAAAAACTCTTCATCTTCTACCTCTCATCATCTTCCTCATTTCCAATTTTATCCTCCACATTCATCAAAATCATCATCTCCATCATTTTCATCAAACCAACATCACTCAAATTAAACATCAACATCAAACCAAGCATCGCCCAAATCTAGAAAAAGTTTATGCAAATTTAAAAAAAAAAAATTATGCAAATTAAAAAAAAAAAATGAAATGGAGATGACATTGCCATCTCCAATCAATCTCCACCATCGGAGACCAGTCTCCGACGGTGGAGACCTGTTGGTCTTCATCGCTGGAGACCAAATCCAAGACCAGTATTGGTCTTCTCGTTGGAGGACTGGTCTCCAGTAATGGAGACTAGGTATCCAGCGATTAAGACCAACTGATCTCCATCACCAGAGACGCGTTGGAGTCCACGCGTCTCCAACAATAAAGACTAGTTGGTCTCCATCACTGGAGACCAAGTCTCCAACGTGAAGACCCGACTGGAGACCAGGTTATGGTCTTCGATTAGGTCTCCACTCCGATGATGGAGATTAGTTTTCTGGTCTCTCTCGTCGAAATGAGAATGGTCTCCATTGGAGACCACGATCTCCCATGGAGATCTATTTTTATTTTTTAATTAACTTAAAAATATTTTATATGTTAAATTAAAAATATAGAAATATATATTATATTAAATATTATAAAAATATATAAATATATTCAAGTTAAAATAACTAAACTAAGTCTATCCCTATTAAGATTGACTAACATTTGACTAACAGAATGATTAAATTGATATATTTCCAAAATGTTAGAGATGACGGGAATTCGAAACGCAAACGTTAGTAAAAGATAATATTTTGCTAAATGTTAGGGACTAAATTAAGATTTTTCATAAATTATTCTTACCGTAAATTATATTATATTTACACAAACTATTGAGAATAAAATATATAATGATGTTTAATCTTAATCGGTCTTAGTTCACTCATGATTATTGGTGTGTGAATTATTTTTCTTATACATAAACTATTTTTATATGATAAAATTTACAAATAAAAAAACTCATATAAACTATAAATGTTTTTATCTCTAATTTTTATTTTATTTTGCTTTGTTATAAATCTATAAACATTTATTAAATAAAAGACTATACCATAAGTGTAGCTTGATTAATAACTTTCATAATAAATGTATATAGTTTGATTATATATATTTATTTACAATCTGAATAGGAACTCTCATAATAAAGGAGATATATCCCCAAAATAATTTTTTTTTTTTAGTAATATGAATTTCAAGCTTCTCTCACTAAGAAAAATGGAGTTAGTACACGATTAACTTACAATTGATATGCTTTTGTTTTTATACTTGTATCAAGAATGTTATTTTTTAAAAAAAATTAATACAATCTTGTAAGAAATAAAATTACATATCTCTTAGTTGTTATGTATTTTAACTATTTTTATTTCACATAATGTCATTCTAGCAATTGAAGTAAACATTGTAAAAAATATTTCATATAGCTTAGTTTTTTGATGTTATATTTACTATATAAAAGTGCCCCACTTTAATTAGATTTCTGGGTCCATCACTGACTATGGATTCAACACTCATGTTTGCTCACCGTACTCACATATTGACTCATGCACTTGTGAGAATTAAATTTTGTTTATTGCTTTGAGAGGCTGTTAAACCAGTCTAGAAGAGGTTCAAATATTAACTAGATGAAAAGAAACAAATAATATGTACGGTGATTAACTAGAAGCAAACTCCATATCAGGCATTTTGGTAATTAATTAACATAGCTAGAAAGATAATAAGAGATTCATAAATACATATAAGCAAATTTATTTATTTATTTTGAAGCAAAGTAAATTTATTTTATGTAAATATAAAGATTGAAACCTTATTCACTACTTCCAATTATACTTGACCGGGACAAGGACAAGAGGAGTCTTCTTATGAGCAGTGAGGCCAAAATCTTCTTCCACGCTAATATCCTTTGTCTCCATCCCAGTAGGCAGCTCCCAATCAAAATGATAGAGTAGATTCCCAAGCACAAACTCAATAGCTGTAGATGCCATTACCATTCCAGGACAAATCCTTCTTCCAGCACCAAAGGGCAACAACTCAAAATTCTGTCCTCTGAAATCAATAGCCTCATCTTCAAATCTTTCTGGATAGAATTCTTCACAGTTTTTCCAAGTTCCCGGATCTCGGCCAATCGCAAAAACATTTATATGGATCATTGTGTTGGGATAAATATCATAACCACCAAGCTTAATGTGTTGGACAGCTAGGTGGGGGATTAAAAGTACAGATGGTGGGTGTAACCTGAGAGTTTCTTTGATTACCATTTTCAAGTACTTGATGTTTTCACAAACTATTTCTTCAATAAATGGTTTGTTAATTTTCCCAACAAACCTTCTGATTTCATGTTGGAGCTTTTTCATCACTCTAGGGTTCCTAATTAGCTCAGTCATTGCCCACACAACGGTAATTGAACTGGTGTCAATTGCTCCAAGAAATATATTCTGAACATATACATAAACAAAAATACCAAAATGTGTTTGTCAATAGAGAAAATTATCTTCACGAATGCCCACACACAAGAGTATTCAAACATGTTAAATATCTAATTTGTAATCAATCCATGGAACAATGGAGATGAATCTAGATGGTTCATGCACAATCTTTGGGAGATGTTTCAAGATAATCTAGAGATGGATGTTTAAATAAATTTACAATATTTAGGAATGAATCTACAATTCCTAAATAAAATATGAATAAATGTAAAAATAAATTAATCTAAATTCTAGAGTCACACAATAGTATAAATAGGTGACATAGGTGCATTTGTAATCAATCAAGTCAAGAAATCAGCAACAAGAATTCTCTATTAATAAAATGTTTTCCCTTCCACACAATCTTCTATGCAAATTCTAATTATTTTTTTTATAATCTCACGTAAATCTCTAACAGATTTGGTATCAGGGCCTAGTTATTATTTTTGGCCTCATTCTTATTCATTTTTTAAACCAAAGATCTATGGTAGCAATATCTACTCAAAATTTTCCCCAAAATCTTATTCCTGTCTTCGATGGTGAAAATTATGATTTTTGGAGCATCCAAATGAAAACTCTTTATTTCTCAAGATCTTTGAGATCTTGTTGAAGATGGCTATGAAGAATTGGAGTCTACAATGGTGCTAGCAAGTTGGTCAGATGCCAAAACGAAGGAATTCAAGGAAAATAAGAAGAAAGATGCCAAAGCATTATTTTTCATTCATCAAAGGTTAAGCAAAACAATTTTTCCAAGAATTTCATTTGCTTCAAAATCAAAGGAGACATGGGAAATTCTTAAAGTTGAATTTCAGGGAAGTGAAAAAGTAATCTCCATCAAACTTCAAACTTTATGGAAGGAATTTGATAATATACTTATGAAAGAAAGTGAGACTATTCAAACTTTCTTTAACAAAGTTTCTAGTGTTGTTAATCAAATAAAAAGTTTTGGAGATACCATTCCCACTAAGAAAATTGTTGAAAAAGTTTCGAGAAGTTTATCTCCTAAATTTGATCACGTAGTTGCTGCCATTAAGGAATCAAAAAATTCGCAACTCATAACTCATAAATTAGCAGGCTCCCTTAAGGCGCATGTAAAAAGGATGAGCAAGTTTTCTGATCAATCTTTGGAGCAAGCATTCTAGTCAAAAGTGACTTTCAAGAAGGAAATTGAGGCTGGAAGTGAAGATTCAAGAGGAGAATCATCACAGAAAAATCAGCATGGAAGGGGATCGAATTCCAATCAATCATAGAAAAATTTTTGAGGTCATGGACAAGGAAAAAGAAACAATAAATGAGGTAATGAAAAATTTAACTTGTAGTGCTATGTTTGCAAAAAATTTGGCCATGCAATTAAAGATTGTTGATTTAAATGCACTAGATGTAATACACTCAATCATATGGATAAAGATTGCTGGTACCAAAAAAAAATAATGAGGCAAATCTTTCAGAGGCAACTGATTCTTCTAATCAGTTATTTTACACATGCCTTAACTCTCATCTAGATTTTCAAAATATTTGGTATGTTGATAGCGGTTGTACCAACCATATGACAAGGAACAAAAGATGTTTTGTAAGCCTAGACGAGTCAATAACTTCACAAGTTCAGCTTGGAGATGGTAAACTTTACAGTGTGGCAAGCACGAGAGTTATTTCCATACAAATGAAAGGAGGTGATTCTAAACTTATGCGTGATGTTCTCTATGTTCTTGGTTTTACTCAAGATTTATTAAATGTTGGTCAACTGATTCAAAAAGGCTACAATTTGATTTTTGATAAAAATGATTGCCTCATTTTGACAAAGAAAAGGATCAATTGATAACTAAAGTGAGGATGTCACCAAACAAAATCTTTCCTCTATGCTAACATCAGATCCTAAAAATGTTTTAAAGGTTGAAAATAATGATTCTTTGTTATGACATTACAGATATGGTCATTTAAATTATAAATCCCTTAAGGTATTGAAGAATAAAAATATGGTGATTAGTCTTCCTAATATGATATTGAAAAGCATGTATATGAAAGTTGTATTTATAGGATGCAATATAAGCTTCCATTCACAAAGACATCCTGGAGATCAAAGGCATCTCTTAAATTGGTTCATGCAGTTATCTATAGGCCAACACAAACATCATCTATCAATAAGAAGAGATATTTTCTTCTCTTTGTTGATGATTTTTCTAGGATGATGTGGGTGTATTTTTTGGAGCAAAAGTCAAAAGCATTCAATACTTTTCTTAAATTCAAGCCTTTTACTAAAAGACAAAGTGGATGTAAGTTAAAAATTTTCAGAACAAATAGTGATGGAGAATTCACTTCAAAAGAATTCCAAAACCATTACAGCAATGAAGGAATCAAGAAGGAGCGGGCTATCTGATACACTTTAGAGCAAAACGGTGTTGTTAAATGCAAAAATTGTACTATTGCTAAAATGGCGAGTATGTTGAAAGAAAAAGGACTCCCAAATAAATTATAGGCTGAAACAGTAAATACTGCAGTCTATATTCTCAATAGAGTATCAAGAAAAGCTATGCTCAACAAAACACCATTTGAAGCCTGGCACAAGTAGAAGCCACATGTAAATTTTCTCAAAGTTTTTGGTTGCCTTGTCTACTCTCATGTTCCATCTCAATCACATAAAAGTTAAATGAAAAGGGAGAAAAAAAATGCCTTTGTTGGGTATAGTTATGAATCAAAGGGGTATCATCTTCGAAATCCCAAAACTATAGAATTTGTGATTTCAAGAAATGTAAGAATTTAGGGCTTGGAATTGGGAAAAAGGAGAACTTAAATCCCTTGTTATACTTGAAGATGTTGAAA